>OZ037993.1:6657704-6802704 GCA_964035705.1 Porites rus
TTGGTCCGCGGATCTTAATGATTGTATTATTTAATATTGATCAGAAGTTAAGCATCTACAGCACACTCGAAAACTTACGCCAATAAAAAAGGACAACGCAAAAAAAGGGTGAAAAAAAGAGAAAGCGGAAATAAAAAATAAAACGGGATTAAAAAAATGGGAAACGCAAATAAAAAAAAGAAAACGCGACTAAGTTTGAGCTTCTGGCGCACCCAAAATGAAAAATGAATAAGAAAACACAAATAGAAGGAGGAAACGTAAATAAACTAAACTTAAGACACACACACAGAGACAAAAAGAAGAACAAAAAAAGAAAAAAAAAAAAAAAAAAAAACGCCGAAGTAAACAGGAAAACGCGAAGGACCTGATCTCCGCTTTCGCGTCAGAATAAGAAAAAGGTCTAGGTACCAGTGCACCAGCCAATTGCACAACCCCGAACCCCAAACCCCCGGGGAATAGTGGGGAAACTCACAACAGTATCCTCGTAATTAATTTAAAGGATTTACCTCAGGCCCTAGGGACAGATCCATAACTAAAGGTAATTGCCCCTCTCCAATAAGCTGTCCGTTAAGGAACTGCCACATTCACGTTTACCAAAAGAACGTAAGGGGTCAAATGTATTGTACGCCTCCCCCATACAAAAAAACTAACAACAAAAAAACAACAACAAAAAAAGAGTTATTAAGGTCGCGGGGGACACCTTGGGCTCATTGTTATGCATTTATTGAAAGCGTATGCACGAAGTAAACCTTCGCATATAAGAACATATGATTTCGGGGTTCAGGCCGATCTATTTCTTATTTATTGGGTGCTTAGTGAGAAATCAGCCTTAAGATGTTCTTGGTATGTTCTTAAACTTTGTTTCAGAAATAGTAGTTAGAAAAATTGATATAAACAAAACCGCGATCATCTAAATCAATGAATGAATCATAAATTAACCAAACTCTACGTAACTGCCACCCAAAAGGGCAGAGTGATTATTGACATTATTGAACCGCGGTTCTGCAGATAATCCAGCAAGCGAAAAATATATCAATAATTTTATGATAATCAAGGTTTCAGACGTTTAGCGTCTACAACACACTCCGAGAGCGAATGTCAGGAAATATCGAGCACTGAGTGGCAGAAGTTGAAAAATCGATTTCTTTTTTCATTTTTGTCCATAGATAGCTTTTAGGTAGATGAGAAACGTGATGTAAATTTTTTCCGCCGGAAGCCTTTTATTTGCCAGAAAAATTAGAATATAGGTTTTCGAGGTTGGAGTCTAAAAATTGCCTGATTTCTAACCTGAAATTCGTTAACGTTAACTTTTCCTCACGTACGCAAACAAAGCCGTACGGAGAAATTTGGACACTTCCGGCCATCAACGGAACAACTCTTTTTCTCTCACTAGAAGATACATTCAGGGCAATAGCCAGAATAGCAAGACCCGTTGAACTTAGATAACTAAAAAATGAGGAATAGTTTTAAAACGATAACGAAAACTGAAACTTATTACTCATTTTCGACCGCAATAGTTAAAATGTCGTACAACTCCAAATTTTCTTCATCCTAGTTAAATCACACGAAGCATTAATCTGACTCATACCTGGGAATTTGCTTGGCTTCTTGAACGTACTCCCTGTACGAGGAAATTTCGAAGTCCGACAAATTTAGTGAAGCTGGGCCAAAATAGCTTAATATTTAACGGCTCCAAGTTTCCTTGTTTCGTAATGTCAGTAACAAAGCGAAATATCTTCTACTTTCTTGATCCTTAGTGAATTACCATTTTCTCCTTAAAAAAGTACCAGACCTCTAGCGCGGTTGAGTTTCATCGCCATCGAAATGTATAGACTTAAGTTCCGTTACTCTGTGACTGACCTTTTAAATGCACCGTACGTTATGTCACGGCAGTCACGGAACAGATCGTCAGCCAGCTAGTAGAGTTCGGCGTTTCAAAACTGCTACTGAATTGACCCATTTTGACTGTTTTCCTCACTTCTTAAATTAGAGATTTCCTTCAAGAAACCAAGCCAATTCCCAGGTATGTTTAAGATGGATGTCTAAATGAGTGATCAACATGCATAGGCGTACGGGAAATTTTTTGCCAGGGGGGGGGGGGGGGCGGTAAACCATTTGCCCAAAAATATCTCGCAAGTTGCCCAAATTTTTAAGAAAAAGTCGAAAAGAAATGAGGGCCATATTGCAACAACATAGGCCGTCCTGGCATATGAAGGTGGCTCGATACAGTTTTTCAGGGTCAATACCAAGTCTGAGCATAAACTACGTCGCCATAAACCAACATTTGGAAAAATTGTAGACTGCAAAACAGTCCGTATTTTTGCGTATTCAAGTACGCGCGAGCAGTCAAACAAAAGGTCTGGAGGCTCGCGCGCTTCACGCGCGTAAGACTCTTACGCTACGCGTTACCGATTTCTTTACTGATTTTGAGAAAAAGACCGACTGTTTTGCAGTCTAGAAAAATTGCGACCACAGTTGCATTAAGATGAAAATTTGTCAACACCAGGGTTGCAATGACATCGGAGATGTCATAGCAACGAAATAACTCCATTAGCTATTTTACTTCAGCAATGATTCTCGGCACGGGAACCTTACAAAATCGTTCACAAGAGGCTTTTTTCTCCAATACGGTCGCCTCGATGTTTGTGAAGTTTAAGCAAAACCTTAAGAGCGTTATCGAGATATTTTGCAATGAAGTTTTTATTATTAGAAATTCGGTAAGAACAGGAAAATCTTGATTTTTGGTCGTTATCTGTAGAAAACGAAGCACGTTATCGGAACTGCAATTTCACCTCATGGTGGTTTTAATCTTTTTAAAAACATATGTGAAAGATCGTGGAGGTAGCTCTGCTTGATTGCTAGAATCGAAAGAAGGATTTTTAACAAATTAGCGAATAATTTTAAACCGCTTGATAGATTTTTTAAAAGAATTAAGATTCTTCTCGTAATTCAAACTGAGAATTAGTCAGCCACTTCTTCATTTTCATACCCATTGTAGCCTGCGTAGCAAGCGTTTCCAGTCGAACTTGCGCGGAAACGCTTGCTATGCAGGCAATACCCATTGCTAAATGCTATCTGCCATACACTGCCAGGCTTCGAGTGGAGATGATTCTAGAAAGTTATGCGAAAGTTTATTTAATCAATTCTCGACTAGAAAAAACTGCAAATAAGTAAATTACTCATCACATGCTAAGCAACCACTGAAATGTAACTGGATTTTTACGCCTACTTCAGGTTAATATTCAGGTCTTTAAAATAATTATATAAAGATGGAGACATCTTTAAAAACTTGCTTTGCCCAAATTTTCTCTCGCTGCCCAAAAAATATGAGTTGCCCAAAATTTGGGGGGGCTGCAGCCCCCCTCGCTCCCCCGGCCCGTACGCCTTTGGTGATCAAAACTATTAGGTTGAAGAGAATTTGGCGTTATACCACATGCGTAGCAAGCGTTTCCGTGTGGCTTCGGAGAAAGGAATTAGCTTGAAAACCTGTTCCTCATTTTTGAATTATTTCAGTTCCACTCTTGCCACGAAATAAGATTTTGCTCGATTTTTTTTTTGACGGTCGCTTTTATAAAACTTACCTAAGCTCAAGGAACTCTCAGCATTTAGCTTAACCGTCCTGTAATGTCATACGTATACCTTTTAGCGCTTGAAGACCGTTGTAGCTTACCTAGATACTCTTAGTTATCGGAAGGAATGTTTCCTTTTCAGCAGCCACTATACAACAAAAGACTGCCCTGTGTGAGGATGAATGAATTGGTCACTACTTGTTTTCGTTATCCGTGATATAATGGTAGTTCCAAGGACAATGGAAAGAAGGATAATAAGCATCATAATACTAATTATATAAAAATGTAACTATCTCGAAAATAACAAAATGAAGCCTTTTGGAAAGAATGCTAATAATACATCGTATTAGTCAGTTAAAAACAAACTTTGCCAAGTGCGCGTGAGGTCGAGAAAAAAATTTTATCGATACAAAATGATAAGGCAGGGTTTCGTTTAAACTGGTTAGCATAAACGCCGCAATGGGGTGGTAGCTTTGATGGCTGACGGTTAATTATTTTTTTTGCCAAATTTGACGGTTTACGGCTAAACTTTACAGATTTTAACGATACACGGTTCATTGGAAGTAAGTAAATATTAACTTCTGTATTAATCAAATACTAACTGTTGTGGTTTAGAGGTTCTCTTGGCCTTTCACTTATAAAATTTCGAAATATTTTCAGGTATAAGCAAGTTCAAATGTCTTGTAATGTCTAGAGAGAGTGGTCTTGAGAACACGAGAACTGGTTTTTCCGGTTTAGAGATTTTTCAGGAGCCAGAAGTCCGTAAACATTAGGTTAAATAATAAGATTTGAAGCCGTTCGACGGCTGACGGTTAACTGCATTGAGACCCTCTAGCATGAAACATTAAATGATTCACTCACCAATTGTGGGATGTTATATTCAACTGCATGTAGCAACCATGAAGTGTGACATTGGTAGTAGCGCCTTGATACGTAGGTTCTACGCACCAATGTAACAACACTGAACAACTCATTTATTGTGTGAAGAATGTAAATCAGACTTCTTATTCGGAGAGTCACTGTACGGGAGTTTCTATATTATATTCAAATGAGAAGCGAAACAACTGGTTTCGGATTTTCCTGTCTACTGACTTACGTTTCGTGAAACCGATGAAATTGTGAACACTGTAGGGGCTTAAAGAAAGTCAGTGAGAAAGTTTGGGTCCAGTATAACCGATCTTTTTTTTCAAAGATACTTGAGCAGATGTGATACGTAAAAATCAAGTTATCTAAATGATAACGTTTATTCAATTCGACGCTTGGAAGCCCTCAAAAGCCGCGTACCCACCACCTTGTTTCTGTATGGATAGCTTATGCTTTGCTCCCAGACTGTTTATAATCGGTTGATAGTTGTAATTGTATCTTCTTTACATGATCTTTATCATTATCATTATCACTATCATTATCGTTAATATTATTATTGTTAAGAAAAAGCGACTTTTAAAACATTTAGCTATAAAAAGTTGCGACAAAACTTTTGTTAAATGTTTTTAAGAACTGTTTTGTCGCAATTTTAAAACTTACACGACGTTTCGACCTTACCGGACTTCATTATCAAGTAAAAAGAAATAAGATATCTATGTTATATAAATACAAGAAAAACAATTATTATAGTTCATTAAGAAAAAGAAAAGTAACATATAAAAATATGTTACAAGTTAAACATTTCAAAGAGTTTTGCACTGACGGAGTCACTCTGGGTGTCAAGGCTAGGCCTCAGTTCTTTGATGAGTCAGTAGCATTTTATGAATGAGGCAGTCAAATTTTTCGTGGCACTACTTGAAAAAATTGGTCCTCATTAAGAAGATTTTTGTCACCGTGAGCTGCTAAAAAAACATTAACGTTTACCGATAGCTGAATACTTGAGTTTAGCAATGCGTTGATGAAGGTGTCGGACTGTGTAGCCAACATAATCTACATCACACAGATCACGCGCAAATTTGTAAACAACGCAATGCTGACTTATAATACTCGACTTAATTTCTTTTGGCTTAAGATCTTGCTCCAGTTATTTCGCTCACAAAAATAGGCTGTAAAGTGACGGCAATCTTATTGCTGAGATCACGTAATTGCCTACAGACTGCGTTAGTGGCTATCTGATCTTTGAAGGGATCGAAGAACTATTCTGATTGTTATGGGCTCCTGGTAATAATACATCTCCCTCCTGTTCCGGTGAATATGAAAAAAGTATATACACATCATAGTCTATAATTAAAATAGTAATTGATACCAACTATGATAACACAATATTTGAGTGAAACCCGGATGCCGATCGGCAGGAGAGTACACAAGTGGGATGCCTGAAACATAATAGACGCGTTATGGTCGTTATCGTTCTATCTCATTGTCCGTTTTCGCTTGTGGCAGAGAGATATCGGAACCCTGAGAAAAGCAAAGCCACATTATTTGAAGATCTTCTAGAAAAAATCATATTAGAGAGATTTAGGGTGACACTAAGGCAAACTGCAAAGGTCAGAGTTGAGAATTTCTCAAAATAAAAAAACATGCTACTAAAAAAACAGACCAAAACAATCGTTAAAGACATAACTAATGTGAAGCCACTCTTTTGGGGGTAGAAGAAGAAGTGATGAACAGTAAAGCAAAAGTGAAGAGAAAACTTGGTCACGTGATCTAGAAGCACTTTTGCCGTTTGCTATAAACGCGACTATAAATCTCTCTAATATTTTGATAGCGAAACCGCAAGAATTTTTTTTCACAAAGCTAAGGGTTAGGAAAAATGCGCCTTCATTTTAATATAGGCAAAGAGAAGCATGCAAGTACACCCGGACCATTGAAAATATTTAATAAAGACTCATCTATGATGTGGGGCGAGTGTCGGTGCACATTTTATACATTATATTTGTCAATAATAAAGTTTCGACCGATAAGAGAGTCAGAGCGATTCATAGCGATATTTCTAAAAGCTTTGACGGCGATAAAAAAGTACGTAGTTGTTCAGCAATAATTTACTCGCATACTCATAACAAAATCTTACATTTAAATGTCATCCATTCAATACGTTTCCTTTAGCACCCTGTGATGCGAAAGCATTAATTAAGAAACTCACGCTCGGTCAACAAAATGCAAGAGTTAGCTAAGCCGGATCTTTTACGGACTAAATTTGAAAATCCAAAATCTTAACCCTTTTTTTCAGGTTTTGGATAGGAGTCATTAGCTTAGTATAAGGTTAAAACGGCAGGGTTTCATTTCCATCAGGGTCAATATTGAAAGAAAGTGAGCTTTTTAATTTTAAAAGCCTTGAACACCTGTTCTAAATAAGAGGAATTTTGCGTGTCAATGATCTTCAGTAAACTACGATCTTACGAGGAAAGCAGCTCAAAACCCTTGACTACTTGTACTAGTTGTCAAAACATTATCATTGCAAGAAACAATTTCAGTTTAGTACCTTTTTTACCCATTGCAAGCACTACGTCGCCATTTATTAGTTGCAATGAATGACATGTTGTTTTTAAAACTGTGATTGGGTATAAGATGTAATGATGTGGTCTTGAAATTATAATTTGCATGTCTATGAAATCGCATAAAAGGAGGAAGGAAGGTACTAAAAAAGTCAATTCTTGTTATGCAAAACTGGTTCTGACTCCTAAGAGATCTGTTTTTTCAAACAAAGGGTCAAGAAACGCGAGTGGCTATCCTCAGAATTTTCATCATGTCTACAAATTATACTAACAATTCCTTAAACCAGGAATTTTGTAAATTTTTGGCGGAACCTATGTTTGTGATAATTTGCAAATTAATTTTCTTGTCCATAATTTTGATCTGTAGCTTGGTTGGAAATGTTCTCATCATAACTGTGGTTAGTTTGAGAAAAGAGTTAAGGAAGACGATAAACTTTTTTATAGTTAACATGGCGGTTTCCGATCTCATTATCCCGTTGGTGTCTATCCCATTTAGTTTGGCTGGAATCGCGGCAAATTCTCTACAATGGCCCATCAGAGGTTTACCGGGTTTGATCTCTTGCAAGCTTAGTCAATTTTTGAAGCCTGTCTCATTAACCGTCTCTGTCCAAAGTCTTCTATGGATTGCTCTGGATCGATTTGTGGCGGTCGTGCTGCCACTGAAAGCGAATCTTATTTCCTCAAGATTTCGTGCATTTGCAATCGCGTCTACTTGGGTTGTGGCAGTGTTAATCAACTCAACAGATTTGTACACTACTAAGTTAGTGGAAGATGGTGGAAATTTTTACTGCATAAGAGAGAATTCGATGTTACACAATACTTTTGGATATGGGCGTGTTGTCCTTTTAACAATAGCTCCATTGCTTTTAGTTACCATTTTGTACTTTGCAATAGCAGTGACCTTGCGAAGGCAAAACAAAACTCTTCGATGTACAGCAGTAAAAGAGCATAGTCAAAGGAAAACCAACGCTATACGGATGAGCCTTTCCATCATAGTTACGTTTAACCTATGCGCCCTTGTCTACACCATTCTGACAATAGCTAGTCTTCAAAGTGAAGCTCCAAATTTATCCTGTTTCGTTAATAATGTTTTATGGTTTTTGGCTCTTCTTGGTATGTACTTATGTTCAGTCGTAAATCCATTCATTTGTTTCACATTTGTTAAAAGCTATCGGCGTGGAGTGAGAGAAATATTTACTGGGAGAAATTACGGTGGGGGTCGAGAAGATCTAGAAAATAATAAACATGGCAGTTAAAGGAAAGGACAAGGGGATTTACCGTCAAAAGAACTGAAACCTCCATAAGCAGGCAACTCTCTGTTTATGGATAGTTCTCTTGGACTATATGGTGCTATTACTTTTATCATGTCCTTTTTCCCTCCTTTTTGTCAACCGAAAAGAAAGATAGCGGTCATTTTAAATGAAATTCACAATAATGATGATGAATCATGTTGATTATTATTACTATTATTATTAATTAAGGGGTAGCAAGTAACTCAAAAATTATGATTCATAAAGATATAGGTTTGTTAATTTCAAACTCGTACTTCAACTACTCGTTTGAAGCGTGAAACTGTGGATTGACATTATAGCCATTATATGCCAAGAAAATCGTAACAGCGTGAACACAATCTGTATTTAGCCCTCGATATGTTCTACTTGTATATCCATAAGTTCAGAATCTCCATACCTTAATTTTGATGAAGGGCCAGTTTCTTAGACTTCCCATTCATACGGCGCAGAACTGAAATAGAAATTATTAGAGGAACGCATTTATATCTTAAATGAATCTGTGGGAAGAAATATTTCTGCGCGACTACTGAAAAAAAAAAAAAAAAGCATTATATATAATGCAGTGAACTTGTTAATTCATACTACTACTACTACTACTACCACCACCACCACCACCTGCTCATCGACAAAAGGCAACGATCAATGAAAAAGGGAAGCTGTAAAGATGAACTGGTAGATTGAAGTTGCTTTTAATCTTTGCGCTGTTCTTTATATCATAATGGAGGTGACTGGTCTTCAAGATGAAGTTGCCATGACCTGTCTCGGTAAAGGTGTTATATGGTTTTTTGCTCTTTGTGGTCTTAAATTTACTTCATTCGTGAATCCATCCATGTGCTTTACATTTATTGAAAGCTGTTGACGTGATTTTGCCGGAACAACTTTTTAATGCCGCATTTAAGGGTGCCAATGCAGAAAAGCCATGTCACCGACAGGATTCATGGGCCGCCAGACTTTGGTTACATCAGGTAATCTTGGAGTTTGAGCAGTGATCATCAATTCCTTTTTGAGGTTAATAGATTATAAGGTTGTAGTGTAAAGATTTGACCGGGCGTAAAATTCATGTGTTTCCCACATTTTTCTTTAAAAGGGGACAAAAACGTTAACATTTAACGGTCCATTATTATTTGTCTAAACCATAAGGCATATTAATTAAATATATGGAAGAAAGTATCCTAAGCCTTTTCGTCTTAAAAGAGGAACACGTATAATGCAATGTGTATGTAAAAACAAAATAAACAACATTGAATTTCTTACCCTTATCTTATATATCATAACATAATAATTAAATCCAACACAATATTTGACTAAAACACAAATGCCGATTGGCAGGAGAGTAAATAAGTAAGATGCCTAAAACATAATAAAAATCTTATAGATGCTTAATGATCTTTATGTTTCCATCTGTTTGAAAATGTGGAATCAGGACCCACATAAAAGCAAATGAAGCCACATGAACCAAGTACCGGAGAGAGAGTATATAGTCTAGCATTAATGGAATATAACCGATATAATCTCAATCATCTGATCACGAAACTGCAAGTAATATTCTTATAAACGCTCGGGGGTGCGAAGAATGCCTTTCATTTAATATTTTCAAAGAAGAGCTATAACGGACAATAAAAAAAAAAAATTATAGTTCATTAAAATACGTCTTTAATGTAGGGGGTGTTGTGCACATTTTAATATATCAGTCAAAAATGAAGTTATTTTTACAGATAAGAGAAATCGATTATAATTTTCGTATTAATCTTTCTAGAAGCTGTGTTAGCGTTAAAAACAAGAAAAGCAGCAATGATGTAATCAAATAAACTAGACTAAATCTCACGTCAAAACGAAATCCATTGAAAAAAGCACTCTTTAATGCCAAAGCTTAAAATGTAAAAAACTCAAAGTTGGCAAAACCGCCTCTTTAACGAACAAATTCACCAATTCGACGTCTGAAACTTTTTTCCATTTTTGATGCGAGCCATCAGCTTGGTATAGGGTTATCGAAAAAGGGCTGAACCTTTGTTTTTAATTGAGCCTAGAACCCTCTTGTATTATAGACTGTTATGAATAATAAAAAAAAAAACCTCGCAAAATTAGCAGATTTTCGGTTCTTTTCTGGCCCCCAGTAACAGCGGTCCTCGTCAGTTTAAATAACCGGACCTAAATATTGTGCATCAATGCTGATATCAAAAGTCTCTAACAACTATTAATCCTTCTATGATTACTTCTTCTCATAATATTTTCAGGGGAAGAAGATAAGTGTCTGTTTACCCAAGGTGTGTTCTTGAAATTATGACTGATTTGCCTGTTTATATAATTCTGTTAGAGAAACTGATATATAATTATATATAAAAAAATGAACAAATAAATAAAAAAGAAAGAAAGAAAGCGAGCAGCTACTCAAAATAGTCATTCCGTTTTGCAAAACTGCTTCAAATTCTTATCTTCTGAGAACTATGTTAATAACTAGTATGAAATAGAAAGGACTCTGCTCAGCATTAGACATGTCTACAGATTTACTAACGATTCGCTAAGCCAGGAAATTTGCGAAATCTTAAACGAACCTTCACCGTGGGCATATGGGATTCACCAGAAAATATTCTATATTTTATGCTCGATCGTCAAGATGGCTATGCCGCTCATACTATAGAATGCAAATAATACTTTTCAAAATAAACACCTTGCTTTCAAAGACCACCAATCTTTAATAGAAGTTTTTAAAATGGAGTGCACCAAGGCTGATATTGTCTCATTTCAACTAAAAACCTACGTTTTTTTTTTGTTCCCATGGGAACATTTATTTAGTTTTTCTAAACCCTAGTTATATATCGCCTTTTGCCGTTAGTTTTCCCCAATGTTTAAACATGTAGTTTAAAAAGTATGCAAATAAGATTTGTGAAAGGCGTGGTCTTCAGGAAATCATATAGATCTGCATTAATCTATGACGTAATCTATGTATTTTTGCTGGAGGGATTCACCTACGAAATAGAGATCAGCGGCTTAAACTATTCATCCTATTTTGTGCAATTCGTTGCGATCATTTTCAAGTTCTCTGGATTTTTTGGTGGCAGCCAGAAGGAGATTATGTTTATTTAATAATAATTGACTTGTAGCCATCCTTAAAGCACACTTAGAGAGAACGCGCAAGTACTCAGCATTTTGAATATGTCTGAGACAAATTATACTCAAAACAGTTACCTTAACAAGGAACGCTGCGAAATGTCGACCGATTCTTTTTTCCTGCAAATATTTCAATTGATTTTCTTTTCCATTATTTTGATCTGTAGCTTTGTTGGAAATGTTCTTATCATAATTGTGGTGCGTGTGCGACAAGAGCTGAGAAGGACGATGAACTTTTTTATAGTGAACATGGCAGTTTCTGATATGATATTTCCGTTGGCATCTCTTCCGTTTAGTGTGGCTGCAATTTCGGCCAATTCGCGGGGATGGCCCATCAGTGGTACGACCGGTTTGGCTTCGTGCAAGCTCAGTGTATTTTTGACGGCTGTTTCAATTACCGTGTCTGTGCAAAGCCTTTTCTGGATTTCGCTGGATCGATTTGTGGCGGTGGTGTTGCCATTGAAAGCGCTTCTTATATCCTCACGATTTCGCGCTTTTGCAATTGCGTCTACCTGGGTTGTGGCTGTGTTAACCAACTCAACAGACTTGTACACGATTACGTTGGTAGAGTAAAGTGGCGGGTTTCATTGCACAAGAGAAAAAAATCTTTCTTTGGTACTCAAAACAACTATGTATTTTCGTGTTGTCCTTATATCGATTGCACCATTACTAGCAATCACCGCGTCGTACTCTGCCATAGCAGTGACGTTAAGAAGAAGAAACGCAACCCTTTCATGCTCATCAACAAAAGATAACGATCAAAGAAAAAGGCAAGCATTAAAGATGAGCTTGTGCATTATAGTTGCGTTTAATCTTTGCGCTCTTCTTTACATCATAATGGCGGTGGCTGGTCTTCAAGATGAAGTTCCCATGTCCTGTCTCGGTTATAAGGTGTTATGGTTTCTTGCTCATTCTGGTCTTTACTTTACTTCCGTCGTGAATCCATGTATGTGCTTTGCATTTATTGAAAGCTATCGACGTGGACTGAGACAAATATTTACTTCGAGAAGGGCCGGTACGAAGAAGATCGAGAAATCTAAGAATCGTAGAAAGTAGGGATGAAGATGAGGAAATTTATCTCATAAGGACACATTCCAAGAATGTCGTTCGACATGCAATTATGGTTGCAGGCTGTTCTTTTGGTTTGAGAGATACCAAACTTCATGCAATCTCTACTTCTAATATACACTCAGTCATCTCTCCGGCATTTCGAACACTTGCTTTTTAAGCCATGATTTTACCGGAACAACTTTTTGACGCCGCAGTTAAGAGTGCCAATGCCAAAAAGCTATGTAACGGCAGGGGGATTTGATTTCACGGTCCGCCAGATTTCAGTTAGATTTAAACGCCATTAGGTAATTTGCGAGTTTGAGCAGTGATCATCCGCGAGTCCTTATTAAGGTTAGATGGTAAGGTTGTAACGTAAGACTTGACCGGGCTTAAATTTCATACGTTTCAACATTTTATTCTAAAAGGGGGATAGAAAAAGGTAATATTTAATCGTCTTTTATTATTTGTCTAAACCGTAGGGCACAAGTAAATATAGTGCACCGTTATGATGGTTTTCTACTTGCATTATAAAGATTCTTAAATAGCTACTGGGAGCTGTGTTTAATAGAGGTGATTCCTAGCAGTTGAGGAGCTGATTATAATAATATACTGATAAAAAAATGACAATTATGAGATTTTAGCCGAGAGTCTACCTCACCAGAATATGCTCTTCAGTAGGGTCCTAATTAACATTTTAATTACTATTTTACTTTTCGATATCCTATTGTCTTTTCGTCTTTGTCTTTGTCTTTTGTTTTCTTCATAAAGCAAAAATTATAAAAAAGTAAGACAAAAAGAAAAAACAAAAACAAAAGCAGAACTGAGACTCCGGCCATCATGACAACCATGGCAAGTATTTAAAGATGATTTTCCGTAGCTTCCTCTAATCAGATTTTGAAATAAATGATGAAATGAATAAATTATTAAGTTATTAAATGAAAAGGTAAATATTTCGATGAAAAATAAACTAACGTTTCAAAAAATCTTTCTTGCCCTTGTTCGGCACGCTTAGGGTAAGAATTTGCTTGCAAAGTGGTTATTATTAATACATTATAGATTCATACCCTACAAAAGTTTTTGTCTAATTGTTTGCTTAAAAACTGTAACACCTGCTGTGGTTAGGACTCAATAAATAGCCAGTCTTACATTGTATAATTATTATAAATTTATAATGGGTCCCACTACCCCTTTTTTCGAACAAAGACAGTAATTGTAAAGTCCAAAAAATTATCCAGGGATGCAGTGATGGATGTCTGTTTTTGGGCCAAAAATACAATTTTCCTCCTTTTTGAAATTCCTCCTCCTCGACATAAGAAATGGTCAAGAGAATTTGTTCCATATGACAGGGTTTCGTTATATCGAGATACTCAGTATACCAATATACTATTTACCATTTATTCAGGGATGTAGTGATGTATTTCTGTATATTAGAGAGATTTAGAGTGACGCTTAAGGCAAACTGCAAACGTCAGAGTTGAGAATTTCTCAAAACAAAAAGCTTGCTGTACAGCTATAAAAAAAACAGACCAAAACAATTGTTAAAGACATAACTAATGTGAAGCTACTTATTTTGGGGCAGAAGAAGTGATGAATAGTAAAGCAAAAGTGAAGAGAAAACTTGGTCACGATATAGAATCACGTTTGCTGTAAACGCTAAATCTCTCTAATATTTAAAGGCGAAACCGCAAGAAATTTTCTTACTAAGCGATTAGGGTTAGAAAAATGTGTCTTCATTTTAATATACTTAGGCAACTAGAAGCATGCAGAGCATGCAAGTACATCCGGACCATTTATATTAAAATATTTAATAAAGACTTATCTATGATGTGGGGTGAGTGTTGTACACATTATATACATATATTTGTCAATAATGAAGATTCGACAGATATGAGAGTCAGAGCGATTCATAGCGATATTTCTAAAAGCTTTGACGGCGATAAAAAGTACGTAGCTGTTCAGCAATAATTTGGTCCCCTACTCATGACAAAATCTTACATTCATTCAATACGTTTCCTTTAGCACCCTGTAATGCGAAAGCATTAAAATTTAGAAACTCACGTTCGGTAAACAAAATACAAGATTTAAAACCGGTTCTTTTACGGACCAAATTTGAAAATTCGAAATCTGAAACGCCTCTTTTTCAGGTATTGGATAGGAGTCATTAGCTTAGTATAAGGTTAAAACGGCCGGGTTTCATTTCCATCAGGGTCAATATTCAAAGAAAGTGAGCTGTTTAATTTTAAAAGCCTTGAACATCTGTTTTATAGACTTAAAACAAACACTTCAAAATAAAATGAATTTTGCGTGTCAATGATCTTCAGTAAACTACGGTCTTTGGAAGAAAGGCAGCCCAAAACCCTTGATTACTGGTTCTCAAAACATTTTCATTGGAAGAAATAATTTCAGCTTAGTGCCTTTTTTCCCATTGCAAGCAAAACGTCGCCATTTATTTAGTTGCAACGAATGACATGTTGTTTTTAAAACTATGATTGGGTATAAGATTTAATGATGTGGTCTTGAAATCAAAATTTGCATGTCTATAAAATCGTATAAAAGGAGGAACGAAGCTACTCAAAACGTCAATTCTTGTAATGCAAAACTGGTTTCGACTCCTAAGAAAACTGTTTTTTCAAACAAAGGGTCAAGAAGTGACTATCCTCAGAATTTTCATCATGTCTGCAAATTATACTAACAATTCCTTAAACCGGGAAGTTTGTAAATTTTTGGCGGAACCTATGTTTGTGATAATTTGCAAATTAATTTTCTTGTCTATAATTTTGATCTGTAGCTTGGTTGGAAATGTTCTTATCATAACTGTGGTTAGTTTGAGAAAAGAGCTAAGGAAGACGATAAACTTTTTTATAGTTAACATGGCGGTTTCCGATCTCATTTTCCCGTTGGTGTCTATTCCATTTAGTTTGGCTGGAATCGCGACAAATTCTCTACAATGGCCCATCAGAGGTTTACCGGGTTTGATCTCTTGCAAGCTTAGTCTATTTTTGACACCTGTCTCATTAACTGTTTCTGTACAAAGTCTTCTCTGGATTGCTCTGGATCGATTTGTGGCGGTCGTGTTGCCACTGAAAGCGAATCTTATTTCCTCAAGATTTCGTGCATTTGCAATCGCGTCCACCTGGGTTGTGGCAGTGTTAATCAGCTCAACAGATTTGTACACTACTAAGTTAGTTGAAGTTGGTGGAAAGTTTTACTGCATAAGAGAGAATTCGATGCTACGCAATACTTTTGGATATGGGCGTGTTGTCCTTTTAACAATAGCTCCATTGCTTTTAGTTACCATTTTGTACTTTGCAATAGCAGTGACCTTGCGAAGGCAAAACAAAACTCTTCGATGTACAGCAGTAAAAGAGCATAGTCAAAGGAAAACCAACGCTATACGGATGAGCCTTTGCATCATAGTTACGTTTAACCTTTGCGCCCTTGTCTACACCATTCTGGCAATAGCTAGTCTTCAAAGTGAAGCTTCAGATTTATCCTGTTTCGTTAATAATGTTTTATGGTTTTTGGCTCTTCTTGGTATGTACTTATCTTCAGTCGTAAATCCATTCATTTGTTTTACATTTGTTAAAAGCTATCGGCGTGGAGTGAGAGAAATATTTGCTTGGAGAAGTTACTGTAGGGGTCGAGAAGATCTAGAAAATAATATACATGGCAGTTAAAGGAAAGGACAAGGGGATTTACCGTCAAACGGATGAACTGAAACCTCCATAAGCAGGCAACTCTCTGTTTATGAATAGTTCTCTTGGCCTACATGGTGCCATTACTTCTATCATGTCCTTTTTTCATGTCCTTTTTTTTGTCTATTGCAAAGAAAGATAGGGACCATTTTAAATGCAAGTCACAATAATGATGATGAATCATGTTCACTTGATTATTATTATTATTATTATTATTATTATTATTATTAATTAAGGGGTAGCAAGTAACTCAAAAATTATGATTCATAAAGATTTAGGTTTGTTAATTTCAAACTCGTACTTCAACTACTCGTTTGAAGCGTGAAACTGTGGATTGACATTATAGCCATTTCGTACCAAGAAAATCGTAACAGCGTGAACACAATCTGTATTTAGCCCTCGATATGTTCTACCTGTATATCCATAAGTTCAGAATCTTCACACCTAAATTTTGATGAAGGCCCAGTTTCTTAGTCTTCCCATTCATAGGGTGCACAACTGAAATAGAAATTATTAGAGAAACACATTTATATATTAAAAGGTTTTTTGTTTCTGTGGGAAGAAATTAAATATTTCTGCGCGACTACTGAATTTTAATCAAAACTTAGGCCGGTTTCTTTTTTATGGTGATGGTGATTATGTCAAACGAAAAGATGCCAAAACAACAGCATCATATATAATGCAGTGAACTTGTTAATTAATGATGATGATGATGATGATGATGATGATGATGATAGTAATAGTAATACACTACATTTAAAGAGGGTAGCACGGAATAGTTACAGAAACTAGTAAACTGGTGGCCCTCTTTTCTGGATATTGCTATGATGGTTCTAAACCATTTTTTCAATTATTTAGATACTTATTCGAGCTAGCAGCTTCGCTTTTAAATTTGGCCTCAGACCGTTACATTAACAAAATTTTATTCTCAATGATTTATAGAAGCGACAAGATGGCGTGCAGTTTATACTAGATCGAACAACAGAAATCTCTTTAAAAAATGAAAATAAAAAAAACTTGATTTAAAAGGCGACCACTATTTAAGATATGAGTGCGAAAAGAACGATAAAGAAACAAAGCAAAATCCTCCTATCAGCTATCCTCATAACAATTTCTTTGGAAAAAGTATCCAATGTTTCTCTATAAACGCAAGTCCTACTTTCGCGTTGCGTTAGTTGTAACTGGTGCTTAAACATGAAGTTTAAGGAATATGTAAACAGGATTTGAAGGCGTCACCTTCAGGATATCATACAAATCTAACTTGTACTCTTGTACTTGTACTCTACCATTGCAGTGACGTCAAGAAGAACAAAAGCAACCCTTTCACGCTCATCGAAAAAAGACAACGATGAAGGAGAAAGGGAAGCTGTAAAGATGAAGTGGTACATTGCTGTTGATTTTAATCTTTGCGCTATTCTTTATATCATAATGGCGGTGACTAGTCTTCAAGATGAAGTTCCTATGACCTGTCTCGGTAAAGGTGTTATATGGTTTTTTGCTCTTTGTGGTCTTAAATTTACTTCATTCGTGAATCCATCCATCATGCTTTACATTTATTGAAAGCTATCGACGTGGACTAAGAGAAATATTTACTTCGAGACGGGCCAGTATGAAGAAGATCCAGAAATCTAAGAATCATAGAAAGTAGGGATGAAGATGAGGAAATATGTCGTTCGACATGCAATTATGGTTGCAGGCTGTTCTTGTGGTTTGAGAGACATGGAGAAATGCCAAACTTCATGCAATCTCTGCTTCTATTATACACTCAGACATCTCTCCGGATTTTCGAACACTTGTTTTTTAAGCCATGATTTTACCGGAACAACTTTTTAAGGTGATTCCATAGTAAAAGAACCTAACATAGATTTTAGCTAAAACTTGGTGCACTGATGTAACAAGTCAAGAAGATGATAAAAAAGTAATAAAAAGTGGGGGTCACCGTGCTCGTTTTGACGTCACAATGCTGACAAATACGGCTATTTAGGACCCTTTTACAAAAACCGCGGGCAGCGCAAAACTAGACAAAAAGGAGAGATTTTTTCGATGATGCATGCAACATCACACAGAATTTGACTTTAATGTATTATTTATCCACTTACGTACCAGAAAAATGCCTTTTAATGCCCTTGTTTTTACTTTACGCTCCAAAGTAGAATTAAATTGGACGCGCGCTTTTCGACCCGTGATGGCTCAATCCGTACAATTTAGTAAAACTGCCAAAAAACTGAACATAGATTTGTGCCAATTTTTTTCTCATCGAAAGGAAGCACTGTCCTTATTAAAATCATGAAATAAAAAATGGGGGTCACCGTACTCGTTTTTGCGGTAGAGCTGCAGAAAGTGCGCACCAAGCGCATTTTCTCCGATTTTTGAGAGAGGACTGGGGCGAATTTCACAATAAAATGTATGTGAAAGGGGGAAGAAAGTATTAAAAAATCCGTTTTTACAGAATTTACATCGAGATATCACATTTAGGACACAATGTGATAAAGAAAGTGTTTAAATGAAAATCAAAGTGAGTAAGCACAAGTTAAACATCCACTATCGAGGTTCTCCGAGAGGAGGTCGAACTCAGCAACACGCGTACTGCTACGTTATGCAGATTCCCAACACATTGAGTCTCACCTCGGCAAGAAACAACAGCAAGCAAAAATTCCAATAGCGTTTCTCTTCAGTCAACTTCATTTTAATAATATTACTTCACATGCTCTTTTTCACGGCGGCCATCTTGTTATGCGCAGTAAGAGATGCGCAGTGCAAAACTAGGGAATCACCTTAATGCCGCATTTAATAGTGCCAATGCCAAAAAGCTATGTAACGGCGACAGGATTTGATTTCATGGGCCGCCAGATTTAAGTTAGATTTAAACGCCATTAGGTAATTTGCGAGTTTGAGCAGTGATCATCCGCGAGTCCTTATTAAGGTTAGATGTTAAGGTTGTAACATAAAACTTGACCGGGCGTAAATTTAATACGTTTCAACATTTTATTCTAAAAGGGGATAAAAAAGGTAATATTTAATCGTCTTTTTTATTTGTCTAAACCGTAGGGCATACGTAAATATAGTTCATATGCTGTGTAGAAGAGCAAAAAGATGATGCAAAAGAGGCAGTGTGCCAACTTCTAGCCGCATCACCCATCGTTATCGCCGTTATGATGGTTTACTATTTACATCATAAAGATTCTTGAATAGCTAGGAGCTGTGTTTAATGGAGATGATTCCTAGTGGCCGAAGAGCCGACTATAATAACATACTGATAAAAAAACGACAATTATGAGATTTTAGCCGAGAGTCTACCTCATTCAAGATGCTCTTCAGTAGGGCCCTAATTAACATTTTAATTTTTCAGGAGCTTTATTCTTTGTCTTTGTCTTTTGTTTTCTTCATAAAGCAAAAATTATAAAAAAGTAGGACAAGAAGATAAAATAAACCCAAGCAAAAAAAAAACAAAAAAGAAAAAAAGGCTCCGGCAGCCATGACGACCATGGCAAGTATTTAAAGATGATTTTCCGTAGCTTCCTGTAATCAGATTTTGAAATAAATGATGAAATGAATAAATTATTGAGTTAATAAATGAAAAGGTAAATATTTCGATGAGAAATAAACTAATGTTTTATAAAATCTTTCTTGCCCTTGTTCGGCACGCTTAGGGTAAGAACTTGCTTCCAAAGTGGTTATTATTAATACACGATAGATTCATATACCCTACAAAAGTTTTTGTCTAATTGTTTGCTTAAAAACAGTAACATCTGCTGTGGTTAGGGCTCAATAAATAGGCAGTCTTACATTGTATAATCATTATAAATTTATAATGGGTCCCACTACCCCTTTTTTCGAACAAAGACATTAATTGTAAACTCCAAAAAAATTATCCAGGGATGCAGTGATGGATGTCTGTTTTTAGGCCAAAAATACATTTTTCCTCCTTTTTGAAATTCCACCTCCTCGACATAAGAATTGGTCAAGAGAATTTGTTCCATACGACAGGGTTTCGTTATATCGAGATACTCAGTTTACCAATATACTATTTGGCAAAGAAATTGTTCAAGTGCTCATTTATTCAGGGATGGAGCGATATATTTCTGTACATTAGAGAGATTTAGAGTGACGTACGCTCAAGCTTTAATAAAATAATAAGCTTTAATAAAGGCAACGAAAAGCATGCAAGTACATCCGAACCATTTAAAATATTTAATAAAGACTCATCTATGATGTGGGGCGAGTGTTGTACACATTATATGCGTATATATTTGTCAGTAATGAAGTTTTGACAGATAAGAGAGAGCGATTCATAGCGATATTTCTAAAAGCTTTGACGGCGATAAAAAGTGCGTAGTTGTTCAGCAATAATTTAGTTGCATACTCATGACAAAATCTTACATTCATTCAATACGTTTCCTTTAGCGCCCTGTAATGCGAAAGCATTAGCTTAGTATAATGTTAAAACGGCCGGGTTTCATTTCCATCAGGGTCAATATTGAAAGAAAGTGAGCTTTTTAATTTTAAAAGCCTTGAACATCTGTTTTATAGACTCAAAACAAGCACCTTAAAATAAGAAGATTTTTGCGTGTCAATGATCTTCAGTAAACTATGGTCTTACGAAGAAAGGCAGCCCAAAACCCTTGATTACTGGTTCTCAAAACATTTTCATTGGAAGAAACAATTTCAGTTTAGTGCCTTTTTACCCATTGCAAGCAATTAAAATACGTCGCCTTTTATTAGTTGCAACGGATGACACGTTGTTTTTAAAACTATGATTGGGTATAAGATTTAATGATGTGGTCTTGAACTAGAATTTGCATGTCTATGCAATCGCATAAAATGAGGAACGAATCGAAGCTACTCAAAAAAGTCAATTCTTAATTGTTATGCAAAACTGGTTCCGTGACACTCCTAAGAGAACTGTTTTTTCAAACAAAGGCCCATAAAGAGCGAGTGACTATCCTCAGAATTTTCATCATGTCTACAAATTATACTAACAATTCCTTAAAGCAGGAAGTTTGTAAATTTTTGGCGGAACCTATCTTTTTGATAATTTGCAAATTAATTTTCTTGTCCACAATTTTGATCTGTAGCTTGGTTGGAAATGTTCTTATCATAACTGTGGTTAGTTTGAGACAAGAGTTAAGGAAGACGATAAACGTTTTTATAGTTAACATGGCGGTTTCTGATCTAATTTTCCTGTTGGTGTCTATCCCATTTAGTTTGGCTGGAATCGCGACAAATCCTCTACAATGGCCCATCAGAGGTTTACCGGGTTTGATGTCTTGCAAGCTTAGTCTATTTTTGACACCTGTCTCATTAACTGTTTCTGTACAAAGTCTTCTCTGGATTGCTCTGGATCGATTTGTGGCGGTCGTGTTGCCACTGAAAGCGAATCTTATTTCCTCAAGATTTCGTGCATTTGCAATCGCGTCCACCTGGGTTGTGGCAGTGTTAATCAGCTCAACAGATTTGCACACCACTAAGTTCGTTGAAGATGGTGGAAAGTTTTACTGCATAAGAGAGAATTCGCTGATACACAAAGCTTTTGGATATGGGCGTGTTGTCCTTTTAACAATAGCTCCATTGCTTTTAGTTACCATTTTGTACTTTGCAATAGCAGTGACCTTGCGAAGGCAAAACAAAACTCTTCGATGTACAGCAGTAAAAGAGCATAGTCAAAGGAAAACCAAAGCTATACGGATGAGCCTTTGCATCATAGTTACGTTTAACGTGTGCGCTCTTGTCTACGCCATTCTGACAATAGCTAGTCTTCAAAGTGAAGCTCCAAATTTATCCTGTTTCGTTAATAATGTTTTATGGTTTTTCGGTCTTCTTGGTATCTACCTATCTTCAGTCGTAAATCCATTCATTTGTTTTACATTTGTTAAAAGCTATCGGCGTGGAGTAAGAGAAATGTTTACTGGGAGAAATTACGGTGGGGGTCGAGAAGCTTCAGAAAATAATAAACATGGCAGTTAAAGGAAAGGATGAGGAGATTAATCGTCAAACGAATGAACTGAAACCTCCATAACAGGCAACTCTCTGTTTATGGATAGTTCTCTTGGACTACATGGTGTCATCACTTTTATCATGTCCTTTTTTCCTTCTCTTTGTCAACCGAAAAGAAAGATAGCGACCATTTTAAATGAAAGTCACGATAATGATGATGAATCATGTTGATTATCATTATAATTATTAATTAAGGGTTAGCACACAACTGAAAAATTATGATTAATAAAGATATAGATTTGTTAATTTCATACTCGTACTTCAACCACTAGTTTGAAGCGTGAAACTGTGGATTGACATTATAGCCATTATGTGCCAAGAAAATCGTAAAAGCGTGAACACAGTCTGTATTTAGCCCTGGATATGTTCTACTTGTATATGCATAAGTTCAGAATCTCCACACCTTAATTTTGATGAAGAGGTAGTTTCTTAGACTTCCCATTCATACGGCGCAGAACTGAAATTGAAATTATTAGAGGAAAGCATTAATATCTTAAACGATTTTTTTTTCTGTGGGAAGAAATATTTCCGCGCGACTACTGAATTCTAATCAAAACGTAGGCCGGTTTTTTTATTTATGGTGATGGTGATTATGTAAAACGAATAGATGCCAAAAACGGCAGCGTCATGTATAATGCAGTGAGCTTGTTAATTCATACTGGATATTTATATGATGGTTCTAAACCATTTTTTCATTTATTTAGTCAGTGTGCCAACTTCTGGCTGCATCACGCATCATTATCGCTGTTATGATGGCTTACTACTTACATCATAAAGATTCTTCAATAGCTAGGAGCTGTGTTTAATGGAGGTGATTCCTAGCTGCCGAGGAGCTGATTATAATAATATACTGATAAAAAAATGACAATTATGAGATTTTAGCCGAGAGTCTATCTCACCAGAAGGTGCTCTCAGTAGGGCCCCAATTAACATTTTAATTACCACTTTATACTTTTCGATATCCTATTGTGCTTTATTCTTTGTCTTTGTCATTTGTTTTCATAAAGCAAAAATTATAAAGAAAGTAAGACAAAAAGGAAAAAAACAAACAAAAAAAAAAAAACGAAAAACTGAGACTCCGGCTGTCATGACGACCATGGCAAGTATTTAAAGATGATTTTCCGTAGCTTCCTGTAATCAGATTTTGAAATAAATGATGAAATGCATAAATTATTAAGTTAATAAAAAAAGGTAAATATTTCGATGAAAAATAAAGTAAATAATACTTCATAAATCTTTCTTGCCCTTGTTCGGCACGCTTAGGGTAAGAACTTGCTTGCAAAGTGGTTGATTATTAATACATTATAGATTCATACCCTACAAAAGTTTTTGTCTAATTGTTTGCTTAAAAACTGTAACACCTGGCTGTGGTTAGGACTCAATAAACATCCAGTCTTATATTGTATAATTATTATAAATTTATAATGGGTCCCAACACCCCTTTTTTCGAACAAATACAGTTGTAAACTCCAAAAAAATAATAAGACAAGTGCTCGTTGTTATCCAGGGATGCAGTGATGGATGTCTGTTTTTAGACCAATGATACAATTTTCCTTGTTTTTGAAATCCCTCCTCCTCGACATAAGGAACGGTCAAAGGAATTGTTCCATACGACAGGGTTTCGTTATATCGAGATACTCAGTATACCAATATACTATTTGGCAACGAATATTGTTTTTTAAGTGCTCATTTATTCAGGGATGGAGTGATATATTTCTGTTTTTAGGCCAAAAAAAAAAAACAAAGAAAAAAAACAAAAAAAACATGAGAAAGAGTCAAGAGATTTTGTTCCATACAACAGGGTTTCGTTATATCGAGATATTTTACCAGCATACAATGGGGCAAAGAGTATTGTTCATCACCCTGAAGACTTCGTTTTATGAGGTTCGAATAAAGAAAGGTCAATACACTGTACTGGTACGAAATCCTACTCGGGAGGTCCCTAATGTATTTAGTTAACATATTATTAATAATTGCTTCTCGATTCATGATAGTCAGGCTTTTTTTTACTCCTTTTTCTTGTAGTTGAGATTGTAATCCTTAATTTTTATTGAGCGTAATTACTTTCTTTTTCATATATATCTAAATATCTTTATTTCGGCCAATTTCCCTCTCCCTTCTTTTTGCATAGTAGTGCATGTAGATTTCACAATGCGCCAAGCTTCTCTTACAAGAACCTTGTTTTGGCAGTTAATGCTATTTTAATTAGCGATTCCAGTCGATTTACAAACGATGTTTTAGCCTAATTAAATTCTTATAAGGTAAACGACACAAGTAGTTCCATTATAGATAGGAAAATCTACCTCAGTTTAAGTAAATATAACGACGTTTGGTCCAAGAAAAGTAAATAATAATTTCATAATATTTTCTTATCAAGCACTCCTTGCAGATGTTATCAAACACACATACATCATGGCTATATCAACAAATTAATCATCTGTCATCTAGCTTGTCACAAACTTTTTAAAGCAAGGAGGGTATTTTTCTCTAAATAAAACTGAGTAGCAGTCATCACTGACAGGCAATTTCCGCAGTTATTGATGAGTGTAGATGATGTTTACTCTTTGCACAATCTTGCGGCCTATTATTTGCATGTATTAGCTCGAGACTCTGTGCGAGTAAATTACAGTGAAAAAGAGAGAAGGACTGAAAATTGCGACATAATTTCACCTCGGTATCTTCGGTATACTCGTGAAGTCCATTGCAGATATTCGTTATCACCAATTGAAATAGAGGCAACGAATATTTATAGCCGCGTGGCTCAAGTTGGTACTTTCTAAGATGTTCACAAATTTTACTAGCGATTTGTTAAGAAGTCAGGAGAATTGTGCGAGTTCGGCTGACTCGTCCTCTTTGAAAACTGGCAAACTGATTCTTCTTTCCAGTATTTTGATTTGCAGCTTGGTTGGAAATGTACTTATCATAGCTTTGGTACGTTTGCGAGAAGAGCTAAGGAGGACGATGAACTATTTGCGTTCTTCCTTACATGATATTCGCAATGACTTATGTATCAGGGGCAAAATTGCCTTGTTTGGTATATGGCTTGTTTGGCTTTTTTACTGTTCTTGGCATTTACCTATCCTCTACTGCGAATCCTTTTATTTGCTTTATATTTGTTAAAAGCTACCGACGTGGATTAAAGGGGTTATTTTCTTCTTGCCCGAGTAAAAAAAGGGGTATCCAAAATACTAAGAGAGACAGAAAGATTTACGAAATTGACCTTCAGATAATTGAGCTTAAGAAACTGATCATGAGGAAAACTAAGGTGTTACCTTGACCGATCCTTGACAGAGTTAATCTTAAGTTTTACCATCTGAAGTTGACGCGAGGCCTTTAAATCGTGGGACTGCCATGTTCGTGGGTCAAAGAGGAAACCTATTTTTTCTGCGCAATTAGTTTATTACGAAGACAAGGAAAACAGAATAATCCTTTGCTTTCGAGAGGGGAAGAAAACATAAAAAAAAATTCAAGCTGTAAAGATAGCACCTTCTTCGTTATTTTGAAAATACTGATCTTGCAGTGTTATTTCTAATTTTTTTCATTATAACTGATGTTGCTATCTAAGTGATTCCAATTCAGTCTTGAAATGCAAATCAGTACAGCATGTTTTTTGGTAATTCCTTTCTGTTCTTGACAAGTACAAAATTCGATGGAATCAAAATTCCATTTTCAGTGTTCCAAATAAGTAGGATAAACAGATGGATAGAAAGAAATGACTGTTTCAATATGTTTTAAAAACTTCTTTGTATGAAAGCCATATGTAATTTCAAACTGTAAGTGCACGTTTTCATCAAAGCACGAAGGAAAACGCGCAAAACTGTTTACAATATTCCTTGCTATTTCATTTATAAAATGTACATGTTTCAAATTAACCCATGGCGAATAACAAGAAAATTTGAGGATTCATAAAACAGTTTGAAAATTTGAGATGGTTAGATGGTTAGCGGTTTCTTGCATATAATTTGACTTAAAATTCATTCGTTTTTCACAGTGACTTGTGACTTTTAAGCTGTCTTAAGTTCTCTTAAAAGAAATAAAAAAACGGAATCTGTTAGCGGCGAGAATCTAGATATTTTCACTCCAGCAGGCTGGAACAAAATTCAAGTAGTGTGTGAGTATGATGCAAATAGGCAGCCCTGATAATATGTAACACACCAACTGGCATCTAACGCATATCTAATGCTTATCTAATGCATGCATGTGCAGTAGTCAAATGAACCCAGCCATAGTTTCTGCCTCAGAACTTGTAACAGCGCTCCTCAAATGAAATCGCTCGTTGTCCAGGGGTTGAAGGCGTGGTTCGATTTCGACATTATTGCAGATCTTGTCGATGAATGTCGTTAACAAGTTCCGTACACCGTCATGTCTCTGCGCTACAACCCCCCCCCCCTTTTTACAAGAGAGAGCGTGACTAACGGTGAATTTATCCCCACATATGCAATGACTTGGTAAATCGACTAAGGGCAAGTCATAACGCAAGCGTAGCGAGTCTCTGAGCTCTTTCTTGTTGAGGGCTAAACCTTTGTCTGCGAGAGGCATCGCATTCAGCCAAGAACTTGCGCCCTTGTCCCTCGATTGATTAACCAGACGCAGCAGGCCTGGGGAGAGGCTTGAATCAATGCTATCCATTTTCTCTTTGGCACTTGCTCTCTTAAGTGATTGTTGCTGCCTGTTTAGCTCCTCCGTAGATCTTTCTCCTGGCACCATGATGGAACTCTGTGAAGCAATAGAATCTACGTGCGCGGTGGTTATTAGTCTCGAGGCAGCAAACTGCTGCGGTACCTCGGATTTCAGATCCGGAATGCCTAGACCCCCTTGACCCGTTGCTAAGGTAGCAAGTCTGCGCACCTCGTTAGGGAGAGGCTCTGATTGACCAAACAAAGTTGGGAGTAGTAAATCGTCAATCACTTCCTGGATTGGATCGACATAAGCTTCAAACGATTCAATCGTGCGCATGAAGTAGGTAAACTTCGACTTGTAGCCTTTTGTGAAAGCAATATACGCCGCATGGGGCTGGCTCTTCGCTATTTCAGAGAGACGTTCGATTTCCTCTTTCCATGCACGAACCTTCTCCTCACAATACTGATCTTTGTATTCTTGCGACGCAATAACTGCTCCCAGATGGCGCTGACCTTCAGTCGTTATGTTGACTTCCTCTCCAAACACCCTCTTTGCTTCCTCCGCGAGTTCCCTAGACTTCACATTAAGCCAGCTCTTTGTCCCATTCACAAGGTAACCAAACTTTTGACCTTCCTTACTCAATTGCCTGTACCAGTTGTATAACTGCACTATACTCCCTCCTTCAGCTGAGTCGTCTACAAGCCACACCTGTTTAACCAATGGGCAATGATCCCTCAAATTCTGTATCATTATGGATGTATTAAGTGCGTACCATGGCATCGCTAGCGGATCTCCTTGTGTGGTGCCTTCTCGAGAAAGTATTTCACCTCCCCCACAAATAAACAGTCTAGATGGGCTTCTATATGTGTTAATAACATAGAGCGCCATTTCTTAGCACATGATCTGGATATTGTGTAAGGCCGCTGACCTATTCATTTGATTAAAAGCGTTACTAGCATCAATAAACAATATTCCATCTCTTCCTTCTTCAACAAACACTTGACTCATTGCATGGATCGCAGCCTCCGCTCCTGCATTATGACCAGCGCAAACTTGTAGGGGGCCCGCCGCTTCTTTTATTTCCTCCTTTAAGAAAACGGTGACCGTTTTCCCCACTATTCTCCTTAGTACCTCTCCAACACCAATTGGTCTTATTCCCGGGTTCTTATCGAGCGGGATAAGCCTGCAGGACGTAAAGGCTTCAAGTAAGGATGGGTGGTACGATTTCCTTAGCAGATTTCTTGTGAACACGGCTAGCTCTTCTCTCAATATTTTGCCCTCGGTCTTGAAATTCTTAGAGCGCAGGATTCTCTAATAATAATAATAATAATAATAATAATAATAATAATAATAATAATAATAATAATAATAATAACAACAATAATAATAATAATAATAATAATAATAACAATAATAATAATAATAATAATAATAATATTAGTAATTTAGGAATACGATAATATTACAATACGTATAGGTAATAACATGATTTGTAGTGATATTTGGCATAAATACCACGAGTGATATTTCAAAATTGTTATACGAAATTTCACGAGCCGCTAGGCGAGTGAAATTTGAGACAATTTTGAAATATCACAAGTGGTATTTATGCCAAATATCACTACAAATCATGCTATTATTTGTTTATACTACTACCCACCAAAGGTTTGTAATTTTCACATGTAGGTATTTCAAATTAAGCTGAAATACCACTGCTCTAAGCCAATCAAATTGCAGAAATTTTTCATGTAGTAGTATAATATTAGTAATTTAGGAATACGACATTTTATTCTTTTTAACTTGTTTTCTTTTTAATGTCAGAGACGGATAATTATCTTTTGTAATGACTTAATTTAAAACTCTGGACTGCCTGCAAGGGCCGTTGACCGCATCACAACTGCAAGGAATGTATTTGCGAAATCGTTATTGACATAGTGATTGCTACCTTTATGATTTATATAATTCTTAATGTTATATAGTGCTTAATTCTTGCTTCAAATATTTCTGGAGATCATGTAGATATATTTTTTTAAAGTTCAATAAAATTATTACATCATCATTAAATAAAAAACAATATAACGATCTCCTGGATTTTTGTAGAACTTTTAACCGGCTTTCCTGATTTTAAACGCTAGATTCTTTAGAATGTTATAATTTCTCAATTTTCTTAATATCTGAAATTGTACTTGTAACTCGAAGATACAAGCTTAGGTACTCTAAATTCGAGATTAAGTAAATTATATGTATGTAATGGCCCTTTTCTATGTGTAAACTTTTCACCATACCATTTAAAAGTATAGAATAATCAACGCAGTTTTGTTGCTATTTTCTACTTTCTGTTTGATTATTTCCAGGGGCAAAAGAGCAATTAATTACTTTTCCATTATTATGATACTAAAAGGGTCAGGAGTAGTAATAGCCCTTTTCTCTGTTACGGTTTCCACATTGAATTGCAACTATAAAATAATCGAGGCAACTTTTTTTTGGAACGATGATTTTTACTTTCTGTTTGAATCAAGGTCCACTGGAATTCTTTTGAAAATGCAATTTAGAACATTTAACAGCTTAGGAGCCATTCTCGCATCTTTTCGTTGCGTCATGATTATAATCATTACAAATCCTTTTCTTTTACTGTTTAGATTTAGCTTCAAATAACCTATTGAACTTTTGCCGGGCTTCTGTTATTTTCAGAGTGACTACCAAATAATTCAATTCAGACTATCAGGAATGTGATCTTGACACAAAAGTGACAGTGGGGTGTGGCAACTGAAGGCTAAATGCCTGAACAATTTACTGTCTATAGTTATAACAGCTTCAAATAGGTAGGTGGAAAAAATCCAGGTTACAGGGGCGGATCTAGGGGGACGGTGCAGGGGTTGCGCACCCCGCACCCCCCCCCCCCGAGATGACCTGCGGTTTTCTAATACAACTGGTATTCTGCAAAAAAAAAAACTATGTGGTTTATTAGTGTTGAAGTAGAGCAAGAGACGAGTGCACCCCCTCCTAAAAAAAATCCTGGATCCGCCCCTGGGTTATCTCTGATATCCTTGTGATCTTCAGGACTCTCCTTTAAAATAGCCTTTTGTTGACTTGAGGCAGTAGAAACCAATGGAGCATTTTGAATTACATAAAGATTCGCTATTTTTCTCATTTAACCCATCTTGAAAGAAATGTAAACGGTTACTAGCCTTTTTCTTGCCTGTAGCAATATTAAAATAACTGAACTAAGTCCAGTTTGGTCTAAATGAACACAGGTGATTGAATAAGTTTGCACATATCGAAATAGTGTCATTTTAGTATCATGATTAGAATTAGAGTCCAAATTTGACAAGATGGAGTTGGGGAATGTGTTAATAATAAATAACTAAAAAAAATTTTAAGTAACGCAATGTTAGCTTTCACTTTAGTTAGTTTAGTGTAAATGCATCGATTAAATAAAAGAACGAAGGATTAGTGTTGTACAAGTTTTACAGCTAGCTGCCATAAAGCTGGAAGTAATAAGATAGTGGGGCGTATAAACTATTTTTGGACTTTCATCTATAAGAGATAAGCCAAGCCTCTGACAAAAAGTTAGGAGTATTACAGATGTTAAAAGGGATACTCCAGATTTTTGCACCAATAACTTTTCATCGGTTTGAGTGGTGAGGCTTCAAGAAATATAGTCAAATTAGAAGACCTCTCCAGTTTACTTTTGAACAGGTCGTCATTAATAGCAACATTTTTCCCTGGAGGTCTTGTTTCTTGACGTTTACAACCCATTTAATATCTCCAAACCCACAACATACAGTCGCAGAAAAAATTTTTTTAGTAATGGTCACTCCGCCAACGACATTACGCTTATTCCAACAGAACCCATCAAATCTTTTAGATACGGTGTGCGAAAAGCTAGAAAAGCAAGCATACCTTATCGAGAGAGGCACAACTCTTGAGCCCGTGGGTATTAACAGGAAAATGAAATGAGATACATTCCTTCCAATTGTATTTATTCACAATATTTTTACATTTCGAATCTCTTTTATTTAACGGCTTCAGTGGTCTTTGTTTTCATATACTTTTAAAGTTCACATTTTCCTCTTTTATTTTAACATGTTCTTACATGTAGTATCATATTGCACGCTATCCTACCTTTTAAACTGAAACGTCTTAGATTTACCTTATAGTCACTTGTATGTAAGACGCTGAAGAAGAAAGGCGGGAGCCGAAATATTGGTATAATAAATATATCAGTATCTGTCTATCCCAAATGTACTCTTATCTCCTTCAAAACGACCTATTCCCAGCAACACAATCGGCCTATCGAAAGGATAAGAGAACTGAGACAGCCTTACTGCGTATCATGAATGACATTTTGCAAGCCATTGATAAACATGAAGATACCATCCTAGGCTTGTTCTAGTGCTTCTTTTTACTTTTCCTTTTGTGTAGTAGGATTCTTTTCAATCTACTACTTTGATCGAACTTGATTTACTGCAATAATAACTCCTACTCTATTTTAAAGGTTGGTTTCAATATATGGCCGATACGATCAATTAAACGTTTAGATCGCTGGACATTCACAGCTGTCGCAGCAATCTTTCTCTAATCATGTGAATGAGTATGAGAATGAGTATCACTAGTGATCGCTCTTACTTTCGCCGAAGTTTGTTCTCCCTTCTTTTTGTACAGTACTATAAGTGGATTTTACCACACTTGTAGCATGTCTTTGTAATGACAGCCTTGCTTTAGCGGTTCTTGCTTTTTAATTTGTAATTCCCCTCGATTTGTTCAAAAGACTTGATTCTACCTTTTAATAAAATTCTAATCTTTTAAGCAAACGACATAGGCAGTTGTCGGAAAATCTATCTCAGTTTAAGCAAACACGACTAAGATCAGCCCCAAAAAAGGTAATTACGTTTTTGAGTTTTTAACTTTGCAAAACACTTCTGCGCAGATGTTTTTTTTAATTGATCAACACAGCAGCGTGAGGTCCATAAAATAAATAATAATAAAAAAAATAAATCTTGTTTATGTAGATTGTTGTTTCAGGTGGATTTTTTTTTAGTTTTTCTAGGCCTAAAGGCAGCAGGGCCATAACAACTAAGAAAATTAATTTTGCAAGATATCAACAAAGTTGTAGAATCAATCATCACTGACAGTCAATTTCCAGTATTGAATGTACAATGTTTACACTGTGCATGTGCGGCCCTATGATTATTTGCATGTGTTTGTAATTTTTTTAGGAGTAATTTACAGTCAGAAGCAGAGAAGGACTTAAAGATGTGATACGATTTTGATATCTTCGTTATTGCCATCCAGTCTCGCGCAGATACTCTGGCCCATCAATTGATACAAGCAAAGGAAATTGGACGCGCGTCCCAAGTTACCAGCTTTTTCTAAGATGTTCACAAATTTTACCAACGGGTCATTAAGACATCAGGGGAATTGCGAAATTTCGGCGGACTCGTCCCCTTTGAAAATTGGAAAATTGTTTCTTCTGTCCATTATTTTGATATTTGGCTTGGTTGGAAATGTTCTTATCATAACTTTGGTACGTGTGCGAGAAGAGCTCAGGAGGACGATAAACTCATTTATAGTTAACATGGCGGCCTCCGATCTTATTGTACCAATAATGTTAATGCCATTTAGCTTGAAAGAAAGTGCGGCCAATTCTTCAATTTACCAGTGGCCTATCACTGGAAAGCTTGGTTCAATCTCTTGCAGACTAAGTATATTTCTGGTTGCAGTCTCGATGACAGTTTCTGTGCAAAGTCTTCTCTGGATTTCGCTGGATCGATTTATGGCGGTAGTGATGCCATTGAAAGCGCATCTTATCTCTTCAAGATTTCGTGCGTTTGCAATCACGTCCACTTGGATCGTAGCAGTAATAATCAATTCAATAGATCTGTGCACAACTAAGTTAGTCCAATACGATGGCAATTTCTATTGCATAAGAGAGAAGATTACTTCATGGACAATTAACATCTTTGGGTATGGGCGTATTTTCTTTGTATCGATCGCTCCATTGATTGTAATAACTGTTCTGTATTCTATCATAGCTGTCACGTTACGAAGACAAAACATAAGCCTTCGTTGTACAGCGGTCAAGAAAAATGATCAAAGGAAAAGGCAAGCTGTTAAGATGAGTCTGTGCATCATAGTCTCGTTTAATCTTTGCGTTAGTCCTTACATCGTATTCGGAATGGCTTATCTATCAGGGGAAAAACTACCTTGTTCGGTAAATGGATTGCTTGGCTTTTTTTCGGTTCTTGGCATCTACCTATCTTCTACTACTAATCCTCTTATTTGCTTTATATTTGTTAAAAACTACAGACGGGGATTAAGGTGGCTATTTTCCTCGTGCCCAAGTAATAGAAGGGATACGCAAAATATGGTAAGGGAAAGGAAGATGGATGAAATCAACGTTGAAATCATAGAGTTTGACAAACTGAGGAAAACAGAGGAGTCTCCTTGACATAACGATCGCTAGAGTGAATCTTTTGTACCATCTGATGATGATGATGATGATACCTTTATTAAAGTGTCAAAACTGTAATAGCGGTGTATAACTACTAAGTGGGGCACTAAAATAAGTTAAAAAAGAATAAATCAATACATAAATAAATTCAAAATAATAATAATAAAAAAAACAGAATATAAGAATTAAGAAATTAAGAAAATCTATGTACGGTATAAGCAGACAAGAAATTCGGGAGAACTATATACAGTATGTACAAATGTATCCATTATCATATAAAAAATAAAATAAAAAAATTAAGAAAATGCAAAGAGAGCAATTAGAGCAGTTATTCTCATCTAACAGCATGCTAAGATCCTCTTTTCTGATGTTATACTTGAAGGAGGACAACGTGGAAGCTTTTTTCACGTTACTAGGAACAGAGCTCCATACCTTTGGGCCCATATACCTGAGCGACTGCTTTCCAAAGGAGACTGTGTTGAATCTGGGTATAGTGAAGTCATGATTGCGCATTTTATACTTAATTGCAAGCTGTTCAAATAGAGTGCTAATGGATGTTGGGCACATGTTGTTTTTAACTTTATACATGAGAATAGCTATGTCCTGTAGTTGCCGGTTGTGTAGAGTAGATAGCCCGGCCATAGATAGTAATTGACCGTAGGACGAATGTTTATCACAATATATAGCCCTGAATGCTCTTTCCTGGATACGCTCTAGTCGTCTAGAATCGCTAGCACGGCAAAAATGGCATATGAGATGACAGTAGGTTATATACGGGAGAACATTCAAGTCTTCTAAATCGTCAGCCTGTGTACACACTCCCCCACCCCTCCACTAAGGAAAAATCAGAGAAGGGGCTTCTGTTATTCACCGTTGCAAATCGTGTGTGGAGGCCAGGTGATTTTTCCCGGAATGCGTGGAAAATGATTTGACTGGCTGTTACTCTGGATCACTACATGATGTAAACGAGGGATTTTGGTTGGTTTTAGGGCTTGTCGTCAAAACTTAGCAGGCAACCAGAAAATCATTACATTCACGGACAACCCGTAACTAGCTTTTCAGATCCAAGGATTTCGTTTAAAAAATAGGAAAGTGAAATATTTACTGAAAGGTTCTTTAGCCGTCATAAAAAGCTTTAGGCTTCAAAGAAGTCAAAGAAAAACCGGTTCTAATGTAAACGGCATCCGAGAACAAATCCTGTCACAAACACCTACAGAAACACAAAACCACAGGAAATAGTAACGCAATATGCATGAGACATATCAGCTTTATGAACTCCTAATGCAAGAATCAAAGGCGAAAATAAGATTTGTTCAGTCAAAGTTTATGGTACTCCATGCACTACGATGCGTGATGTACGCGTTAGAAAGAAAAGAAGGAAAACCTCAGTCTGTTGCTCAAGCAAACGCTAAGGTCACGTTTCACACTATCACGAGCTTATGAGTCGCGTCTGACCTGTCAACATTTTATTTTAAACTAATAACTTTTCGTATCCAGTGGGAAGGCTTGCAAAAGATCATGGATCTTTTCCTTCAATAAATGGTGCATTACACAACCCAAAGGGCATTCTGATGTACTCATACAATCAACTTGTTCCAGTTCTAAAGGCTGTTTTCTCATTGTCAGATTCTTCCATTGGTATTTGACTGAACCCATGGGCGAGATCAAGGCTACAGAAATACTTGGCTCCCTTTAGGTCGTCTAGAGCCTCGTTAACAGGGGCACCCAACGAGAATGTAGTTCAAAACCACTTAAACATAGCATTGTTAAACGTATTTGAGTATTTAAACGGTAGATATAGACACATTTTTAGCCCCTAAAAATTTTTCATCTGTTCGGATTTCCTAGCTGAAAGTCTTGTGATCCGAAAATTATAAGGATCAAAACTTCCTTTTTCGAAAGTTTCAGCCAGAAAAAAGGCTCCCGGAAATTCTAGGTGACCTTATAAGGGTAAACATCCGTTAAAAATGGGCAATTATACCATTTTTTAGATGTTTGAAAATCCTAGGAGAAGCAGGCAAGCAAGAAATTTTACAACAAATGTCCCGAAAATTCTAGATCACAAATCGTCTGCCGAACAGATATTTTCCGAAAATTGTCGTTGGGTGCCCCTGTTGTTAATACGTGGAAATGGATATACGTCCTTGTGTGTCTTTGCATTCAGAAACCGATAGTCAACACAGAGGCGCAGCTTTCCTTCTATCTTCCTAAAAAGGACTATTGGGGATGCAAAAGGACTGGATGACTCTGGTGATGCCTTGGTCAAGTGACTTTTGAATGTAATTCCGTTCCTCTTGCCACTAGTGCGGTGGTACTCGCCGTTGTGGAAATCAAATTGGTTTGTCATCTGTTGTGACTATTTTGTGCTTCACCGAGTCGCAGAATCCAATATCATCCTCATTCTTACTAAAGGTACTCTGATACCTGCCAATGATTTGTTGAAAACGCTCTTGTTGGGGTTCTGTCAAGTCGCCTACATCCATCCGGCTAAGGATAGCATCGGTTTTGCTGTTACACTTCACTTCATCAGCTGAACCAGCTCTACGTACACAAACATGGACTTTCATCTACACGTACAAACTGTAAGGTTGGCTTCATATGAAAAGTTGATATAGCAGCAACCGGGGTCCTGGGGTGTAGGTAAACATCTTTGCTACTAAAATTAGCCAATAAGATGGGAACTCTCTCTTTGTTATCAGCAGTAACAACTGGTGTACCAACAGTGACTCCGCAGGGCAGCTCAGCTAGGTTAGCTTCAAATCTTTCAATTAAGGCATTATGTGGGAAACCCTCTGCTGGTTTTACAGATCCTTCTAATACTCTAATACTGCAGGCTTGGACTAGGATATGAGCCTGATCGGACTAGAGACACATGTGCTTTATCGTTCACTATCTCTGCTACAGTCTCTTGACTCATAATTGATATTTATACATCTGCAATGGATGAAGAACGACGACTTCACTGCTCCGAGCTAACTTTTAGTGGACTTGACTCTGCAAAGTCCACGAACTCCTTGTAAAAACTGTTAGTTATAGTCGACACCTCAGCACCAGTGTAAATCAGACATCCAACATCCACACCTCCCAACTTAACCTTCACCTCTGGGCAGTTCCCTACAGCGTTCTCATTGATTGAGTCTCCGTAAGTTGAATGTTCACCCACTACATGGCTCCCTTCAGTGGGCCCAACTAGTTTAAATTCTCCCCCCGGGTCCCCGACTGAACAGGTGGGGTTGCTGGCCTTGTGCCGTCAGCTCTCTGTGGACAATTTCTTCTCAGATGTTCCACAGAACCACACACCCAGCACCTCCGCTGACCACCACTCCGAGAGTACACATCCCTACTACTCAAAGCAGCAACAAGAGACTCAATCTGTTTCTGTTGTGCTTAAATTTGCTGACTTTGCAGCCTTAAAATGCTATGAATATCTTGGCCAGCTGCTGCAGTTTCCTCAATCAGTGTGCTTTGTTTCAAAGGTGGCTTACTCATCAGCTTCATAACTCGGTGACGCACATCAAAATATGAGAGCTCCGGGTGTTCTGAGTTCAGGCGCCGCAACTCAGTCCGCAGACTCTTCTCTCACTGCTTCACCTAGGCGACTCTTTAGGTGAGCGTCCCTCGTAGGGTGAAAGGAACTGTCCAGCTGGATGATACGATCAAACACCGTACCAGATGTACTTAAGTTACAATAAGAATAACACGTTACCTAAAAGACTGTAGCAAGATAACAAGGAGATGGCAGGACTTGCCGATATAAAAATGTAAAGAAATCAGAATGAACACGCCATACACTATCTCATGTACGCGCATGTGCGGCCTTATCGGCCCCGGGTCCATGTGCGCGCATGAAATAGGCACTCTCACATAACTTTGAGGTACTGGGTTGGGATTATCTGACCACCTGTTTAGTTTCCATGCCGCAACCACTTAAGAAATTAAAAACTGGTCACCTTCGATAAACATGACATTTACAGTCACTTATTCCTCAGCAGACGGCTGAGTTCATGGGTTTCCTGGACAACAAAACTGCATATACATTGTCTTTGCCACTTATGAAGTCAATAGTGTAGTCATAAACAGCTAAAAGTAGTGACCATCTTTTGATTCTCGCTGCTGCCTACTGGGACACAGGCAGTTGTGTTCTCCAAATAAGATGATCAATGGTTTATGATCCGTAAGCAACTTGAAATGCCTCCCTAACAATGGGCAAGGAATCGCGCTCAATTTTAGAGTAGTTTTGTTCTGCACTGCATGTTTAGTATCCTTGTTGTAGTGCGCATTTGGTCCAGGTTGCAAGCAGTTCCTAGCTAAACCCCGGAAGCATCACGCTGTAAAACTAGCTCAGCTGTGGGATCGTAGTGAAGTAGAATAGAATACGCACAGAGCAGCCTTAATACTATCAAAAGCGTCTTGTTCCGTTTTTGACCACTTCAATGGTTGCCTGCTTGCGAAGTAAACTGTAGAACGTTGAGGCAATTTTTGCAAAATCTGGCACAACTTCACGAAGAAAGTTCGCTGATTCGGGGAAGGACTGTCATTTGGAGACACACATTGGGGGTGCCGCATCCTTTATGGCCTGCACCTTCTCAGCAGAAGGTGAAATTTCCGGAACCAGAAATGGTGGTAGCAAAAGGTACTCAACTTAATCGAACATGAAAGAAAACTTGTCAGGATTTAGTTTAAGCCTAGATTCCTGTAATCGCTGTAATACACAATGAAGGTTGTTCAGATGGATTTCATCAGTTTCTCTTGAAACTAGAATGTAATCTATGCGGACACAGCAGCGCAGAAGGTCTTTAAGGACGTTTTCAATGGTGTGTTGAAAGATGGACACAGAACTGTTGACTCCATGAGTCAGGCGTTTGTATTGGTACAAACCCAAATAAGTGTTAATTGTGGTGTACTTTCTGCTTTCTGTCGTAAGCTCCAGATGATGATATGCTTGTAAAAGGTTAACTTTTCGCGAATCTTTTCCCACCAGACATTCTAGTCAGTAGCTCTTCTAGAGGTGGAACAGGGTAATGTTTTAGGACTGAAAACTTGTTGATAATGACAAAGTAGTCCCCGCAAGCCCCCTTTGCTTAAACAATAGAAGCTGTTGGTGATGCCCACTCTGAATGCTTTACTTTCTCAATGAAATCCTCTCTTACCTGTTTCTTCATACTTAGAACGAATTGCAAATGGTAGTACTCGTGAATGGTGAATACAGGATTTTCATTGGTTACTCGCCATGAAACTTGGACTTCTTTAAGGTTCCCAACTGAACTAATGTCAAACAACTTGGAGTACTGGCGAACAACATCCTCAGCTGTAGTAGAGACTGTACTAAAAATGGTCTGCCAAGGTAAAGTAAACTTGGACATCATACATCGTCCCAGAAGTGAGGGTCCCTGTACGTCACGTATTAACAGGGTACCCACCTGTTTTCTAACCTTCACGATCATCTCCTTTTCACCCAAACAGTGGATGGTGTTACCAGTTTAGCTATTCAAAATCACTGTAAGAAGTTCAAGTGTGTTTACTAGTGCTCCTAGCTTGAAAACACGTTAGAATATAACAATGGCGAACTACCAGTGTTCACCTCCATAGAGACCTTGGTGTCTCTAATATTGTAACTGTAATCTTTTATAAGACAGTGTATTTAAAGATTTACCAGAGAATGAACGGTACAAGGACAGTCTGTATCCTCCGTCTCTCCCTCTGGTGTTGGAGTGGCTGTAACTTGGGGTATGGTGCTGTTGCCCCCATCTTTCATTTTCTTGAAACAAGCTTTAGCTAGATGTCTTGGCTTCCCGCAGTAACTACAAGTAGAGTGAAAACGACTATATCTGTCTGCCAAATGCTGTGATGAGCCACACCTAAAACACTGTCTTCCCCCATTTTTGGCTTTGAATTAGTTTGCTGGTAATGGTACTCATATCAACATACACCTTCTTAGTCTCCAAAACCTTTATCAGTAATTTATGTAAATTTACGCAAAGGGTCTTTGCGCTGTTCTCGTAACGTAAAAGGAATTTTGTTCCAAATTCTTCCACCACTTCTAGAAAAAGAGAACAATAGCTGATTGAGTCTAGTCTCGGGACATAAAAATGTCATTAAATATAGATTATTATTCATTCAAAATATTTCCCCGATTATGATTGGCTAAAAGCACACGTTTAATTCACCATAACCAGTATTTGGAAGGTTATTGCACCGTTAACCGAGAAGACCTGGGGACGAGGTTGAGTTGTTTTGGTTGTGAACTTGAAAAATGGCGAACATTTCACTCGTTTCAAGAGTAAGAACTAGGCGAAAAAATAGCTAAAAACATGGCAAGAACAGGAAGAAGACAACTCGAAGGGCGAAGGTCGATGGATCGATGGAAGTAAGCATGTTTTAGCTATGCTTTTAAACTAGGAATTATTTTGAATGAATAATAAAACAGTTATTGAATTCGGCTTTCGTATCATATGAAGAATTATGGAGATCTCGGAGGGTGTTATCCGCCTCGGCCTAAGGCCTCGACGGATAACACCCTCCTCGATCTCCATAATTCTTCATAAGATACTCAGCCTCATTCATTAACTGTTAATTAAGAAAAGCAACGGCCCTTTTACGCACCCTTGAGGAGTACCAAATAATATTTTCCCTTTGCTTGAAATGCTAGCTTCAAGTAGAGTAGTCTGGGTCCTATCAGTCAAATAGGACGCGAACCAATCATTGATAATTCCACGTATACCGTAGCGACTTAATTTGCATAGTAGTATAGTATTGTCAACTGTGTCGAAGGCCTTTTTTAGATCAATAAATACGCCGCACGAGTACAAACTGGCGTCCAAGTTGCTTTGTATTCTGTTGACAGTATCCAAAATTGCCTGCTGAGTAGAACAGTTTGCTCGGAAACCACATTGTGCATTATAAAGAATGTTTTTTTTTTCGATAAAGGATGTGAGGGGTTTATGCATCAGTCTGTTGAACAATCGATTGAACACAGACAGTAATGAAATTGGCCGATAATTGCATGGTTCACTTCTGTCACCAGTCTTATAGACTGGAGTGACTTTCGCATGTTTTAACTTGGAAGGATAAACACCAGTTTGGACCGACGGTTCATTATTTCTGCCAGGGTAGCAGACACGACGTGATTCGCGCCATTCAAAATGCGAATAGGACCGGAGTATAATCCATACGTTTTGTTTAGAGGTGTTAATAGTATTTCAGATTCTATTTCAGACGGAGTAACCGGATCAAAAATGAAAGAATTAGGGCAGGCCTGATCACCAAAATAATCACTAAAGTGTATACTGGAGGAAAGTATATTGTCTTCTTACGGAAGAGAAAAAGCGATTGAGGATATCGGTTACTTCAGATGGATTTTGTGTTACGGTGTTGCTGTTCGAACGTTTAAAAGCCGACACAGGTTTTGAATTTTTCTTTTTAGGATTAATTATCGTGTCAATGCCCTCCCAAGTTTTTTTTCATGTTATTTAGGTTAGCCTCAAAGAACGCCTGATAGTAGAGCTTCTTACTAAGACAAGTCAAGCTTGAGATTTTGTTTCTATACTGTTTGTATTTCGCCGTGTCCCCAGAACTGAATAACGAATTCTTAACTTTAATTGATTTTCGCAAACCACTTGTATTCGCCTGTTTTGCAAATTGCTTAGTTTGCTGTCTCGAGATAGTTTTTAGAGGAGCATGTTTGTTGATGAGCTTATTTAATTTATTGTAAAACTGAGCAAAGGACTCATCAACTGAACTACTAGCTTTCCAATCAATTTGCAGGAGCTCCGTGTTAAAAGCATCTTGCACAAAATGTGAATAGTCTCGAATCTTACGTTTTTTTAGATGTGTTTTCTCCCTAGGGGAGTGAAACAGTGCGAACTGGGAATAGTGGTCGCTGATGTCCGACACGATATTGCCACTTGAGAGCTTACTGTCAATCCTATTAACAAATATGTTGACGATTAGCGTTGCCGAGTTATTATAAACTACTGTGGGCTTATCGATTGTTGGGAAAAACGAGTAGCTTTGCAAACTTAGTCAAAAGTTGTGAGAAAAGTCACAGGTTTCGGATTTAAGAAGGTCTATGTTGAAATCTCCAATGGCATAAATAGGCAGTTATTTTGTGTACTTGATTTCTCCAATATTTCGTCAAAATAAGTTAGAAATTGATCGGGAGAATTGTGCTGTCGGTAGATGACTCCACAAATAATGTTCGTTTTCTTTAAAAATTGGATTTCAATCCATAATGCCCGAAAAGCTTGAGTAGATGTTTTTTCACTGACATTGTAGCTCAGGCTGCTTCTGGAGTAGATTCCAACACCTCCACATGATAAAGGTGTTGGAACATATTCAAATTCGTAGTTAAGTAAATTTGGGTTAAAAAGTTTAGCGAATCTGCGCTTGTTTTTTTTGTTTCAGTGACTCCAATTACACTAAAATTATAATCGAGTTCATGTAGTAGGTGTACGTGAAGATTTTCTAGGTTACGCTTCAGGCTTCTAACGTTATTATGCAACAGAGGAAAGCAATCCTGATCATTATGCACCGTATGTTTAAACTTTGAGAAGCTGTGAAGGGAAAAATACCGGCAGCGAGCTGGCTCATTGCCCAGGTTACATCAGGGTTAAGATTAGAGTTTGTATCTAAACAAAACAGATCCAAATCATAAATGGTCATAAATACTAGAACGTTTTTCGAAATGTTGTTTTGTTGGCAATTGGCTCTCTAACCTGTTGTTGAACTGACCATGGGTTCGAACAATATCGACATTATGGTAACTCTTAATTAAAAGATAGATTTTAGTTATTTGCAAAAATCACCTGGTCGAGTAGAATCACTTAAGAAAAAGCAAGAACAAGGTTTTCAGTACCAAGAGATGATAATTGAAAGCGGATAAAATCAACATATAACACTATATTGCGAACTTCGCCTAACTTCGGCCTAAGTCTCTGCAACCTCAAGGACTTCGTTTTGTAGTAGCCCTATCGAATGTTTCCCAGGTTTAAAACTGCTATATATTCATCTTTGTGATGTGTAGTGGCTTTCGATTTATTAATTTTCGTCGCCAGGGTTTCACGTACTTAGAGGACGAATGTCAACAGTAAAACGCAACGAGCATCACAAGCATGTCCGACCAAGCACTCGGTAAACATCGAACGAACTGTGCATGCGCAAAGTACGGGATATAACAAAAGTCGCAGCAGCTGTGGCAGCAATCACAGCGATCTTAATTTTTTTTCATACTCATCTAAATAAGTACGATCATTCGAAGGAGTATCTATTATCGTTCTTTTCACAACGACGTCATAGCTATTGTATTCGCCGAACTTAGGCGAAGTTCGCTATATAGTGTTATATGTGGATTTTATCCTCTCTCAATTAGCATCTCTTTGTACTGAAAACCTTGTTCTCGCTTTTTCATAAGTGATTCTACTCGACCAGGTGCTTTTTAAAAATGAGTAAAATCTATCTGTTAATTAAACACTTTTTTTTAGGCAAGCGGCACAGGCAGTTCTATTATAGGTCGGAGACTCTACATCAGTTTAAATGAATACAACGAAGATCAGCCCCCCAAAACATAATTACATTTTTTTTGTTTTTAATTTTGTAAACCACTCCTGGGCAGATGTTTTTTTACTGATCAACACGGCAATGTGAGGTCTATAAAATAAACAGTAAAAAAGTAAATCTCGTGTATGTAGGTTTTTGTTTTAAGTGGATATTTTTCAAGTTTTTTTTTTCGGCCTAAAAGCAGCAAGGCCATAACAAACAAGGCAATTAATTTTGTAAGACATCAACATAGTGGTAGAATTAATTTTTATTGACAGTCAATTTTAGGTATTGAACGTATGATGTTTACATGTACACGGCTGTGCATGTGCAACCTTATGGTTATTTGCATGTATGTGTGACTTGATAAGGGTAATTTACAGTCAGAAAGAAAGAAGGACTTAAAATTGTCAGTGACACGATTTTGATATCTTCGTAATTGCTATCGAGTCTCCCGCAGATATTCTACTCCATCAACTGACACCTGAAAGCAAGGAAAATTGGATACGCGTTCCAAGTTACCAGCATTTTCTAAGATGTCCACAAATTTTACCAACGATTCATTAAGAAGTCAGGGGAAATGTGAAAGTTCTGGGGACTCGTCCCCTTTGAAAATTGGCAAATTGTTTCTTCTGTCCATTATTTTGATATTTAGCTTAGTTGGAAATGTTCTTATCATAACTTTGGTACGTGTGCGAGAACAGCTCAGAAGGACGATAAACTCATTTATAGTTAACATGGCGGTCTCCGATCTTCTTGTAACGATACTGTTAATGCCATTTAGCTTGAAAGAAAGTGCGGCCAATTCTTCAAATTACCAGTGGCCTGTCGGTGGAAAGCTTGGTTCAATATCTTGCAGTCTAAGTATATTTCTGGTTGCAGCCTCGATCACAGTTTCTGTGCAAAGTCTTCTCTGGATTTCGCTGGATCGATTTATGGCGGTAGTGATTTCATTGAAAGCGCATCTTATCTCCTCAAGATTTCGTGCGTTTGCAATCACGTTCACTTGGATCGTAGCAGTAATAATCAATTCAATAAATCTGTGCACAACTAAGTTAGTCGAATATGATGGCAATTTCTATTGCATAAGAGAGGAAATTACTTCATGGACAATTAACATCTTTGGGTATGGGCGTATTGTCCTTGCATCGATCGCTCCATTGATTGTAATAACGGTTCTGTATTCTGCCATAGCCGTCACGTTACGAAGGCAAAATATAAGCCTCCGTTGTACAGCGGTCAAGAAAAACGATCAAAGGAAAAGGCAAGCTGTTAAGATGAGTCTGTGCATCATAGTTTCGTTTAATCTTTGCCTTATTCCTAACATCGTATTCGGAATGGTTTATCTATCAGGGGAAAAACTACCTTGTTCGGTAAATGGATTGCTTGGCTTTTTTTCGGTTCTTGGTATCTACCTATCTTCTACTACTAATCCTCTTATATGCTTTATATTTGTTAAAAACTACAGACGGGGATTAGGGAGGCTGTTTTCTTTCTGCCCGAGTAAAAGAAGGGATACGCAAAACATGGTAAGGGAAAGGAAGATGGATGAAATCGACATTCAAATCATCGAGTTTAACAAACTGAGGAAAACAGACGAGTCACCTTGACGTAACGATCGTTAGAGTGAATCTTTTCACTGGACGAAAAAACCGATTTGCCTAAGTTTGCTAGTTGAGCAAATCTATTGTAAATTTAGGGTACTAATGTTGCTACTTATTTGCTCTTGGTGCAAATTTTGTTCGAAAGTGAAAGTTTACTTTTCTGCAAGGGTGGCGTAAATGTGGAGTAAATATCAAGTTTACAGATATTTTGTTTCACTTTTGCGTCGCCCCATGTAAGGTAATCCAAGAGAGTCTTGGATTCCGGATTCCACGCTGTGGATTCCTTATTCCATGCCTGCGGATTCCGGATTCCACATCCATGGATTCCGGATTCCATAAGTGGCTGGATTCCAGATTTCAAAATTCTATTTTCTGGTTTTCAACGTTTCCTTTGTACTTTGTTTTCACCAAAAAAGCTTGTTCTTTTTTTACCGGAAGTGTACATTGTCTTATATAAAGTATAAGTATAAAATATAATTCTTGGCCTTACCCGAGAGGATTATGAATATAGGAGCGGTTTCTGAAGTCCACTGAGTCCACATCGTTGAAGAAATACTAACGAGGAAGGGCTATTCTTATTTTAATAATAACAACGGCGTCAACAATAACAAAAGAGGTACATATTGCCAAAATCAGTGCTTTTCAGGTTCAAACATAATTCGTCTCCGAATTGTTTAATTGCCACACAGAAATGTAAAACTTCAGTTACAGCTTACCAACAAATAGCGTGAAGATAGTCCAATTACTATACTACAAGCTACGCTGGCAACGGAAACGTTTATCTTAGAATAAACCGTGTCGTTCTCCGTCCTGATAAACTAACTCCCGGCAGTCTTATCGGGAGGGATACTTCTCCCTCATCCTCTGCAGTTGGTGGTGCAGTTTCATTCTCATTGTCATCATCGTCACCGTAGTCCCCATTAGCAATTCGACAGAGCCTGTTATCCTCCTCTGTTGTTAAAATGATGTCTGATCCATCGGAAGAAAAGTCGAGTACTCGGGTTAGAATGCACTTGGGGGAATTCCCATTACAGACATCACCGGAGGTGTATGTTAGTGAATCACTTGTTTGGTTTAGCCACTTTAGGGATACTCTTTGCTGCACAAAATTTCCACCATTCACTTCTATTTGTACATCCTCCAGAAGAACTGCTAGCCAGAAGGGTGAGATCTCTCTTCTACGGTTGTGTCTTACTGCCAATATGTCGTCTTTCTGGTAAATGGTTTGCACCCGTACAGCCTTACTCCGCAACGCCACATTAGCATCCACAACTTGGCAGGCTGTTGTTACGTCTTCGCTTTCCTCTAATGAGGCTCTGATGGTAGTGGGACACATACTAAGGGCATAAGGAAGGGTGCCAGTTAGCTCTTTCGTTTTTGAGCGGACATTTTCACAGTTTCTCGCCTTGTGTCTTCTTCTTTGCTACCTGTTCCTTCAGTGATTGCTGACAGCTTGTTTGGTCGTGTCTTGATGTTTGGGGGTTCATCTTTGATAATTTTCTCCGGATAATATGAATTGGGCCCAGTGAAATGTGAGAAATCCTTCTGGTAAATGCGCAGCATATCGTCTTCCACGCAGCGCGCTCTTCTGTAAGCGTAGTTAGCCACTGTAGGCATGTCGTGGTCTGCTCGCATTCCTTTGAAATAGCATTCCACGCCCAAAGTTGTCATACTTTCGAAACAGATCGTGTCCAGAAGGTGACTATGCCCAATCTCCGTTAGCGTGTTGGTAAGGCTGGTCAGCGATTCTTGCACTATGAGGAAGGACTGTCGGGTGCATGGAGGTATGGTCATGTCACAATGACAAGGGATGTTCCTGCGAGTGAAACACGCGTGAACATGCCTGTTGCGCGTCCTTGCGACATGAGATTTTCACGCAACAGTCGCTAAAGGAAAAGAAGAGGCCCTGGAACCATCACAACAGAGTGGATTCCAGCAACCTGGATTCTGGATTACAATGCTTGGATTCCGGATTCCATTAGCTGGATTCCGGATTCCAAAGCCGTGGATTCCGGATTCCACAGACCAAAATTACCTGGATTCCGGATTCCGGATTACCTTACATGGGGCGATTTGCGCCCCATAGTAAATTTGGTGTTTAGATTCAAATTTGCCGCCATTTTGTTCCCTGTGTAAAAATCGAACGTCAAAAATGAATGTTTGCTCGATATTTTCTGGCATAGCAAAGTTACTGTGTAAATTTATGGTTACTAGAGGTGTAAATTTAAGCAAAATATGATCAAAGAATTATCTTTACGGCCACTTTAACCAACGTTTGCACATTTACCAAACTTCACAATGTTATTTCACGCAAGTTCTGATTTTCCATCGCCCCGTTTCAATCACCATCACATTCTTCTCAAAGTTTATCATATTACTTGCTGCAGCTGGTTATTTCGGGTAAGGCCATCCCCCCCTTTTTTTCGTTTAGCGTCGAATGCGTTTCCTGATATTGGGTCGGTGGCTCGGAAAAAAAATATATGACAAGAAGTCTCGGAATAGGAGGCCCTGACGTAAAACGTTACCATTTACAATTTGGGTGAACAAAAAGCACAATATGTGAAAGGTATGAACCCAGGAGTCATTTCAATCGTAGATTGCAGAGTTTCATCGTCCGGGTGAATGTAGTCCTGACTGCACTCCGTCGCAAGATCAGCCGCCATGTTTGTTGTTTCCCAGGCTTCCACGTGACTTTGGCACATGCGCGATTTGATTTACATTGTCACGTGCAGCTTTGGAACCAATAGAATAGTGTAAAATAAACTTTCGTTGAACAGTTCAAATTTACGCGGACTTCACAAGCGATACAGCGTTGCAAAACGAGTAGTTTTGTTATTTTCGGATAATAGAAAGCCTGTCTATCTACTCAGCTGTTCTATTACGATTTATACCTTTGTTATTTTCGAGAGACAGTGATCAGTTGCGATATTCTTCACATAAAGCCTGTTTCCAAGTCATCAACTCAGCTGGATTGCAGAAAGGTATGTTCTTCTTGATATCGTGGTTCGTTTACTTACTTTGGTTTTCTAATAACTTTGCGTAAGCTTAAAACCTCAAAGATAAATCTTAAAATTTAAGATGCATGCACAGATATGCCATTGATTGATTCCTTTTTGTTTACTGCGTAGCCTGAGTATCAGGCGTTTCTGGGGAAAAGGGAAAAGATGGAAGCGAAACTGGGAGAGAGCGGAAGGAGAGAAACGCCTGACACAGATGCTTTTACAGGAGCCTTCCACCCCTACACAGCAGGATTCGATACCATCCAATCAAAATCACTTCCGGTCATTGGGTTGTCAGCTTCACGTGTCAAAAAGCTCGCCTAAAATAAATCTCACCTTACTGTCTGGCCGAGCTCAAGTGCTTGTGTTGCTACGATTTTGCTTTTTTTTGAAACCTCCAATAAGGAGATTTCGAATACTTGTTATGGAAAACCTGCCGTTTTTGAGGAATTATAACATGTTTAAGGAATTGTGCTAGTGTAAGATCGCCAGCGCTCTGTTTGTAAATAAACATGTGCCGGAAAATTGAAAATTGCTTTTGTTTACAAAGTTACAACAGGCGTTCATTAGTAAGCCGGTTCCTGAGAGTCTGGCAGCTAAAAAGCTGATGTAGATCAGGCCGAGAATCGTCCGAGGGAAAATCTATTTTTTTCTTAAGGTTTTGTTGGTTATCCCTCGTATTCTCAGGTGGCTGAAAGGAGCTGCAAGAATAAATCGGGAAGGTGCGATGGTGAAAGACCTATGCTTAGAAAATTATAAAGCAGCAGCAAATTCCACCACTTCACAAAGAGCTCGTGAAAGCTGTTATAGCAAAGGTCAATCTCGTTGGCGAAATATGATGGTGCCCGCTTGAGCTTAAGAAATTTCAAAAGTGAAAAAAATTTTGAAAGAACGAATTCCAATCACGTGCACTATCGTACTCATCGTAACCGCCACAAGCGAAGTCACAAAGTCAAGCCAAAGTTAGCCTTGCTGATGTCAGTTATTCTCCATACGTGGCTATCTCGCTCCTACAGTAACAATACCCTTTTAACGGCAGGATGTTGTAAATCAGAACTTAGCTATCTGAAGCACTGATATCGTGTCCTTTGTCCCGGTCTTGTGAAACCAATACTCGAACATAGTTGACGCAGAAGCTGGTATATGAGGCTTTTCCATACTCCGAGAACATATTTCCTTTAATTACGAGGCTTTGAAAACACAATTCTTGTTCGGGGTTTATTTTTATTCCAGGAAAGAACTTGAAAGCGTTCTCTAGAGCCTTTGTGAATTCCTTTCTGCGTCTCTCTGCCCACAAATGTACCACATGAAATCAAAATACCTATATAAAATTTCAATGGCTTCTCCTTGCGGATCGCTCTGATCGTATTTACTTGCGGTCGGTGACGTCATGGGGTATTGTGTGTTATCCAATCACTTCCACATCCAGATTTTGGATGTGTCACACGATTTGCTGAATGGTTTTGTGTCAGGCCTTCCTTTCGCTTCTCCCCCTCCCCCCTCCCCTGTCTAAACTCTCCTCTCCCGTAGCCCCCTTAGGAAGGCCTGATACTCAGGCTATTTACTGCGGAAATAACTGTACTCTTTGTTGCGCATCGTCTTCATTAATGGAATAATCTTAACTAGCCAGATCTTGAGCTGTGCAGGCAAACATTTCTTTTACACCAATATAAGTCGGCGATGTGACCTTAGCATGTCCATAATTCAGTAATTTGGCTTGTTGTACAGCTGAGTTAATCTGTTAGATCTTTTGGGTTACTGTACTTTTCAGGTGACAGCACTTGACAAAGCAGTGGTCACTATAATTTATTATTTAATATTCTACTACATTTCAAATGACAAATGATTTTCCTTTTGAAATTTTTACAGTCAAAAACTTTTGTTTTACATCTATACATAATTATGGTTCAGTGATATTGTGAAATCTTAATTTTGGTTCATTTTGCAAGTGACGGCATAAGTTTGCCAGATCTTGAAGTATATGTGTCGTTCTGAGTGACCATTGTATTATTGTTCCACATTTAAATGACAAATGATTCTTATTTCATAAATTGTACCATCCAAAACTCTTATGGTTTATACATATGGTTCAGTGATACTGTGAGATCTTAATTTTGGTTCATTTTGCGATTGACGGCACTTGCCAGATCTTGAAGCCTACAGTATGTGTCATTCTGAGTGACCACCGTATTATTGTTCCACATTTAAATGACAAGTGATTCTTCTTTCGTAAATTGTACCATCCAAAACTCTCATGTTTTATACATATGGTTCAGTGATATTGTGAGATCTTAATTTTTTTTCATTTTTTGAGTGACCGCACTTGCCAGATCTTGAAACCTATGTGTCCCTCTGAGTGACCACTGTATTATTGTTCCACATTTAAATGACAATTGATTCTTCTTGCATAAATTGTACCATCCAAAACTCTTATGGTTTATACATATAGTTTAGTGATATTGTGAGATCTTAATTTTGGTTCATTTTGCGAGTGACGGCATATGCCAGATCTTGAAGCCTATGTGTCATTCTGAGTGAGCACCATATTATTATTCCACATTTAAATGACAAGTGACTTTTCTTTCATAAATTGTACCATCCAAAACTCTTATGGTTTATACATATGGTTCAGTGATATTGTGAGATCTTAATTTTGGCTCATTTTGCGAGTGACGGCATATGCCAGATCTTGAAGCCTATGTGTCATTCTGGGTGACCACTGTATTATTGTTCCAGATTTAAATGACAAGTGATTCTTCTTGCATAAATTGTACCATCCAAAACTCTTATGGTTTATACATATGGTTCAGTGATATTGTGAGATCTTAATTTTGGCTCATTTTGCGAGTGATGGCATATGCCAGATCTTGAAGCCTATGTGTCATTCTGAGTGACCACCGTATTATTGTTCCAGATTTAAATGACAAGTGATTCTTCTTTCATAAATTGTACCATCCAAAACTCTTATGGTTCATACATATGGTTCAGTGATATTGTGAGATCTTAATTTTGGTTTATTTTGCGAGTGATGGCATTTTTTTCATTTTGCGAGTGATGCCTATTTGTCGTTCTGAGTGACCACCGTATTATTGTTCCAGATTTAAATGACAATTGATTCTTCTTTCATAAATTGTACCATCCAAAACTCTCATGGTTTATGCATATGGTTCAGTGATATTGTGAGATCTTAATTTTGGTTCATTTTGTGAGTGGCGGCATATGCCAGATCTTGAAGCCTATGTGTCATTCTGAGTGACCACCGTATTATTGTTCCAGATTTAAATGACAAGTGATTCTTCTTTCATAAATTGTACTATCCAAAACTCTTATGCTTTATAGATATGGTTCAGTGATATTGTGAGATCTTAATTTTAGCTCATTTTGCGAATGACGGCACTTGCCAGATCTTGAAGCATAAGTGTCAAGTGACCACTGTATTACTGTTCCACATTATAAATGACAATACCTCATTTTTTATACCTTTTGTACAGCTCAGTGATGTTGAGGGATCTTTGTTAGTTCATTTTGCGAGTAAATGCTTTGGCTTTATCATGCCAAATAACCACAATTAATTAATTATTGTTCTAAGCAACATGTGGGTTGCCTTAATGTTATGTTTCTCAGGTTCTGACCACGTTTACGGTTTATGTGTACAGTTGAGTCATGGCTGTGCTCTGTTAGAGCCTGGTGACCTGTGGGACACTATCAGTTCTGCTCTTGACTGACAGGGGAATTAATTTATTTCAGTTTTTATTTACACTTAAAAGAGTCTTAATGAAACAAATGCAGATTCAACAGAAAGAGGCATTTCTGCTCACTACTTTAACACCTGTTCCAAAAAACATATTATATATTTAATGAAAAAGTTAGTAGGAATAAAATGCAGGGAGAAATTTTTCTCACAAATATCCTCAAACTGTTCCTTTGATTAAGAGAGTGTTTTCAGCTTTTAGCATCGTGTCATTGTTCCGCAACCCAATCATTTACACTGAGTATGAGTAGTACATGCTTGTTTACCAACTGTGGGTTACTTGTTGGCTGCTAAATCATGGCTCTTCATTTTTCTTTCAGAAAAAAAATTAAAGGGCCAATATGCTCTGAGGGAGTCAACTAGCATCAGTTAGTCAGACAAGGACAAGTACCTTGCATGTATGTCTGTTGCATATATGTCATCAGAGGAGTCTTTGTCTGAAACAGCTGTATCAGAGTGGCATGAAGGTAATTCTTCAGGTTCAGATGAGGACCTCCCAAACAGGGAAAATCTCTGTGTAAGGCCGCTTTCCTGGCAGAGCATTGAGGTTAATGGTTTAATGGCCCAGTTGGACTGCAAAGGTGCATGGTGTCAAAGCCAATGAAGTGAAAATAATGGTAATAGAGCACACAGTGAGACCAGCATCAAACCAAGGAGCACCAGATGATGCTCCAGAGTTTGCTCTGGCACCCACCACTTACGATAGAAAAAGGAACTTGATCATAAGCATAACACAGATAATTTTTTGAAGAACATTCAGAAAAGAAGAAGACATTTTAGATAAAAATGTACAAAATAATAATAACACTCAAGTTGAAGTTGACATGCATCATGATTCAGTTCCTTTTTAGTTAAGATCCTAGAACCATATTTACTCAGTAGACAATTGCACAATTTTTTGAGTTTTGATGAAGACCTACAATGCAGTAAGTGAATATCCTTTGACACCCATGGGAAGGAGCCACGTTAAAACTAGGTAAATTACCAAATCTCAAAGTGATTTGTCACAATCTAATGAAGATCTTGCCTGTGTTGCAGACACTCTAAACCTTCTGTATAGAGCATGCCGTCTGAGAATTAGTGCACAATATCATGTTTGAATCCCACAGGGTCACAAAGACATGCATGTATGTCAGCGTTTTGTGATTGGCTAGGTTCTTACGCTGGTTGAGATTAGTTCGATTTGAAATAAAGTGTTGACACAAAGTCACATAATCTCAATGACCTTTGTATGGTATGGTGGAGCCACAAACTTTCCCTTACCAGACAAATGTCTGCAAAATTTGCCATCTTTGCAGAGCTGTCCTTGTTAGTTTGCACCGAATCACTCTGTAACTTGGCAACTTTACTGAATTTAAAAACCTTCCATCTAGTAGCCTGTAAATGCAGCTGTATTTTCAGTCGTCATGTCCATTCACCCAAGATATGTAATTGGAGATACATCTGCATCCACTTTCCGCAGTGGTGACAGATCCTAGGGCTACCCTAAGCACTGCCTTAAAAAGTGCCACTCTGAGGACTAAATCTAGCCAATACACCCCATAGTAGAGTAATTACTGGACTCCAAATGCCATGATCCTAGTTTGTTCTTGGCATATTTTATGAAAAAAGAGTGCAGTTATGTTTTATGCAAAAAAAAAAATACCGTGTGTGATAACAGTTTTTTGATAAGCATGGCTTAAATTTTAATCACCTGCATGCCAATAACAATAATAATGATGATGAATTAAAGAAGTTCTACAGAGCTTTCATAGTGTATAGATTGTGTTTGGATAATTTGGATATTTAATCAGTCCAATACTGCAAGCAAAACAGCTGATCATGTGAATCAGAAAAAAATTGCTCACATTTTTAGCAAATAATTTGATTTTAGTAAAAAAAATTAAATGTAATAAATTATTTATGGTCATATAATAATACAAGAATTTCACCAAATCATATCATTTACAGTGATATAATAATAATAATAATACAAGTATTTAACCAAATCAGTGGATAGCAGATTTGCTTTCATAACTTGAAAAGCTTTTGGCTACCTGTAGGATGAGAGTAAAATTGGGGTGTCATTTTCATGCTAGTTTTAGAAGTTTAGCAGTAAATGAAGCACCTGTAAAATAAAATACATGTACATGCTAAAAAGGTGACAAAATTAACCTTATAAGTGTTTACTGCTGGGTAAAAATATATCAAAGTCGTACCCAAATCATAGAAATGCACAGAGCTTTCCCATAGTAACTCATTTCATTTACAAGAAATATTTTTATATAACTGATTTGGTTAAAAATGAATCATACAGATGTATCTCCCCTTGGGGTAAGTGAATAGCACTAGGTACACTATATAATATTATTCACTGCCTATTTTGGGTAGTGGATAATATTTATCAGATGAAAACAAGTTCTTATAAATAATAGTTAGAGGAATATCACTTATCATAATAATTTGAGGCTAATTTTATTTCCTGTGGTTGATGTTCTGTCCATTAGTAAGGATGTCACATCTACATTGGGAGTGATGTGTACGTGTTGTCATTGTACAACCATTTGCCAATAGTATCAATTGAATCTAGAAAGAGTATATTTGAAGTATACCACTCAAATGGAGTTACCTTTTACCTGTACCAACTTAGATAACTATGAACCAGCTAGTGTTGACATGCACTTTCAAACCCAATGTACATTCTTATACACTTATGAATTTAGATAGTTTCACATTGTATGTGCTTTATATTTAAAGGCATATATTTTGTGGTACATGCAGTGCCCTGCAGAGGCCAATGGAACTTTCTTTTAATTTATCTGCTTTTTTATTGTACAGTGTATATTAAAGATAATAAAGTCATGTTATTCTTGAAATTTTGTTTGGTGTCTAAATTGTTTGTCAGTCATTTATGGTACCAAATAAAAATAAGAAACATGTGGATAATGATGTTTTGATCAAATTTGCTATCTTGAGTGAAAGTGTAAAAAAGTGATATTTTAATCAACTTTGTTTACCTTACTTAAAGTATGGAAAACTGCTATCATGGCAATATTTGCCATCCTGAGCAAAGATACAGAAGAACTGATATTTGATCAACTTTGCTGCAATGGGGAAAAGTATGGGAAACTACTGTTTTGATCATATCTGCCATCCTGAGCAAAATTGAGAATAAAGTGGTATTTGGCCAAATTTGCTACCCTGAGCAAAACAGTGGCAAACGCCTATTTTGATCATATTTGCCACACTGAGCAAAGATACGAAAGAAGTGATAATTTGACCTCATTTACTACACTGGGCGATACACAAATAAAGTGAATGTTTGCTCAGATTTACTATCCTGGGCAAAACTGTTGAAAAATGAGTTTTGGTCACTTTTGCTACATTGAGCAAAAATGTGGCAAATTACTACTTTGACCGAATTTGCTATAGAGAGCAAAAGCATTCAAAAATTCATCTTCGATCGCTTTTGCCCATTTGGGCAAAAACCTGACAAATGTCAGTTTTGCTATCAAGTTTGACACCCCTGTTATCCTTGTTTTTACACACGGGGCAAATTTGAGGCAAATTCGGCATTTACCACCTTTGCCACTAATGTAAAATTATGGCAAAGTTGGTCCTACGTCATGTGGCAAAATTGAGCAAAATTAAGCAAATGTGGCATTTGCAGATGATTTGCTCCAAATTTGCTATAGAGGTAAATCCGTTTTTTCGTCCAGTGTTTGTACCACCTGATCGTATCGACATTTAAATTGTTAGTCTGTGTACTAACCTCACCCCCTCCCCTAAGGAAAAATCGGGGAAGGGGCGTGTGTGATTCACCGTAGAATCGTGTATGGAGGCCACGTGATTTTTCCCGGAATGCGTGGAAAATGATTGGATTTGATTGGACCGACAAACACGTTCTCAATCTCCTTCTGAGTTAAACGGGTAGAAAGTACCGGACGACCGTCTCGGGGAATATCCTCGATGTCCTCATAAGACAAACTATGTTATTCATGAATTAAAATTTTTTGGTGATAATGGTTATTCAACCTCGTTTTCCAAAAGCTTTTATTATATTACTTATTACGCACATTTAGTTTTAAAGGAGCTGAAATTTATCACAGTTCTAATAAACGGTATGAACTGCCACCAAACTGGGGGAAATAAATAAGAAACACGGCACGTCTCAAAACACTGAAAGGAGGTATAAATAACACAGCAAATACAAAAGAAGGCACAGATGGACAAACTTGAAGAAGATTGAAACGGATTGCAATTATGTCTTCCTTTCCTTCTTACTTAATTTTTATCTTACGTCGTTTCATTTGTTGTTATATTGATTGTTTTGTACTGAAATCTTCATGTAGAAGATAAAGTCAACAAAGTTGTTGTTGTTGTTATCTTATCTCTATTCAGACCAAGCCCCCTCTCCTTAAAAAGTTTAACAACTTTAAAACCGTACAAGCTATGACCACCAAACTTAGCGACTTTTACTAAAATTATCTGGGAATATATTATCCTGAACACTATTGTTACCATGGCAACCAAGTTTTTGCAGCCATGTTTCCAAAATTTGCATTTTTCTTGAAAATGGGTTTTAATTATATTTTTGTCGATAGAATTATTATATTACACTTAAACAAGTAAGTTTTTTAACACTAAAATAAGTATTATTTTGTCAAATTTCAGAAGCACTACCCAGATCTAGGTAGTGACGCATGGCGCGTCATCAGTATGGAATTTCTGCGCTCGTTTCTTAGACGTCATTTGGCGGTGAAACCAGTGGTAGCATCGCCAAATGTCGGCTGCTTTCTCAGGCTACAACTGTTGATAAAAAACATGTCTTAGGTTAATATGACCAAATGGTAGATGCTGAGTTTAATTCCTTAACAGTGTTCATTTCTCTCGGAATTGCATATTTTGCAGAAATTTTTTGCTTCCTAACCATCTTTTTAAACTCAGATCAAGTTTTCTATCAAAACCTCCTCGATATCTACGGGTTTTAAGCAAAATGGAATACAACTTGAATAAATAATTCAATATGGCGTATCCAAGATGCTTCTAGTTCCTTTTTTAGTCATAAAAGACGTGATCGTGTGACATCACTGCTATTGTTAAAGTTTATTTAAATGTTATCCCACTTCCCTATTTTATTTGACACCTTACTATGTAGGTATTTTTCTCTTAATGTGTACTTTGAGGGAAATTTGTATTCTGTCAATAAATTCAACAATTATGACGTCATAATGAAGTGACATTACGTTATTGCGGATGTCGAGTTATCCCTAGAAGTCAGAAATGATGACTGTTCTTTGTAATTTTGGTGGACACAGCATGAGCAGTGAGCGGTTTTGAAGTTATAAAGGGGGCGGGGGGCTCTGAAGCTCCCCCCGGCCGCAGGAAGCGAAAAAGGCCCGGTCTCAATAGGGTTAAAACTTGTTAGACTATCAGTTTTTTCAAAGTTCATTAATTGTTGTTTGTAACGTTTGATGCTTGGAGGTATATTAGTTGGACAAGAAGCTCTGATTTTGTCACCTAAAAGAAAGTAATTTATTTTCTCTAACGTTAAGTTTTATAGCGCATATAAATGAAGGAGGCGTAGTAGAAATGAAGTACACATTAAATACTAAATACATGTACTATGTAATCAAAATCATGTACTATGTAATCAAAACCGGTACCTCTAAAAACCTAGAAATGACAAGAAATGGCGACTTGGAGTTCTCAGATCTTTCTCTAATTTTAGCCCCTTAGTTATTTATCGAATTACTTTTTATTAGCTAAAACATTTTGTGGCTACAAATAACAGAATCATAGCATGGTGTTATATTGAAGTATGTTTATTTTTCTATAGCCACTTAAATGATGTCAGTCAAGAAGTGAAAGGCATACATTAACATGGGTATTGTAAACAAACATGATCAACAATAAATATTTATTATACTGACAGGCGTACAATGGTTTTGTAAAAAAATTTTCGGATTCCATTATTTCAATCACTGAAAATTACGTCTCATTTGTAAAAATAAGACGATAAAAGTTTTTTTAAATTTGTACACTGACCCTCAGATTACGAGTAATCAAAACGACAACACTGGATTAACTTAATGTAGTAAATGTTCTATCAAAGGCCGCGTTTGACAGAAAGTGGTTGAAAGCATGGAATCGAAGTTGCGAAAAAATTAAGAAAAAAAACGTTAAAACTGGATTATATTTATCACGCGAAAAATACAAGCAACAGTTTTATACAAAAAGGAAGATCATCGCATTGCTTTGCTTATGCGTTGCCGTTGAATCGCTTGCAAGCGCAAAAATAAGGCATATTATCATTTGGTTCTCGTCCTCTATGATTACTATCTGAGTAATTCTGAGTAGTAAAATATAATTCTATTCAGACTCAGTTAATGTTGTTATCTCACAATACCAATTTCGTCTTCGTGGGATAACTCTTTATGGACAGATTACGTAGATGCTATTGGTATTCCGTCACTAAAGGCCAAATTTCCGTTTCCTATGTCGTTTGCTTGAGCCTTGAAGTCAGGTGTGGTTATAACAATTCTCTCAAGATCGTACCCAGTCTCCCCGTCGTCTTCTGAATCATGATGCATCTCAATTAATCCAATGTAGATTAAGGCACCAAGCACTCCACCCAAAAGGCAGCCTACCACAGGTATCCAAGACCAGTTATTTGCAGCCCTGTGGAGTTAAGTCCGTCTATAAGATTTTGATCAAAGTTACTTGAAAATTAAATCGCTTGCTTTTGATACTTTTTATGTTTTTCAAAAAGAAAAAGATAATGAACACATTTTGTAACAACTGAGTAATTTATCACGTATTTTTTAGGCTAGAAAAATTATCTATGACAGCATGGACTGCGTGGCAGGCGTAAAAGGTAAAAGGGGAGGGGGGAGGGGGGTAAGCAAGCCCTTATACGCCCCTGTCGAAGCCTGCCACTCATGCTACTAAGATATGGTAGAGACATTTTTTTGATATCCAATTATCATCATCATCATCGTCATTATTATTATTAGTAGTAGTAGTAAAGGAGAAAAAAGCCCATTGTCTGCATTTAGATAAGTAATGCAGAATGTACAACTTGGGCTTTGAAGATTTTGACGTCATTCCAGTCACTAATTTAAGTGTAGACGATGGATACCTCTTTTCATTTTTTATTAGATATGACCTCACAGTGCATGAGTGATATATTACTAAGTTCTTATTCTGCAACATACATTGTTCATTGAAAATACTCACGTGAACACTCCAAAGCCCCACCCTGCAACCGCCGTAAATAACCTTGGTCCCAGATCCCTAGCGGGATTGATGGCGTAACCGCAATTGAATCCAAAAGTAGCGCCGATAACAAACACCACTAGTCCGATCATGATGGGCGTGACGCCTTTGTCAGGAGAATTGTTGTTCTTGTCGATGATAGCAAACACGCAGCCAACAAGCAACGCTGAGCCAAGCACCTAACAATTAAAGTAACGATTGGATACATATATATATTTCTCTGGGCGTGTCTTCTATGATTAAAGTGTCTATGTCACGAGGACGTCGTTATGGGGAAATTCTGTGTTGAATTCGTCAACAAGTGCCTGAAACCATACACTAAAATTCTCGTGTCAGTCAAGAAAACTCTAACAAATTTTATCAGGGCGCACTAATCATAATTACATTTTTTTTAGCTTGCATTACGTCAGGAAGGTGGCTGCGTTTCTTAGAGGCGCATGGAATTATGACGAACCTTTTTGTCATAGCTTTTTTCGGTTTTAACGCGATGGCAACGAAACTCTGAAAGGAACTACAGCTTTCATTAAGCAAAAATATAAAATACTCCAATTTTACTGGTGGCAAATGAGCCTTTTTTTTTAAATAACGGAGCCATCTTTAAACTTGAACAAAGTGGCCAAGTTTTTTCAAGTTTCAGCCCATGCCCATCTTTCATTTCCATTCGCAGCATCTGAAAACAATTACCGAAAGTATTCTTTTTTTTTTTTTGTAATTCAATGGGCCCTTTACATGAAGCGGTCAGAAGCACCTTGCTGGATGACAAACGACACATTGGGAGAAGGAAAACCAAAGAGACATTACGTCATTCAAAAAGCTGACACCCTTTCTTTTCAAGGTCCCACCAAAAGGTTTACCCTCCATATCAAGGTGTGATCGTTTCGCACAAGGGGCCACTGGTGCGAAGACACCTTTTAGCTTTGATTATCTTTAGCTAAGAACTTCTCGGTTCTAGACCCACTCTAAAACAAATTCACTACTTTTTCTAACCAAAACCGAATTAGACGTGACAACTTTTCGGGAAACTGTTTATTAGCTTACTGTTTATTATGCTCCGGACACTTCAACTGGGTTTTCCTGTCAAAGCTCTCGACCAATAATTTTCTTTACCTGATCTCCAAGGCCATTCCAGGTGGATAAATATGGCTGTGGATATGTAGCCCAGATCCCGGCGGTGCCCTTTGGACCCATTATCTGACGGACACCGCCATCAAATGCGTTCAAAGCATCTAAAAAAAAAAATAATTAAGCTTACCTACTTTGTATTTCGAATGGATGAAGCGTGAGGAGAAAATGGTCCCTGTCTGTCTTTAGTCGTGGTTTAAACTGACGAAAACATTTCTAATTAGGAAACTTAATTCCAGCCTCAGCCGTATCTATCTCACAGTTAGTGGACGATAAAAAGCATTCGGTCTCTCAGCCAGATCATAAGGTATACAAATGGTATATAAGTGGTATAGGGGAACAACTAAGATCTAAATTAAATTGGCTGCGCGAATACACAGAGATAGAATGTGCGAGATTTGTTTTACTAGGAACCAACTCAATTCAACTCTCGCGTTTACTCACCGTAGTAGACGCCATAAACACACGCTGAGGCCACAAATGCCCCCAGCATCTGCGCCGTCCAATATACGGGAACTTTCCTCCATGGTAATCTCCTGACGACGGCAAAAGCCATTGTAACGGCGGGATTCATGTGAGCCCCTGCGAATCATTGCATAACAGAAAGCTTTGATCAGTGCCGTGCAATGGACTTCGTCTACGTATCAGTTATCAGTTTTAACAAAAACTAATTAAGGATTAATAAGAAAATTGCCTAGACTTTGCTGCACTTAATGAACAAAACTACGAAGAATCAGTCCTTGAAGCGAAAATCTCTCAGCTTGAGAGCCTGTTCTCTCTTTAAGAGCCTGACCTAATTAGCATGTTTTATAGCCATGCAGTCAACACTCCTACCGTACACCTGTGCTGTGCGCTAAGGAACCTCTCATCCACTGGGGAGAGGGAGCAAAGAAAGCCCGCGCGATCGCTGTTTTGCGATTTTTGCTACTTTTAATGGGGTACCCAGCGGGGGCCCCTTCGGTGGAGAAAGCTCTAAGAAGGACACTCCAAATCGATGAAATTCGATAATCGACCAAATCGATTGCTAATTGATTTATATCGGAAATCGGTTTTTATCGATGGTAATCGTTTAAAAATGGCTCCAGATACGTTTGAGCTACGCATTATAATAATATTGAACGTGGATTGTGGAAGAGTCGTTACGAACTAGTTTTTGAATCCGCATACAGGTTTATTCCGTACACTGTAAATTGCTTTTTGTACACTCTTGAACACTGTAGACTCCGAGAGTAAAAAAAAAAAAGAAAACCTGGCTACATATTCTGCTCTATCTTGAGTGTGTTAGTTTTGACTCTAATGCTGCGTGATCGCATAATTATATATACTTTAAAAATGTCCTCGTGGGAGTTAATTAAAACTAAGTTGCAAGCGTCATTTTAACATGACCACGCTTTAACGCTTAATTGGGCTGAATGCAAAACAGAAGTTCTTACCTATTTTAATTATTATTTTTTCTTTCCAAAAAAGGATCAGTCCTTAAATTGCTACTTTTTCTCTAAATGTGTCGAACTATACAAAAGAAACTTGATTGAACGTGTCTTCGAAAATTTTCATAAGTTGAAACCCATGACTCGTGAACACGCGTTGTGAGTATCATCGCGAATTTATTTTGTCTCGAGGACAAAAGATTCACCGGTCCTTACTGTAAATGGCACCCGTGGTAGCCAACTTACACCCCTTCATTTATTAAAGCTGATAAAAATCGATAAAGCGGATGAAAATCAGTAAAAATCGATACAAAGCAATGAGTGGGGGCCAACGCTATGAATGTCCGGCGTTACCGATAAACGAAAATCGATCATCGGAAACCAATGATCGATAAAATTAATCGATTAATATCGATTGGTTTCATCAATCGATGAAAATCGATACTCTGCTCACGTATATCTAAGTAAAGGATAAACTTTTCTGAATGCTGACGGCCCTAAAAACCCCCTAAAAACCTGCCAAGATCCTTGGCACTGGATAATTGAGATAATACACCTGATACGCCTCCTGCCCAGTAGCAACCAATGGCTACTCCAATTCCCCAGCTGAAGTTAACAGAGAAAAAATTCCCAAATTTCCACTCGCTAAGGACCATTTGAGCCACCGAACCAGCGCCAAATATCTGAAAGAGAACATATGTAAACAAAGTCTGAGCTTTAGTTAAAAAAAAAAAAAACAAAACAAAAAAAAAAAACAAGGAAAACAAACAAAACAAAACAAAAACAAAAACGCCTATTCTGCATAATATATCTTTTGATAATACGCACACCTCTGTAATAAGGGCAATTAACTCTGTTCCCGTGAAACAGTGAGGTTTAACTGTACTACCACAAAATGAATCGACAGCTAATTTTTTAACATAAAAGGAATGGTAGGATTCCAATCATAAGAGGGATTCCGGATTCGTTGAGCCTTATTCAGGATTCCAGAGCTAAGGATTCCACATTATACAACGCAAATTTCCTAGACTCCGCATTCACTATGCATATATTTCCCAGATTCCGGAATCTGCGTTCCCTTTCAGGGGGGCGAAAAGATGTATTAGTAGGGGGGGGGGGGGGGTCGGGAACTCATTCCCCCTTCCTGAATTCACGATTCCCCCCTAATTCTCTCGTTCCCTTCCGCTTCCTCTCATAACGCGTGCTTCGCGTGCTACCGCCATCGTTTGCCGTTCGATGCGCTCAAGTGTATTCTTTCGCTAGAGAAAAAAGTTAGACCGCCTGCAGAGAATAACCTTCCTCTATTGACAAATGAAATTTTTAAAAGAAGATAATGTTAACAAATTTTGACATGTTGTCTTTAGTAATAATTGACTTGATGTCAGACATGTCATGACTACATGAAACTGTTGAAATTCTTATTTCGCTTTTTGTCTTGATTGCCACCTTTAAAGAAGCAGGGTGAAAATTAATGGGAATGAAACTAGACGAAATATCAAAAGTTCTAAAAGAAAGAACAATACTCACCAGCAAAATGAAGGTGGAAGAGAATTCGGCAACGGCTTCTCTCATCAAAGGAGGCAAGCGTTTACCCATGGCGAATAGATGCTTGTTTGTACCTCAAGCTGAGTAGTGAAACACGATTAAAGTTTTAAATAACAGTCGAAATTTTTTAATACAATTCAAAACACTAGCCGATGGCTCATCGGATCTCGTCTTTTTTTATTTTTGCTTCCGGTAGGAAGAAAACTCAATAGTGTGTGATTTTATTTGTACATGTGCGAGGTACAACACAACGCAATGCTCGGTGTACTTTGACGGTACGTAGAGACCTTTAACTCTTTGGCAATTCAAAACAGGCTACAGCACAAGGACTTTTTTTTCTTTCTCTCGAACTTTAACTCCCGAAAAAGAAAAATTCGCTAGAAAATTCGAGACCAGAAAGATTTTTTTAAAATTTAATTTACGATCCAAGTGGCATAACTTATGATAGTCAAATGAAGGAAGAGGTTGTGACTAAATCGGACGTCGACCTGTTAACTGCAAATAGTTTATTTATGGATTTTGCCGGTGTAGTTTTCTGCTCCTGCAAATTTTCGCTCGTCTACAAAACACCTTGTCATTGCCTCAGCTGGTTCTAAGAGTAAATAGAGCCTTACGCGGGTTACCTAGGATCAAAAATGTCTCCATTGACAAAATTAACTGGCCCAAAAGATGTGCCTAAGGCAGAAAAGCCCTTCTTAACTTGCACGTGATAAATCTCGTGCTAAGATTGGGTTTTCCATGGGATCGTAGCCTTTGCTGGAGACCTTGTCTGACACGTGGGCGCTGTTAGTGCAACTGTATACCACGCTTATAGAATTTTCGTCATGTTTTAAAGAGACGTGGTGTCCTATAAAAAATTGCATTCCGTTTTTGACGTTCTACAGACCTAAATTATTTTGAAGTTTTATATACCACTAGAGGCCACTCTTCTGAAAGGATTATAAACGAATGGATCGGACTTGCTGACAAAAAACGTGTTTTTAACAACCCTTATACCGTAGGCAAACAATACATACAATTCGCAGTACTTTGCTTCGAATTCACCGTTTTTAATATGAAAGAAATGGAATTAAATTTTCTTATTTGACGGACTCTATATTGGCTACTCGTATTTAAAACACACCAATGAACAACACCTCCAACAACATAACATGGCATTCAGATCTCAACCCCCGGTTGCGATTACTCTGTGCTACCTTAAAAATCTTTAAAAACAGTATTTTTCCTGACTTCATTTAGTCGAAACAAAATATTTGTATATACATTGTATAATGTTAAATTAGCTTTACCTCAGTTAAATCTCTTCTCGACTGTCCTCGGTTAAAAGCGGAGCGTTTGGTACGGACTGTTGTCTTCTTAAAAGAAGTTATGCATTAACAATTACATAACTTATTCCGGAATAAACAATGGCACAGTTTTTTGCTTCTGTAAATTTAATACCCCCTCTAAGAGTAAACTTGCCAGCCTTTCGTTTTGTGGAAGGGTGTTCTTCAAAAAAAATTAATACAATAATAAATTGATAATAATAAATAGAAGATCTGTTTATGTCGTTGACGAAGGAGTCGATTGTTCATCTCAAAAAGTTGCTTTAAAATACTAGGTGTCATTATGGACTGTTTTTTTTTTGGAATACAAATGGGTGGGCAAACAAACTAAACAAACTTACAAGCTGTGACAAAGCAATGAGACAACAAAATTAATGAAGAAGAGTACAGATAAGCATTCACTGGTGTGAGAAAATCTAGTTCAGGTGTCTTAATGGAGCTAATTTCAATTTTATTTATTATAAGCATTTTTCTTTCACCTCACAACGAGACATATGAGATTTAAAGGGAGGAAAAGAGAAGTATTGGGTTTTTGGTGAATTGCAATTCAGGCATCGCGAATTGCCGTTGCAAAGAGGACAAAGAGCTGTTATTATTTTCCTTGAATGACGCAGATGGAAACTCTTCGGTATCCAATAACACTCTCAGATGAATCCTGAGTTTAGTGGATAAATCAGGCCAAAAGGAAAAACCAAATATTTCTGAAGATTTTAACACGTGAATGATCATAGCAGTGCGATGATCTTTCACGTCGTGTTATTTTTTTCTCCCGCAGTTCCGATATTCACTGTCACTTGTTATTTGATCGGCTTATTAATTTTTATCCTTAGTATTCTCACCCTTCATAGTAGGCAGAATTGGATGTTAACATAAAACGGAAGCCTCAGGGGCACCCAACGTCAATTTTTGGAATATATCTGTTCGGAAGACGATCTCAGATCTAGAATTTTTGGAACATTTGTTGTAAAATTTCTTGCTTGCCTGCCTCTCCTAGGATTTTCGAACATCTTAAAAATGGTATTATTGCCCATTTTTAACAGATTTTTACCCTAAGAAGGTCACCTAGAATTTTCGGGAGCCTTTTTTTCTGGATGAAATTTTTGAAAAGGTAAGTTTTGATCCCCATAATTTTCGGATCACTAGACTTTCAGCTAGGAAATCCGAACAGATGAATTAGTTTTAGGGGATAAAAATATGCCTATATCCACCGTTTAAATAGTAAAATACATTTAACATTGCTATGTTTAAGTGGTTTTGAACTATATTCTCGTTGGGTGCCCATGAAGCCTCCCAACTCAGGGTGACTGGAGGTGCACATCAGCAAGACACCGCACCATTGTTATTTTCAATAAAAATTCTTATTTTTTATTCATTATACTGACAAGAACTCGAAATAATACCGTAAGAAAAAGGTGCGTAGGGTTTCTTGGTCAGTTAAAACCGAGATTCTTCAATTGAATATACCTTGCCCTTGGGGTGTTAGGCTAGTGATCCAGCAAAAGTTGTTATGGGTCTAGATTCAAGAATCTATCTTCCTTGTTTTGGACCGTCTCGAAGCTTCGGCTTTTGAAAACTGAGGACAGCAACAACAGCAACAACAACATTTAGGCTAAGATGCATGCACGAGCCATAGTAGGCGATCGATAGCGGCTCGTTGCTCATACGGCTAAGTCACTGACCCTGAAGTCGACTCTTTGTATTTTCCGAGTTCTAAATGTATGTACCATATGTAATTCATTAAACTTTGTGGGTGGTCAGTAAATGACGCAGACAAACAAAAATGCTACGCTTTGTTTACCGTAAGGACAAAATACAAAGTCTCTTATATACAATACCAGACACCCAGACATTTGGGTTTTCACCGGTCCGACAGACATAACCAGCGGGGAGGGGATACAGGACGCCCTCTTTTATGAATTCTCAACTGGGCGCTAAAAATTCTCTGGAGGAAAAGAATAATGGATAGCAGTATCTTCGAAAACTTGTCAACACAGGCGGCCCAAGCTCATTATTAGAGTTTTTACTCTAATACATGTGGTTTCATATTGCGTAATCTTTAAATTAAAATGGCCATGAACATAAAGGATTCAATTTGTATGGGAACTCAGGTAAAAGATTCAAGAAGATAAATACCGCTGGAATTTTCAATATTATACCACTACATGAGAAATTTTTGCAATTTGATTGGCTTAGAGTAGTGGTCAATTCAGTTTAATTTGAAGTACTGTACATGTGAAAATGACAAAACCTTTGCGTGTAGTAGTATAAAGAAATAATAGCATGATTTGTACGTGTCACTTGGCAAAAATACCACTCTTGATATTTCAAAATTGTTTCAAAATTCACTCGCCCAACGGTTAATGAAGAAGAAACAGATTAATGAAGAGGAAACAGATTAAGCATTCACTGATGTGAGAAAATCTACTTCAAGTGTCTTAAGGTAGCTAATTTCAATTTTATTTATTATAAGCATTTTTCTTTCACCTCATAACCAGACATATGAGATTTAAAGAGAGGAAAAGAGAAGTATTAGGTTTTTGGTGAATTGCAATCCAGGCATCGCGAATTGCCGTTTCAAAGAGGACAAAGAGCTGTTATTATTTTCCTTGAATGACGCATATAGAAACCGTCTTCGACATCCAATAAAACTCTCAGATGAATCCTGAGTTTAGTGGATAAATCAGGCCAAAAGGAAAAACCAAATATTTCTTAAGATTTTAACACGTGAATGATCATAGCAGTGCGATGATCTTTCACGTCGTGTTATTTTTTTCTCCCGCAATTCCGATATTTACTGTCACTTGTTATTTGATCGGCTTATTTTGTCCCTAGCTATTCTCACTCTTCATAGTAGGCAGAATTGGATGTTAACATAAAACTGAAGCCTCCCAACTTAGGGTGACTGGAGGTGCACATCAGCAAGACACCACACCATTGTTATTTTCAATAAAAATTCTTATTTTTTATTCATTATACTGACAAGAACTCGAAATAATACCGTAAGAAAAAGGTGTGTAGAAGTTTTTTGGTCAGTTAAAACCGAGATTCTTCAATGGAATATACCTTGCCCTTGGGTGTTAGGCTGGTGATCCAGCAAAAGTTGTTATGGGTCTAGATTCAAGAATCTATCTTCCTTTTTGTTTTGGACCGTCTCGAAGGTTCAGCTTTTGAAAACTGAGGACAGCAACAACAACATTTAGGCTAAGATGCAAGCACGAGCCATAGCAGGAGATCGATAGCGGCTCGTTGTTCATACGGCTAAGTCACTGACCCTGAAATCAAATCTTTGTATTTTTCGAGTTCTAAATGTATGCACCATATGTAATTCATTAAACTTTGTGGGTGGCCAGTAAATGACGCAGACAAACGTAACAAAAATGTTTGGCTTTGTTTACCGTAAGGGCAAAATACGAGATCTCTTATACAATACCAGACACTCAGACATTGGGTTTTTACCGGTCCGACAGACATAACCAGCGGGGAGGGGATACAGGACACCCTTTTTAATGAATTCTCAACTGGGGGAAAAGAATAATTGATAGCAGTATCTTCGAAAACTTGATATTCTGTATTACGGCTCCTATCAACACAGGCGGCAAATTAAAAAACCTTTGCGGGTAGTAGTATAAACAAATAATAGCATGATTTGTACGTGACACTTGGCAAAGATACTACTCTTGATATTTCAAAATTATTTTAAAATTTATTCGCCCAACAGCTCGTGAAATTACGTATAATAATTTCGAAATGTTACTTGTGGTATTTATGCCAAATATCACTACAAATCATGCTATTACCTATTCAATTACACATGCCCAGGGCCAGTAGACGCTGTTGGAAGCTGTTGAAGCTGCATTTATCATAAATTCAAAGATATGTTTTAGGAAAATTAGACATAATGATATTTGTTGTTGTTGTTAACTTTCCTCTTTCCTTTTCCCCTCAAGTATTATTTTTTTCCCCGTCCGAACGGGATTTTCATCGCACGACATCTCCGACATCTCCTCGCAACTGGATTTGTCAAAAACACTCTCACTACCGCTAACGGTGATTAACATGATCAGAATTACATTCACAGCCCTCATATTAAGAGTCATTGTCAATAAGGTTTCTTCATGGTCTTGCATGAAATTCAGAGAAGGGAATAATGACAGAAACTGAATTTATTCATCTCCTACAAGGGTAACTTCTGGCGCCATTTTGTTTGTTCATCCTTTGCGGGGCGCCCAAGCAAAAACTGAGCGGGCGTGTCCCACGAGATGGCGCAATTTGTGCTAAAAATAGCATAATTGGCTTTTTCGATGGAGCCAATCCTATTGAAAAGGTTTCCAGTTACTGTCTCCTACCCCGATTATAGCACCGGTTTCCATACGTTTTACTAGCACTGGAGTAAAGAAAATCGTTAGAGAAAGAGAGAAGATTTGTAAGAGAAGTCCACAACTTTTTAACAATTATTCCTCGAGCCCGAATGGGCTCTGAGTTAATAGCCCATGAAGCCGAAGGCCGAATGGGCTAATGACTCAGAGGTCATTCGGGCTCGAGAAATAATTGTTTTAGTTAAATCCAAACTAGTTGGTCAAATAATCGAGACAAAACAACTTTAGCAAGCGAAAGGAAATTCAGCCGCCACTTTTTTTGGTTTTCAAAGCCTGCGCTTTTCACTACTAGGGGGCTATAACATATAGCCTAGTAGGAGCTCAACCAATCAGAACGCAGCATTGATAATAGACCACTAGTTGGATTTTACTAATTCAGATTATACTTGCAAATAATACCGGAGCTTTGGGCATTGACGAGTTTACCGCCTACGGTAGAAGCACCATAAAGTAAAATCGTATGAACAACTGCGTGCTAAGTATTTCACATAATTATCGTTTTTCCATTGTACATCAATTCTACACTTAACGTCTTAACAATGTTTTATTTGAGTGAAATTTATCATAAACTGTTACCAATTTGTTGACAAGTGATGAATCAGGATATTTACTGAAACCTGATAATTATAGAAAAAAGTTGTCAACTATGATGAGGTTTTTATGTGTATCAGATTTCGATTCAATTCAATTCTCTTTCGCAATTAATTCCATCGGTATTTTACTCAATTGTGGAATGGGATAAATAAATACCAAACGTGTACACAAATGCTTTTTGTTATTGATTGATTGATTGATTGATGATTTATTTAGGCGTGTTCCTGTTCTCGCTTTTCACAACTTTGATATTTGGTGCTCTTGTCGATTTGTCTAGCTAAGTGCGTTATAGTATATGTGAAGGAAGAAAAGCGGAGTAATTGAATATCTACATTTATGAACTCTACCTTTTGAGAATTTCTCTTAGCTAGGGGATATTTCAGAATTCTCTTCTTTACGTAAGAGCGAAAATCGGGCAACCGCACCAGATAAAGTGCAAAGTTAACTGTAGTATTTGCCATCGCTATCAAACCACTTACAATTCGAACGGTGAAATCGGTTTTAAAATTGATAGATGCCTTAGTTATATGGTTGTAGGCAACCTGAGCGAAGTAAGCTATATATGGAATAATGAATGCAAAGGTAAGAGCAATGATGATCCACGTGCTTCGGATAGTAGCCGCCCTATATTTCATTCTGATTCCGTTGTCTCGTTGAACATATACGGCCGTCTTTCGCACTGTTCTAACCCGCCATACTGTTCTAATGAGTGACAAATTAATTTTCACTATAATAATTGTTGGTATAATATATTGCAAAGCCACGAAACTTAAGATGATTATTCTAAAAGGCAAATGTTGCTGGTTGAACCTACAGACTATAGTGTAATGTTTTTTGTTAAGATCAAATCTCAACCCGTCGTAAGTTAAGGCAGGAAATAAGACAATCAATCCCCCTGCCACCCATGCAAATATAACCATTTTCCTTACTGTAGAAAGCCGGAACGTGCGCGGATTTTCACGGGTTGACAAGTACCTCTCGACGCTTATTAATAACAGGTTGTTCATAGTTATGCACGGAAAGAGAATTGTTAAATAACGAATACATTTGCAACTCCATCCTGAATGAAACAGATCTAAATACAGCTCAAAGCATAGCAATGGTACTGAAATAAGCGAAGAAAAAACGTCTGAGATAGCTAAACTCTTGAGGTACACTACAAAGTTTCTTTGAAAAGAGCATGCCTTCAGGAATGATACTGGAGTTTTTTTCCCTGACTTTAAAAAGAATATAAAAAGAGTATTACCCAAAAATCCCGCAATACCTACAGTAACCAGTAATAACAAAAGGAAAAATGATGTATATCGCCCTAGCGGGCTATAGACGTATATCTTATCGGTAAGTAATGTTTCATTAGAAGATATGGAAATATTGCTGTCCGGTATCCCAAAGTAGACATTCATATCGCATGTGTCGACCAAAGTTTCGGTCGCAGAAAATTCCAAATCTGAAATTAAAATGGAAGGAAACATATGATTAAAATTGATAAAAGGGCAATTTTTACAATAAGTCAAAGACTGGCCAAAATATATAATTATTGTCGAATAAATGTAGAATTAAACAGAAACCTCCAGCTCGCGCCTTTAGCGAAGTAGCAGATATCTCTAAATCAGGTAATTTCAATGTCTTCTTAGTTGACAATGGAATAACTGAAAATAACGACTGTTTAAATCCGAAGTCCGTTCTTTAGCTCTTCTTTAAATTTACTCTCCGAGGGAAGTTTAGAAGCCACAAATTTGCCGGTGCAGTGTAGTCACTGTTGAAACAGCGTTCGGTAAGTCTGAAAGATATTCTGCTGTTGTTTTTCGCTTTCATGGAAAATACATCCTAAATAGGGGATATATATGACGACAATACAGACAGCTGTTTGCGAACAACTCAAAGATTGCCTTTTTAGAAATAACAGAATGTAGTCGGGAAAACCATGGCTTCCAACAGCTACACTTCCAAAATGAACAAATGATAAAATGAACATAATGGGTAAATATCTAAAAGAAACCACAGGAAGCTAGTTTAAATGGAAACCGACAGTAAAGTTTCCGCGGACACTCGTTAGTTTGTTTGTAAATAATAAGTTGGATGCATAGGTAGGATTTTAGATGAAAATAATAAGAAGAAAGCATCTGCAGAAAAATGTCTGGTGTCTCGTGGAGCATTCCCTTTAGGAATCAGAGAATTCAGGTTTCAAACAAATAATGAAAAAAAGAAAAAAGAAAAGAAATTAAGTCGCTGTCTGTAGGCTTGCCAAGATATGTTACGTTGAGTATGCTGAACACCTGTTTTTGTTAACGTTTCATTGGCTCCATCTTAAGTCTAGTTGCAAAAATCAAAAAGTTATGTGAAGGGCCTTTCTGACATTTGTATAGGAAGACCTTCAGTCAAATAATTGTCCGTAAGGGTCCCAATATTGTTAATCCTATAGTCTGGATCTGAACTTCGCCAAAACCACACTTTGTCTGGTATAAACTCAATTTGTATAAGTAAGATAGAGTGATGGATTTCTCTTCAGTAAATGGGCCAAGGAGGACACAATTACTTTAAATCTGTTCAAACTGAAAATGTGGTTCCGGAATTTTTTACGTTACTACTTCAAAGCTAAGTTTCTTCGTACTAAGATCGCCAAACAGGCGTTTTATGTTTCCTGTCGGATTCCTGCCAGAAAACAGCAGCAAGGGATAGGATCAGTAGGAGCTACACTTGATTTCCATATCCCATGGTACATCCCTAAATGAATTACAATAGGCCATTTCCGAGTTCCACCGCGCCTCTGTATCAAAGCGAGGTTGAGTGCTCTGTCTTTGATATGGAAATGATTTTTTGTTCTCATGCAAATAAAACTCATTTTCACAAGAAAGGTTGTGCACTTGGCCTCATTTTGAAAGTATGGGTTTTTGGATCTGAGAGGGCATCATGAGAGGGAATAAAACAAAGGCTCTGCGCTCCCTGCATATTTTCTTTTCGGTCAAATATTGTACTTTCAAGGGAGTAACAGAAGGTAGAAATTGAAATAACACAATGCAATTACAAAATAATGATTTGATAACTAAATACAATAAAGATATTAAAACTCGTGACTTAACTCTGACTCAAGTCAGGTGAGCTGATACCTTGTTGATGTCATCACTTTGAATCAGGTGAGAAACGGCCGAAGAAAAGAGTATTTTTTCATCTTCATGAAAATCGAATCGTTGATGTCTTTTGTCCACTTAACAAAATGACGATGCTTTGAAAGAATTTCTGTTCTGAAGAGATATTCAATTCCATCCAAATAAGTATCGTCGCATTTAGTATCCAAGAATCTGCAAATGGTCTTAAGCGTGTCCCTTGGTCTTAATTTTAAGTCGTCAGTATTGACATCCAACACAGCACGGCCATAATTCTTTCGTATATCCTCATTGGTCTGGACTAATCCAAAGAAAGTGCTGATCGCTCTTCTTACCTCTTCAGAGTTGTTGGCCTAAAATGCAATACAACTTAAATACAAGGAGGAAGGACTTCTACTACAAAACTTGGTAACTTACTTATTTTTTTTAAGAACACTTAACACATTTACATCAGGAACCAGCTACAATTTTAATCAGCTCCTGGTTTATTTTGGTACATGTAACACAACAGAAAGTTCTTCGTAGCATTCTTTTCACGTCTGCATAACTTATATTGTCATATTTGCTAGTTTAAATGTTTCTTGTTTTCCTGTTGTGGTATCTTCTTTTCTTACTTTCTCTTTCTTTCTTTCCTATTTTTTTTTTCAATTTCTCTCACATTTGAGTTACTTGATACACATTAAAAACTAGTAATTACTGATTGGCTATCGTCATACCTGCTTCACATCTACGGCAATGGTATCGAATGGATTTGAAATTAGATGCACAAACTTGACTGGAATGCCCACGACCGTTTGAAGTTCTTTAAGAACTGTATAATTATTTTGACCGTGTAGTTTCATAGTTGTTGTTAAACCACTTGAATCACCAATAATCTGCAATGAAAAATATTAAAATGTTTCCAGGATTTTAATCCTAACCTTTGAACAAAGCCCTGTAACCGCGCTATACCATGCCTATGCTAATTCCTCCTTTTCAAGTTCTTTCACATTTAATTCGCACTTTTCGTCCACTTCCTTCTATTTTACTTTATTTATTTATTTATTTATTTTTCTTTTTTGCTGTTAAATTACTGAGAAGTAGGTTTAAATGAACTTTTTGTTTCTTGTCTCGTTTTTAGGCTCTCGAGTTCACTGAAGTAGTCAACTAAACTTGGGCTTTCCAGGAAATCACCGATGGGATTTGCACATTTTTTAATCGGCCTTTTTTGTTTGTTTGTTTCGTTTGTTTTTTCTCGTTAGCTTTTGCATTTTAATTTCGTTCACAGCAAATTTGGAATTTGCTTTGGAAAGAAACTTGTAGAACTGTCATTCAACAGCTGCGATGCAGTGCCCCTACTTTATAATTTGGGAGTTGCTTCGCGGACATTCAGAAGAAAAGAGCCGATAAAGTAGAGTCTTCCTCGTAGAAAAGTGTAAAACAAAAATCGTTCATTTTATTTAATTTTGTACATTCAGAAAAAAGAAAGTTAATATTACTTGTAATTCCTGGATTACTTCATATCCTTACCCCCATTTTAATTTTTACCAAGCGTTTTTTAATATTAAAGCTTACTAATATACTTCGTTTTCTTTGTCATTTCGTGGTGTGTAGCGGCATATTTTGGCTTTCTCAAGTAGTTTAAGGCCTGGTGTTTACCTGTGGAAAATGATTTATTGGCTATAACTTCGGCATAGATGATGGCTTTGAAGTCAAAATTTGGCGCACAAACAACTCATCGTCCTTAACATTTTAAAGTATAAATATTGTGTTAATAAGTCACGTGATTTGACACGTGACCATTTTGCAAAAACTGAAAATTATTGACCAATTGCTGGCCGGTTTAAGAAATAAATCGTCGAGTATTAAGATTTTTCTAATTCATATTTATTCAAATATTTCTAAGTAAACACGGTTTGGAATGACCGTCCGTTGTGCTTACCTTTGGGGAAAATTCATTTTTTCTAGGTCTCCTAGCGAGAGATATTGCCAATCATTCACCTTTGATCCAGGCCTTAAACACCTTGAGATTTTAGGATTTTGGAAGATTTGAAATAAAAGGCTTGCAAAATGATGAGTGTCTCAATATGTATGTGATAAACACAATACCACATGGAAAGTGCTTTGTATGGTATTTACGCACTCGTTTTTGTATCAGAAAATTCACTCGTTCGATGCGCTCACTCGTTCGATTTCTGATACATCAACAACTCGTGCGTAAATACCGTACGCACGCATGCGCACTTTCCATGAAGTATTCTACATACATCCAACAAGCGCGAGTAGAAAAACTGTTTTATCAAAAACGCTGACAAAATATCGAGAATTTTTCCCGTCTTCTAGCTTGTATTTAATTTTGAGTGGTTCGTACAGTTACCATATTTGGAAAGCATGGTGTAATGGCTCTTATACCATGATGGCTAAGCCAGTCAGAGCTTTAGAATTGCATTATTCACTGATTCAGTTTTTAATAATTCTAAATATGATAACTTGAACGCACTAAATATGTCAAAACAAAGTTTTAACAACGCACATAGTCTGTGTGATTAATTTCTGTGGGTTAAATTTTTGAAATGCATATCACATTCATTTCTATCTACGCTGTCACAAGGACACAAAGGTTACTTTTGGATAATTAGAACTTTTGCGTTCTTACGTGAAAGTTGTAGAGCTGAGATCCCAGCTAAGACGAAAAAAAAAAAAAAAGAGTAAAATAAGTTAATTTACTGGCTCTAATTTCCAACATGTTGTCTTCGCCTAAAAAATATACTTTTGATCCCCGCACCTACAATATTGGGTTTTAAAATACCAACCTTAATTTTTCCTTTGATAGATTCCTGCCGGGAGTCAGGAACAAAGAAGTTGGGCACGATGTCGCCCTTATAAGTCCACAACCAGAATTGACTGGGTTTGTTGGCTTTATTCCTAAACAGAGATTGGTATCGTGAAAGATAGTGCAAATGGAAAAACAGCAAGTATTTCTGCTGGCCAAGATCTTGAAGATTATTGTCGCGAAACATCTTCCAGTTCCCGATGATATCGTACTGCTGAGGAATGAGTATTTCGGGATGTGCATTCAACATGGCACTTGTGAGACTTTCCATAGGCGTTGAGTAGCCCAAAAAAATTACGAACGTCTTAACATCGTCGTACATTTGGTTCAGTTTTACCAGGCTCTCGGGAAGTCTTTCATAGTTGCAAGGACTTGATCGAGCTTAAAGTAAAATGTGGAAAACGAGAGACTGACTGAGAAAGGGTTAAAAGAAAATAGAAAATATAAGCTACCTTAACTTCGAAAAGGCAGTTATTGCTCTTTGTACCAGAGGTCTTCACTTTTTTTCTTGGGAGGAGGGGGAAGGGGAGGGGTGGTATGCATTACGAGCATCTGGCATTTGGTAGACAATCATAATCATAATCACAATTAACTATAATAATACTAGTAATAATTGCAAGTTAGGAGAGTGCGTTCGGCAGGTAGGAGTAATTAAGCAAGGGTAGACTAGCCGATTAGGCAAGAGGCTGAAGCAGTTAGAACTAGAGGTAAGGGTAGGGGGGCGGGGGGGGGGGGGGGCGTGCAAGGAGTGTTCAATATGGTATCATGTTGTCATATTATATTGATCAGGAGCATGGGCTCCTGTCTTGATATTTACATCCGTTTTCGATCCACAAACTACAATCAAAAGATATGCAGTAAATGAATGATATTGCTCAAGTTGATGAAACCTTATTTGCACGTAAGATTGATAAATGAAAACACAAGACAATAATAACCCTTAGACAAAAGTTGGCTTTAGTCAATAAGATCTCAGTAAAAATGAAATTCGATATAACGAACCTCTATATAACAAAGTTCTCATTATAGCGAACGATTTTCTTTACCCCAGTAATCGTGAAATATATGAAAAAGAATCTCGATATAACGAAACCTCCTTAAATAGCGAACACATTTTCCCATTCCCTTGGCACTTCGTTATATCAAGGTTCCACTGTAACGGCCCTCATCGGTGTTATTTCTCCGTACTGGTTACCCTTCCACTTTGGCGTAAAGATATAAGGTTAGTGCGTACATACCTACATTAGAGAGTTGTTGTTGTTGTTGTTTGTCTGCTTTCAAGGGGGAATGGTAAGGCGATTATATATAAGTGCGATTGTTTCTCCTAGATTCAGGAGAGCGAGATCATACATCTGTAACACGTGACGCAAATGATCCACAGACCGCAAAATGATCCCTAAAATCCATCCCACTGCTCTACTTTTCACGGGATTACTTGCGGTTGAGGATCATTCGCGGCCCATTTTGTGGATCATTTGCTTCGGGGATCATTAGGGATATTCGCACCTCGCACCACAGATAAATAAGAGAAACATTGCCATGCAGTGAATAAAACTAAAGTTGCAGACGCACTTGACGGAGTTTATGACTAAGGTGGTGTATTTAAACTCCGAGAAAAGGCCTCTCTGTTTTTTACCTGTCAAAGAATTCCTCTGCTGCAAGCTCTTTCTAACCAGCAAGATGAATATCCCCGTTCCAAGGAAAATAAGAAGTCTCTTAGGATTGATTATCAAACTTTGCATTTTTGCTTTTCCTAAGTGATCTCCTGAAAGCAAAAGAAAAAGCCAATAAATACTTGACTGCAGTTGTGATCTGTAGCGGAGCTCTCTAGCGCGCGAAGCGAAGCACTATGGGTAAGAAAATTTGGTTACCTATGCATCCGTGAGATTTTGGTGACTTAGTCACGTGACCGTACGTCGGACAGTCCGCACTACAGGTATACCAATGTAAAATGACTCAATCAACATGTATGGCATTACCCAACTGCGACTCGCGGTTTGTTTGGCGGAAAATCACTTGGCCACTCGCGTCTTGTGAAGCAAGAATCAATAGCCGACCATAGCCGGACAAAAAGAGGGCTAGCGAATGGTACCTCGAAAAACGTGGGTCTCGGAAAATTTTGGCAGGATCTCGAAATCCCGGAAACGTTTTTGATAAGTTTCGAAGTATCGTTTCTGCATGGTTTGTTTTTACTTTTTTTGAGTCTCGAAGTTTTTTACCAAAGAGTCTCGGGCTCGGATTTCTAACTAGGATCTCGCCGTCTCGGCGCGAGTCTCGGATTTTACCATTCGCCACCCCTAAAAAGGAAAGCGGAAATTGTTTTTGTATCTGTGTTATCTAAAGTATTAAGCTTAGATAACTTGCCATTGTCACAAATTTGGAAAATAGAAAAAATGCAGAGAAAACGAGAAAGGAGGCAACAAAAGAGGAACAGAGAGCTACAGCTAGAGATAAAAAAACAAAGGAGACGAATTTCGTTGGAAGAAAAACATGAAAATTTTGTAGCGGTGGTGAGAAAATGAGAAATGCTAGTGGCCAGCAACGTCAAAATGAGCGACAGAAGAAAGAGAAAAAGAAAAAAAGGAAACGTGAACAGGAACTCAAGCAGCAGTTTTTTGTGTGTGTGAGCACATACGACGCATTTCCTTCCTAAAAGGTCCAACTAGGAAGCTTCACGTTGCAACAGCAACGGCAAAGAAATGTACAAAAAGTGACCTGGACGTGCAAAGTTGTTGTTGTTGTTGTTATTTTTGCTAAATAGACTTGTTGATTGCCGTTCTCGTTGTCGTAGCCGTTTAGCATCACACATTTTTATATTTTGAGTAAATTATAAGCATATTTACGAGAGCTTTGGTTTTTACCCTGGCTAAATCTATATATTGTGAATCAACAACACGTTAACTCGGGGTAGATAAGGAAGTAAATGTATGGTGGCGACATAACTCACCGGTAGTTATATGGTCGTGTTTTGAAGCACATATAAGCTCCCCCGCCACCCTCTCTGGACATCAACTTGTGACTCGAAACACTTCCCTCTCGGTGCTCTCTGTGACCGTTGAACTAGCCTAGTATGCGAATTTTAACCGAGTAAACTTCAAAATTTCTTGATTTTCTACGCTATTTGAAAGCTGGCCAGGCACTCACTGTGCATGTAACACTTGGAGGTTGGGTTTTGGCGAAACGGTTATTGCGAATATGGCTTAATTACTAGTTATAAGGTCTGCATTTCAGGAAGAGGGAAAAGAATATACATAAGGACATCGACATACATGTAAAATTAACATGAAAATAAATGAAGAAGCTTCTATCAAGGAATTTGCCCCAAAATCTCAAAACATCGCAGTTATGGATGGCATTGTTGATTTAGTTAAGCGCTACCCCTTCATTCTTTCTTTGATCGCTAAAGAAAAATAAACATAAAAGACAAGATTCAAAACCCCATATTCCCTCATTATTGGAATTATGAAATTAAAGATAGAAAAAATTAACATCGATAAACAGAAAAAACAGGTTTCTGTTACTTATCTTACAATAAAGATATTATAGAAATTATATTTACATACATTTCCATTTGTGCGGCTGAATGATCTTTTAGGGGCTATTATACATTGTAAAGCTGAGCTTATGTGAGAGGTTTCACAAAAACAATGGACACATATTCAGTAAAAGAACTATATACAATGTACTATACAACTCACAAATTACGTTCTGTTATAACATCCAGTAGATCCTTGCTTGAAAGCTAGCTCTTAAATAAGGGTGATGACTGTACAATAATACAATGCCGCGATCGTAAAGCAATAACTAGTATCCAAGCAACTTCACTTTTTCCAAAGCATGTCACATGTCAGTTAAACATTTCAAACAAGCCACTGGTTTTTAATGTTTTTTTTTTCCATAATATCACCTTTCTTTCAAAAACCACAAAAGGGTATATCACCTCCATTCTACTGGTTTTTATTGCATGTTTCCTCTTATAGAAAAAATAATTATGATAAAAGAGAGCGGGACAGAGCTAATGTCATCTTGACATCTTGAAATGCAAAGAGTTCTTACCATGTCTTAACACTCTTTTCTTTTCACTAACCAATGTATGGAAATTTAACTGCCGTTGATGACGTGTTGTCTGAGATCGTCTTGTCTGACATTCACAGCTCTCACTTTTAACTACAAAATAGTAAGAAACTTTAAATTCGTTATTTATCAAAAACTAAACGCACCTAATGATTGTACAATAAATTCGATATTCTTCATACTGCATTTAGAAATATCACTACAATCGGGCACTGTTGAATAAAAAATTCCCAATGCGAGAAATGACTCTGGGGGAGTCTACGATTTTGTATTAATTAGTCCCCGCAACTTTCTGTTTTTAAAAACAGTACTATTCGCATTGTATGTTTTGTGAAATTAAGCCTAAATTAAGCCTAGGTCGTTCTTGTTCAGTTCCAATGCAACAGACCAAGCCGGTTAGGCCGCGAATAAGCGCTCTGAAAACCCTTCAACCGTCTTCTATTCGCTTTATCCCCCACAAGGCAAAAGGGCTTTCTAGCAGGCCAACTAATCCGTTGAATGTTAATTATTTTCATATCAAGAAAAGATAGAGGAAAGAAAAAAAGAAACAGAGTTTTCTTATTCATTTCCTGTTATTTATCATTATTATTATAATTTTTTTTTCATTTAAGTCATGGTAAGCAGGAGAGCTCAAGCCACCTTCAAAAGAAGAAGTATTGTTCCCTCGTCACGCGTGTCTCGTGCTCTTCTCCCACCTCGCTCTTGCCTTCGCAAGCCTGAAAAACCAGAGAAAGTAACGCCTAAACTACACGCATGGGTTTCACTTCAAACATAATGTCGTTCTTATATCATAATAACAATATATTTCTAATACGTTAGAAAATCTTTTTAGCGAATAACGCACTGTTATATTTCTAAAATGCAAAGAGAAATAACCTAAGTTTACAGAAACAACTAATCCAATGAGTTCTTTTAGAGAAATGGATAAAAACAAACGAAGCTACAAATCATACTTACTTCAACAGGACTGGCATGACTTACGAAAAAAAATTACAAATTTGACTAAACATTACATGGCTAAAGTGTTTTTCAAAGCAAATCGTTTTCGTGCGTGTACATGTACGTATGCAGAAAGTTGGTCACATGACTAACTATTCCGAAATGGTTATTATTCTTATATTTATTCTCTTATTTGGTTACATCAAATTTTCAATTACTTGCAATAAAAAAATAATAATAATTATTAGTTTGACTTCTCCCAATTCGCGCAAGAGATAGAAAGAAAAAAAGACAATTACAGCCTACAGAACTTAGACGATGAAAAGGGACACTGAAGTTTTGTTGCTTCACTTTTCAGAATCGGGGAACCACGACGTTCGCCTCTGTGATAAGGTATGAATTGGTCAGCCAATTAGCCGATTGAAATATTCATCCATGGCAATTATTCTTCTTATTATTATTGATCTAATTATTTTCCTGAAATTTAAAAGGTAAACCACTCAAGCAAATCAGTCTTTAACATTGTGTAAGTTACTCCAACTTTTCAAGTTCGTTGTAAGCCTATAATTGCATTTTTTTCGGTGATTCCGTTTTCTCCCGACTTTCCAACTCTGCCCAAATAAAGCGACTTATGGTGTCTCCAAAACATTATATTTTCGTCAAACAGTATGAGAAAATAGAGACAAAAGCATGATACATTTTGAGAAAGTATTGTCAAAATGTAAATTTATTCTATCTTGATTTTCTGTAAAATCTGTTAATTCTAATACCATATGGCTACAAGTGACTTTCCCCAGTCTTTTTTCCTACACTTTTAATACCCTTAAGGTAAGATTAAGACAGTAATTTTTTATTTATGTATTTGTTTTTTTAATGAGTATATGGTTAGACGTAGTTTGTTGTTGTTATTTTTTTGCAAATATCTATAATTGCGAATTTACAGTTTGGTCAGAGTGATCATTGAGAGCTAAAAGAACTTGGAAAACATGTTTTTTTTTCTTTTCCATTCTGACGAGAAGGCAAACGAGTGAGAAATTACAGTGTTTGTATGAGAATCTAGCTAATGTCGAATAATTTCCGTAGAACGGCTGATGTGAAAAAAATATAAATTGTAAACTAAAGCTTCACTCCTATGGATTCTACTCGGAAAAAAATTGAAGGCGTTACATGGGCTAGAAGACCTAGGAACACTTTTTTAACTTTTCTATCCATTTGTCTCTAAGAAAGTCCCGGGAAAATTTCGGACAAAGATATGGAAAATCTAAAGCAAGCCTCTGGCGAAATTTAAGCACAGGTACGCCCCCAAAATGTTTTTTAGTAAATCCTTTGTTTTGTAGCTTTAGTCTTCAATTCATATTTTCTTCAGAACAGCCGTTTTACGGAAATTATTCGACATTAGATGCTCATACAAACACTGTAATTTCTCACTCGTTTGCCTTCTCGTCAGGATGGCGTCGAAAACTGTGACAAGGTCTATTGAGCCATTTGACTGAAACAAAGAAAAGATGAAAGCAGAAATTTTTGGATCAGTTCTAAAAAGCCATAAAATCCCTCTAAACCTGGAAAGAAAAAGAAGAATAGATTGGTGAAAGGAAGAAAAGAGGAAAAGGGAATAATTGAAATGGTCAGTTGCCTTTTTTAACATTAACTTTCAAACGGATACATTAAGCGACAAGATATGTATAAAGAAACCTAGACTTCGATGCGGAATTCTAAAATGATCATCCCCTCCAACAACAGGACTTGCCCGAGTTACGCGCACTGCAAATAATGTCTGTGTGAGTCTTGATAACTAAAAGTCTGGATTTAGATTTGATTTTATAAATCAACTCGCGTTGTGCGTTTTTCATTAAGAATAAACCTTTGGATTCACTGACAAATTGTCAATTACAAGAGCAGGATCCTGCAGGTGCTATTAGAAAAAAAGAGGAGAGAAAAGAAATTAAAGAACGTTTTTTACCGTATACTATCGAAGCTTAAGAAACTTTTGCAGACTTCTAATAGGAAGGATAAGTTGTTAAGTCACTAATTGCCATGGTATGTAGCAAAACTTCTAGATGACAACAGACCGAAAAGGCCACTTAAAAAGTGAACTCGCACTGTTTGAACCTTCATTGATCTCTTTCAATTTCATCCATTCAATTTGTCAAATGGTGGGGACATTTTCTGGAAAAAGAAAATGTTTGTGTTGTATTCAGGTACGCCTTAAAGCGGGCGCGTGCATGAAATCAGGAAGTTTCATGTCGCAGTTAACCTGAGATCAGGCTCAATTTTCGTTTTGCTTTGTAAATAACATTCCGGCAGGCAAGGCGAAATGAAAAGAGAGCCTGGTACAAACCTTCAACGAAACGTCTGCCGCCCACTTTTTTGATTGATTGACATTTGCTGAATCAGCCAACCAAAATTACTTCCGTTGCTTTTTTTTTAGTATGCAAATTTTTCATACGTGGGAAAACTGCACACTCGCTGACTTAAAAAATAGCTTTTTCCTTTTAACTTTTTAAACTAAAAATAAAACAGTCAACACAATCACATTTAACATCTTACCAGATTAAAGCAGATCTCGAAGGTTACTCTGTTGGGTAAAAAGTTTTCGAAAAGACGCTCTAGTTTTAATATTTTGGCTAAGAGCGCTCGACTTTAAAATACTGAAATTTCTATTTTTCTTTTGCCTTTGTATTTTCCCCAGCAATTTTGCCCAATTTTCAGTGCATAGATCTTTAGAAATCTTGGAGAAATAAATTGCCAACTTTTCCAAAGGATATTTAAATTATCTCGGAACAAACCAAACGAGTTCTCAAGTGCATTTAATTTAGCTGATTTAGTCCCGTGAGTACACTTGCAATTTGCGAATTTACTAGAGAAACAAAACGCCTAAAAAATGTATTTTTCAAATTTATAAATCCAGGTAAATGTTATTTGCCAATTTGGAAAGACGAAACGACACTACTAAAAATGCATGCTCAACTGACCTGTAAACAAAACGAAAAACAATATTACAAACACACTTTGTAGTTCTTTTTAGTTGTGTTGTTGTTTTACTGCAGGTCTGAAAAGGTCGCTAGATTTATTAATCGAAATTAACAGACAGGAAACTGCCAAAGAGCGAGGACCCCAGTTTTCCTGGTTTATTTTTTACAAAACGCGAAGGCTAACAACAAGCCTGTTACCTTAACACTAGCGCCACTAGCTTATAATAATGCCTGCAAAAATTCCTTGAACAGCAATGCGATATTTTTTGTCTAATACTTCACAGCTTACGATTGAGGTTTCTTTCGCAGTGAGCCTCCGCTTGAGGACCCCGTTCAGAGAAGTCATTCCCAGTTAAACTTTCAAAATAAAACAGTTTTGAGATGGACAGTATTTTGATTTGCACTCGTTTTTTGGTAAATCAAAAGGCATATTCTACACATTGTTCGCGGTCAACAACTCAGAGAGATTCAACTCTGCGATACACTCACATTAATTCCGTAAATAAAGCAAATCCTGAGAAGATATGAACTACCATGGTCTGAATTTTCTGAATTTCCATGGCACATATTAAGGCATATTTCCCTACTACAAGACCATAAAACAATAAAAAAGACAGCAATATCGATCCTCGCGAAAACAACCACGCGAAGAATAAGCGCTTTCAACTTCCGTTGATTCCAACAGCCAATCAGATCTTGTGGCATTGTTCTAACAACCAATTAACGTTGCGGCCAAAATCTGGCCGCAGTGAGCACAAACTTGTGAGAGGGTTTGTATCAGACCCAATTTTAGCGGTAGCCGTTAGAGAGATTGTATGAGAACCGCTAAAATTGAGCCTGATCTCAGGTTATGTCGCAGTCGTCCAACGACAGCTAAGGAATGTACAAAAAAGGGTGATGCAGGTTCAAAGTTGTTGTTTTGCTACTAAATCTACATTTTTCTGCGTTCTCGTTGCCGTAGCCATCGTCGTTGCTTATAAGCTCCCTATTGTTGTGATCCAGAAATTTTGCTGCCACGGTAATGTGACGTCTCACTTCCCCTCTCCTTAAGGCTACTATTTTCAACTTGATACTCTCTCCATATTACTTAACACAGGTTGCACGCCACCTCATAAACAGGCCGGAGTACCTATCGCCCTCCAAATCACGCAAAAGGACATTTTCGAGTGACCCCGAGCCTCTTACTCAAAACGGAGGTAAGAGAAGAATAACACTTTGATTACCGTAAATCCTCTATTAAGTCCCTCCTCTTAAATGAGCCCCCCTTCTCTCTAATAAGCCCCCCTTTTCAGGGGAAAAAAGAGACCAAACATTAAAGTTATTTGCATCTAGTGAGTCTACCAGTACCTCCAAAGCAAGTAAAAGCTCAATTCTGAGAAAGAAACTTCAAGCAGAGAAACTCTCCCTTGAGTTAAAAATGGCCAAGCAAAAGTGCGAAGAAGAAATCAGGCTACTGCGTTCCGAGGCGGAACGACGTGCCAAGCTGCTAGAACTTAAAAGGAGAGCTGAAGAAACGGAATCAGAAGTGGCTTACGAAGATGTCCTTGCTATTGAGGATTCCAATCATGGAGATATTGACGATGTAAATTTAGCGGGATTACCTGTTGACAGTGTAGAGGATCGTGTTTCACGATTACATCTGAACTCTACTTCCAACACTCAGACTGTTGTTGATGATAAACATCCCGTTGGTAAAGAATCCTTAACCGTTCCAGGCGTTGAAGAAGGCGATGATAACGAATGAAGAAATTAAGCCAAATGCAAAACCGGAGACAAGAAAGCCTCGAGGCGAAAATACTATATGCAGTTCGCCTGCCACAGGGAGCCCAGGTGAGCCACAAGTCAAGCTACATCAATTTCTTGAGAAAATGCTTCCAGCGTTCATTAAAATTGTCAAACCGAGTGTGCCGTATGTGGTCTAACTGATGAAGATCCGCGAGATGGTTAGCTAATCTGATAATAAGGTACTTCGCCCTGCACGATGAAATCGGACAGTTTCTGCAAACCCTCTTGTAAACCATGTTGACAGATCGATGGCTGAACTCAAATGACATCTATTTCGCAAATAGTCAGGTTATATAGAATTTCACAAAGGCCAAAACCCGGGAAAATTAGTCAAAAACAGGCCGAAAAGGACAAAAGAGACAAACGGACCATTTTTAGTCGTATGTCTCTTTTTCTCATACACACGCGTGGGTGTCGCTCGTTGCTAGTCACGCAACAGCTCTCAATATTGGATCATCATCATCTTTACCAAGTGTAATCACAAAAAACAGTGCCTTATTAAAAAGACTTGATCTGCCTTTAGTAATTGGTATTTCAAATTTCAGATTATGTTATTTATTGCACTTGTTTAGTATTATTGTTATTAATGATCAAGTAGCAAGAAAAAAAAAGACGGTCAAGAAACTGTTCACTAATGGCCACCTCTCGAATTTTACGCAATTGGGTCATGATGTTAAGAGAGAAAGAGGGGTTAGTGGAAAACACGCAACGTCAATTGCGTCAGAAAGAAAAGAAGTGTGACGAATTAAACTATCAATGTTTAGCTCTTCGATATATAATGCTCTGTCAAGATTGTCATCATTACTTGGATAGCAAGAGACCGGGAGACACTGTAGAAGAGTAAAGTTGTCCCAGTTGTATAGATGTAGCGGGGCTGGCTAGAGAATTTCCTAAAGATACGTAGATTGAAGAGAAAGTATTACGGAACTTGGCCCGATAGTCTTTTTTGTCCCTTTTTGTCCTGGTTTTGGCCCTTTTGATCTTCGTTTGGCCTTTTTAGCCTTGCTTTGGCCCTTTTGATCTTCGTTTGGCCTTTTTAGCCTTGCTTTGGCCCGTCTGATCTTCTAAATAACTTATCTGATAGAAAAACCGTAAAAATGAGGAGGTGGTGATGGTGGAATATAGCTCAGTTACTGCGAAGCTGGGTTGAAATAGGAGTTGAGAAGAAGAAACAGAGCACTTAGAGCCGTGGTCACGCATTTTTGATGAAGCCGAGAAACGCCATGAGAGCAAGCTCAACTCTTTGATCAATACGAAGAAAACGTGAAGTTAAAGTGTACGGTTGTTTGTTTGTTTGCATGGCTACTAGAGCTTGCCTTCCTGAACTGGTGGACAATCTATCAACGGATCATTTTATTATGGCTTTGAAGAGGTTCATTGCGCGGCGTGGGAGACAATAAAGAATATACAGCGATAATGGAACTAACTTTGTTGGGGCAAATAATGAACTGTTGAAATGTCTTAAGCAAGTGAATGAAGAGTAAGTACAAAACGTTTGTGCACTAAAGGAGATTGAGTGGAATTTCCAACCGCCAGGTGCACAACACTTCGGTGGCGCGTGGGGCAGGTTAATGAAGTATACAAAGAAAACCTTGAAGTCTGTGTTGCAAAATAGGATCGTTGCTAAAGAGGCGCTTAGAACTGCTCTGGTGGAAGTAGAAGGGATACTGGACAGTCGTCCCATCACACGTCTCAAGCGATGCGGGTGATATGGAAGCGCTGAGGCCAAATCATTTCCCGCTTGTGCGAGCAAATCCGAGTAATGAAGAGGCTGATGTTAGTGTGAGAGAAATCAACTCATCGAAACTATTGCGACAGTCTCATGCGTTTGTCAACTTCTTTTTGGAAGCGGTTTATCAAGGAGTATATCCCTAGTCTTATACAGAGGAAGAAGTGGAGAGAGAAGAGAAAGAATCTGAAGGAAAGAGACCTAGTACTTGTTGCAGAACCGAACCAGCCACTAGGAATATTGCCTTTGGGTAGGATTGTGACTACTCATCCTGGACAAAATGGGATGGTCCGAGCAGTCACAGTGCGTACTCAATACGTGGAGTGCAAGAGACCAATCACAAAACTGTGTTTCTTAGAGGAAGCGGAGACCTAGGTCTAGAAACTGTAAATCGTCTTGACTCTAGCCGCGGGAATGTGCCCCCTCGTCCGGTTTTTTTTTTTTGATTGACATCAACACTTGACAATGAGACAAGAACATGTGTTTTGCGCTGAGGACAGTGTTTGCGTTTGATAGTCGATTCCTCGACACCCCTCTCTTTTAAGTTCCCCCATTCCCTCTCCCTTATCATTCTTTACTAATGAATGATAATTCTGTATTAATCAATCCCATATGTAACACTACATGTGGACTGATCCGGAATGGTTTTTTCACCAGCTGGAAGTTCGGATTTGTTTCTGATCCTTGGCTGCATGACCTCCAACTTCTTGTACTTGAGCTTTTCCACCTTGCATTCTAGTTCTTTATGGAGAACTGATAACATCGCGTTTGCTCAAATGTGTATGAACTGAATAAGCCACAGGGGGAGCTTAATAGAGGATTTACGGCATTCTTATTTTCATCGTAAAGGTTTACTCTCTGAGCCTCATTCTGAAAGTGGGGGACTTTGGAACTCGAAATGGGTGGCCTGATACAAGCGTTCATAATGAAGCTCGGGTGAAAACTAAAGCGATCCAGCAAAGAAGAAGAAGAAGTAGAGCGGTGGTCCCCAATATATATCTCAATGACGCTTTGATCACTTGTAAGTAATCAGTCTCAAATTGTTGTTAACAATATTTCCGCTTTTTCTTTTTTAATTACAGATTGCGCGGCTCTTGATGAAATGGGCATGATGAACAGATCACATTTTTCATCCAGATTATTACCTTACACAGTCACTACAGCGGGCAAAGAAACAGTTGTTAACAGTAGCATGTTCATGTCCAGTGGCGACGCAATCAAGTCTTCAATCAGAATTACAATATCTGTATTCCTGGTAACTGCGGCAATATTTGGACTTGTCGGGAGTGTTCTCGTCCTGTACTTCATGAAAGCCAAGAAAGTAACCAACTCTTTTCTAAGAGGGATTTCTTTCCAGAAGAATTTTAATTTTTATATTAAGAGTCTAGCTACATCTGATATTCTTTCATCACTCATTTCAGTTCCAGTTACAGTAATCTCCCTCCTTTCTGATTCACATTCTATTCAGTCAGGTTGGGGTTGTAAGGCAACAATGTACTTTATAATCCTGTTTCCCACTATCACAATGAGCAATTTGTTAGTTATAAGTATTGAGAAGTATCTGTCAACCCGCTCTGCCCCACGAACGCTTAAGTTTTCGACTGTTAAAAAGTTGGTTCTGTTTGCTTGGTTAGAAGGGTGCCTTATTGTGTATTTTCCTGCTGGAACTTTCGATGGGGTACGATATAGTGTTAATGATACACATTACACTGTTATTTGTAGATACAATAACCATTACTTGCCTTCCAGGCTGATATACTCCATCTTCGTAATTTTACAAATTATTCTGCCAATGGTCCTTATGATCATAATAAACATCTCGCTTATAAAAACTGTTTGGAGGCGAATATACAGGAAGTCAGTTGACGTGCAGCGAGACAATGGCATCAAATTGAAAGTAAGAGCCGCAGCAGTTCGCAGTACAAGTATTCTAGTTGCAATTACATTTGCGTTTATCCTTCCTTACTTGTTTTATGTATGTCAGGTAATCTATAACAATGTTACCAAAGCAAAACTCCATTATGAAACCGATTATGTTATTCGAGCTGTAGGTGCGACTTTAGCGATGACAAATCCTGCTGTCAACTTCATACTTTATCTCACTCAAATGAAAGACTTTTGCGCCTTTGTAAAGAGGCTATTTGCAAGATCTCCTGCTCCAAACCTTAATCAAATCGCGATGGCTTAAAATGGAACATAACTGTACCTTGAATGTCTCAATGGCGCCTAGCTGAGCCTTTAGTTTCCCCCGGTGAGGTCGAAAAGCCGACGAGGATAGTACTTTACGTCTAAACCATCGCATAATCATTTTATCTTAGGTCCCTTCTTAGAGTGAAAGTAGAAAACATATCAATAATATATAGTAGCAAATGTAGTTTATAACGGCAAATATTCCCTGAAACGTTTTCTAAATTTACATGTATTTGCGTTTTCTTAATTGATGTATAGGTCAACGATATAAAAATCGTATCATCCTCGCAAATATGAAAGATTCCGTAAAATGCTGTCTTCTACTTTTATGGCTGTACATAGCCAATTTGAACATGATCACCCACATTTAAAGTGAAAAGTATTCCGACAGGACCGCGTTTCCCATTTTGAAGGTTTGTTAAAATTACAGTTATGACAGTGATACTTACCAAGCAAGTAGCCCCGAGAACTACAGAAAAAATTTATTTGCTTATGGCAAGAACCGACGACGACATTTTTTAAACCAAAATGTTTTAACCAACAAACTAGAAGGAAAATATTCTTAAAATATCATGTTTGATAAAGAAACCTGGCAATATTTATCATGATGAAATAATATATTATACCAAAATATCCAAAGCAACAAAAAGTTTATTTATGGTAAGGAGCTATCCTGCGTAGTCACCTCACAAGATTAAAATTAACTAACTTTTAAGTCTGCACATTCCCTTTGCGTACAAATTGTTGTAAATAACGTGTGTAACAATGCAATAGTGCAATCACATCTGGTACTACTAGTGTAACTGTTGATTATTCCGAATTTTGAAGGTTTCACAAACGGTTTTTGGTGGTTTAGATATATGTAGGTTTTTGTGTCAAGGCTTCTCCATTTGCCACTTGAGACAAAGAATTAGCTTCGTGCTTGATGGTTTAGAAAGGGGCATCACTGGCTGCCGCAAAGTTTGTATGCAGATTGTTTCCCATGATGTAATTGTAAAGTTTGCATAATCTTCATGTTTATACAATGTATATAAAGCTTAACTTGCAAATCAAATTGTATATAGTGTAAATACGTTTTAGAGTTAACAACCAGCGTATATAACGACGAAATGCTTTTCGCAGATAATTTTATTCTTCTTAACCCTTGGACATACACGCAAAGTCATACTCCCACCGTGTTACAAGGGGGGGGGGGGGGAGGTTGATTTACCCCCTCTTGAGTTTTTTTATATGTTGCAGTGTTCGAAACGATTTTGCCTTCAGTGGAAAGCCTTTGATCTTCTCTACAAGATGAGGTAAATGTTATGGGTGGTGGCGCTGCTGGAGGTATGAGACGTCACCAAACATGGTCGCAATCTTGGATTTTAGTAAAAATTAGAAATTAGGTAAAACAGTGAGAATTAATAATTTTTTGCGCTTGACTTGTAAAATAACACAATCATAAACAATTACTTTGCATCATTTTGTCCAGAAGTTTAACTTGTTGAAAAAGTTTAAGAAACATGCATTTTCACTCAAAAATGGCTTGACCACCTGCTGCTTATGACGTCATAACCATAGTAACTGACCATCACCAAACGTTTCTCAAAATGCCCCCATTACTAAAAACTTCAGGTGCTGATGTTTATCGTCTAGGGAGAAAAAAATCAGACCCCCCCCCCCCCCCAAAGTACGTCCGAGGGTTAGTCTAAGTATAGGTTTTACGGCACATGATGTAGGAAGGGAAAGTTGAAAACACAAAAACAGTGCCTTACGAAAAGCTTCGGTTACCACTGACTGCCGAATCCACGACCGCCATCATTTTGCACAATTGCTGTGAGAAGATCAAAACGCTGCATGGATTAACGGGATAGACTCAGCTACTCTGGGCTGGGTAGATCCTGGCAAAGGGTCTAAAGGTACCCTGAACATAACAAAACATAGCATACCAAACAAAGCGAGCATAATGGCGATAAAAAGGATGGAAATCAGTAGAACAGCTTTAGCAATATGCAAAACTTGCTCTACCCCATCTAATATACCCCCATCATAATTTCCTACCCTATATTTGCGCTTTTATTTCTTCTTAAAACTCGGCCATCACTCTATTTCACTCTGCGCTGTGTTTGCTAGTTCTGCCTCGGACGCTGACAAATTTAAGTTTCCCATGTCGGTACTCGGCAAAATAACCAAAGCTTTAATAAGCATTACGCAAACAGGTAATTAATTAACTTATTATGTAATTGTGTAATCATTTAGTTCATTCAGAATTAATTTATTTAGTAAATTAATACCTCTAAATAATCAATTATGTAAGAAAGAAAGCAAGCAAGTAGGTGGGAAAGTCTATTATAATCTACTGTAAGTACATATTTATAGTGTGATAGTGATATTCAAAAACGGGCCCGTTAGGATTTATGTGTCAATATACGCACAATTGTAAAAGCTGAGCGAAGCATTCAACGTAGAATTGTGTTTACCAGCGGTAAGAGTGAAGGATTTTCTAACGCAACTGCTTAATTGTGCTGATCTTTATCGGAAATAATGATAATAGTAGTTAAGAAAGGGTTGCGCTCTTAATACTTCCATCGCACAGCACTAATTCGGGAAAATAACAAAGTTATCGTTAGGTTATTGCTTCACGATTACGACACAACACTGCGTGCTTCGCTCAAAGACAGGGTGACGCCGGGTGTCGTACAACAGAATAAAAGTATACATACTACTGTAAATACCATGTAGCTATTGTTGTACCTCAATAAAAGAACCTGAAAGAAAACCAATGATCCTTTACATGTGTTCATTGCGTTTAGTGTTTTGATTAGCAGGAAACCGCTGTCTGTCTTCAACAAGTCAACTGAATGAAACACAAACCAAACCAATCAAGAGAGAGAAAGTGACCGCCATGTATTTTACAAGTAATGCTAGCCAAACAGTGTAACAGCTGTGCACGCTGTGAATTCCGGACTCCAGGTACTGGATTCCGGATTCGTTGTCGTAGAACTCGAATTTTGAATTCCAATCGTCAGCGGGATTTTGGATCCCAAGAGCTGAACTAATGACAACGAACTAAACAGTCTAATATTATTTCAGTCAAAGGTAAATTGACGCAAAAAAGAATATTTCTGCATTTCCGTGTGAACTCTGTCTTTCTGCTCCTTAGTCCATACAACTGTGTTTCTTGTATCAGAAGGCTTCTTATAGAGTATCTTTTCCACTTGAGCAAGGTAGTGTTCTTCACACGAAACGCTAAGGAAACCGCATATCGTTTGCAAGGTTTCCATTGGCTTAAACAACAGCTCGTCGCTCACGACATCTAAAACAGCATTTCCGTAAAGTTGCTTGATTCTCGCATTGGTGTCAGTTAACTGGAAGTATGAGGTAATGAACTTGTCCAGAGCCTGAGGTTTGTTGATCTAATTCATAAAAAAAGAGAAAATAGCTCAACTTCCCAAAATGAAAGTTGATAAGAAGGAGGATTTCCCCTCAGCGCCAGCAAAGGTCTCTTACGGCCGAAAGGAAGGAATGAGATCTGGCCCCAGTTTTTCAAAGGAGGATACCGCTATTATATTCACCGGATAAATTCCTATACAGTGGGTAGCGCGTTTCCCTAATAATTATCCGATTGATAATGAGCGCTATCCAATGTTGAACAACCGGGCAGGTCATATAATCCTTCTGAGAGATCCCCCCTGTAATGGAGGTCAAAAGTCTTGGGGCACTTAACACGATACGACTTAAACTGTCTCCCTTCCTTCCTTACCCCCAAGCAATGTTGTATTTTGTACACCCTGTCCACTTTACCCGGTCCTGAAAAGTGTTTGTCTATCCCAACATAGCTTGAAGGGGGAGGGTAGGGCCGTTAGGTGCATCCGAACTATTGCAAAGGTGGATACTATGTTACGTTCTTTGCATATTTGATCTTTTGCCGCTATTTAAAGTAAGGTTTTCAATAACTGCAGTTGGATTTTTGCAGGATTTTTGGCCTCCGTTGTAGCAGTAAAAGAGAGACCAACAAACCAACAGTGACCTTGATGCTTGCTGCATGTTGTGCCGCCAGTTCAGAAGCTATAATCGACTGGAATTATGTAAGGAAGGTACCTTGTTTCTGAAATCAACGGCAGACAGTAATATATTAATTACTCTATGTTCAGCTGCTTTCAGGTTTTAAAACGTGAATCTCAATTGATCTCAAATAATCCATGAGAAATTTATCTGTAGAGTTATAAGCTAAGGCCTATACTATATGAAATCCACTAGCTTATGTTCTATCCTCTCTTGATTGTTATCAAATGTTTCTCTTTTACCTTAGTTATTCCATCGTTGACTCGAAGTCTTGAATTAAAAAGTCTCAGAACCCAAGTCGAGATAACATCAAAAGGATTTCTTACAACGTGAATGAACTTCATGGGAATCCCAACGGTTTTGTTGATTTCTTTTAGAATATGAAACTTGTGCGGTTTTTCAAATAGTTCCATGGTAGTTCCACCTCCTTTTTTGTCACCGATAACCTAAAGTAATTAAACTATTTCATTAATTGTACGTTTCAGCCAAATCCACGTGTAGTCAAACCTACATTTTTTGAAGACTGCACAAAAATATAGGTTCTTGTATTTTGGTATAGTTATTGGCAATTAAGGCTTTAAAGTAGAATTAATTTCTATGAACAAGGTGATATAGTTGTTGATTACTAGAAAAAGAGAGAAATTTGGGTTTGGTCATCAAACATAGCGTCTTCATTATTCATCAGCTGCATTGTAATAATTATTATCTATATTAATTATCTCTACAGCAAGAGCTTTATAATACAAAACGAAATAGAAGAAATAAATAAATAATCCACACATAAGAATCTGTTCATCTTGCTTGGCTTAACAGGTTCTTATATTTTTTGGAATCAATTTTTCGCCAGATGGTTCTTGAACCACTTGGCTCTTACACGTGGGTTTTTTTTTTGTATGTCTTGAAAATACCTCTAGTTAAAAATATTTCGTTACTTATAAAAACAAGACTTTTTATCAAAACTGGAAAAAAAGGTAAAAAATAAAAGCATTTGTGCTTACTTTAATTTTGCCGCTGAAAGTTCCCTGCCATGCACCTGGTACATTGTAAGAATAGATTCCATCATCAAGGAAAACAGGTTTCTTTGCTCGATTGCCAAAAACGGCTTGCCAAGTTGAAAGTGAGTGAAGATTATAGAAGAGAAGGTATTTTTGCACGCCAGTATTTATAAGTGCTTCGTCCTGGTAAATACTCCATCGATTAACTATGTGATATTCATGTGGAATTACTATGTGTGGATGTGCGTCCAAGATTGCTCCCATAAGGCTGTGCGAACTTCTCGGATATCCAATAAACATAAGGAAGGTTTCCACTCCGTCGTAAAGCTCATAAAGGTTGAGTTCATTATCTGGAAGGCTTCCAGGAATGCAGTTATGGTTCCATGTTACTGAGCAGACCAAAAGGTTACATGTGATGTTTGGAAGAATAATAGAAATTTTGAGTGGTATAAACAAATCAATAAATTAGCAATTAATGAATGAGGCTGAGTAGGATATGAAGAATTAAACAGATCGAGGAGGGTGTTATCCACCAAGGCCTTCGATGTCCGCCACTTTTTTTTTTCACAACCAAAACAACTCAACCTCGTCCCCAGGTCTTCTCGGTAACGGTGCCTTAACCTGTACTGGGCTGCATTTTTGACGTCATTTCCTCGTTGAACACAAAATTCTTTCAAATTTGGTCATCAGTAACTGGTTATGGTGATTTATGCGTTTGCTTTTAGCCAATCAGAATTGGTGAAACATTTTGAATGAATAATAATAATTGTCAGTAATTAGTGACAATTAATTACAATCCGATGAAATTTTTAAACCCCGATCCTTCGCAAATACTGCGTTTGCAGTTTGTTTTGTGTCGTTTTCGCTGCACGAAAGATTGGATTTACACCAAATTTACTCAGTGTAAATTTGGTGCAAAAAAGTGCAAACTAAGGTTAAATAAAGAGCAAAGATGGTAAATGCCGCATTTGCCCTAAAATTTACAACCCCATGTAAACTAGCAAGCAAATGCGGTATTTACCGTGCCAGGAGCCCCTCCTGCCATGCATCTTTGCTTTTAATTTCCCCCTAGTTTGCACTTTTTTGCAAGATATATTTGCGCGGAGTAGATTTGTGTAAATCCAATTTTTCGTGCAGTGTTTATTCGTTTTTATTAATTGGTTTACCTGCATCTGAGATATTTGAAGGGGAATTAGTAGAAAACGAAGACGCCGTCCACTCAACATCTTCATGATCTTGGATCCAAGGATAAATGGCCGTAAGCAAGAGTATCGCAGAACCAACACACGTGAGCATGCATTTTCCAGACTTAAACTTTATCATTTTAATCAGAATCCCTCGTAATCATATTTTTCGTGAGACAACTGTAGTTTTGACCAGCGGCTTGCTGTAAAAAGAAAAAAAAAGTAAAACACTTTGTCTGCTTTGACTATCAGTCTGGATATAGGTGAGAGATAAATGTCAGGCGCATTTGATCATATTCACCTGTTAATTTGGCACCAAACAACCAATAAACTATCAATTATTATTACGATTATTACTGTTGTTGTTACCTATGGCCCGTAATGTTCACCTATATATGCATAGTTGGTTAAAAAATAGGTCTTAAGGTAGAGATTGGTGTTAGTGCTTTAAATGAGCAACGTGCATCAGCAAGTAAACCGCCGCGGGAAGCAAGCCTTTACAACTGCAAGTTACTTTAGGTTTGAAATGATCTGAAAAGACCAAAAAAATAACTGAGGAGGAAGGAAGTCATTTACTGCCTTTATAATATCAGGATTGTCAGAAAGCGCTTATTCGTTTGCTTTGCAGTCCTCGACATTTCGAGACGAAAGGGCTCAAATCAGCTTTATCCAAGACATTCGACTGACGGGCTTACGACAATGAATCAAGCGCACATCAGAAACCTGAAACCGCTCGTCAATGAACCGAATGAAAACTGTAATAAAATAATCATATATGTGGCATAACACTCACCTCTTCGTGAACGAAATGAACGAAAGCAGCAAAGCTCACAGAGTGGCAAACTTAGAATGTCGCTAGGCGACTCAAAGTAATTATAAAACATGAAGTGGATATTATACAATAATGGAATATGGTCCGAATTCAAATTGACATCAAAATTGAATTCTTTTTATTGGAGGAAATAATTTTGCTATTAACGGAGTACTTACGCTAAAAGTTTATTTCAATAGAATACATTCTTTAAAGCCTATTAGAAGCCTGTCTTGTCGAAAACAATAAAACAAAAAGATGAAAAAAATAAAGCCGATTGCTACAAACACAGTCCTTTTCCTTTTTTTTTGTTGTTGTTCACTTAGCGTGCCATATGCAGGGTTGGAGACATTTTTTTGAAACATTTTCGAACTGTACGGCTTAATGATAGATTCAAAATTAAAGAAGAAAGTATTTTTGGAGGGGGGGGGGGGGGGGTGCATACGTCTTTTGATCTTCACATCGATTCCGTGGTTTCTTGGTTTTGCGGACCCATGGGTGCAATCATCAAATAACGTAATACAGAAGTTTGAAAAGACGCTCGACAAACAAAACGAACCAACAATGGCTTCTGCAATGCCAAGAAACACCGATATTTTACCACTAACAACTGGTTGTGGCTTTTTCGTACTGAGATGTAAACAATCGGCTCTTTTTTTATGTTGGCGAGTGTTTGAACTAAATCGCAAAATATTATTCTATCGGAATATCAGAACGCAACTGGGCGAGAACGAATTTGTAATAAAAGGGTTAAGTTAAATCACAGCATTATTTTCTGAGTTTCCTATGTGTCTTAAACTACAACCTGGCTGGGCAAAATCATCATCACCATATAACAAATATAAATACATCCTTATTACTAAGCATTCACAAGTGTTTTGAAGACACGTCAATCTACAAATTTACTAATAACCAGAGTTGAAAAAAAGGAAATGAAAAAATTGCGAGCAGCCTTTTTCCAAGTTTACCTGTCTTGAGTGCAATTTACTTTTAATCTTTATGGGTTTTGCTCCTCTGTTCTTCTGTTGGGTTCTTGTAGATTCTCTTGTTTTCTTTAACAGGTTGATGTATTATAGTTATTGTCGGATGATATTTCATTCAATCATGTGATCGTCGTTCAAGTACCGCGGATGAAATAGCTCAAAATAGCCGAAACTAGAGAGCCACTCTCTTCAGTGTTTATGTAATAATTTATCGTCAAAACGAATAAGGGTAAATTAACGGAATGAAATGAAAATGAATTAAAGCTTCAAAACTAGTAACACTGAAAGTTAGATTATTTCTTTGTTCTTGATGTGACTTTTAAACAGTGTCAATATTTGAACCTTTTCGCTAGTAAAGCATGTAATATCAAAGGTTTAAAAAAGAACAAAAAGTAAAACAAAGGAAAATTCAGCTTTTATTCAAATCAAATTATTACATTCAGTGTAGGATTTCTTTTGAATGGAAAGAAAATACTGTTTAATGTCGATACACACGTGACGTCAGTCAGAGAAGGGAAATAATTTTAGAGTCACTTTTACACGAATGTTATAAAGCTTTGGGTGAGAAAAAAATACTCTGTCTTGTACATAGTTTTAACATGCTTTCGAGCAAAGTTCCAAACGGATAGCAAATTTTCGCATCCTTTTCATGATCGTTGTGAGCAGTACTGAATGAGCGATCAAATTTCCGCCAAATTGTCAAGCAAACTCTTTCTTTTAGGCACAATGGCTTCTGTCCCTGTAAAAGACACAAAGAACAGATGATAAATTTTTAACCGAAAAGACAAACGGGACCATGAGATCAAGTAATAAGCACTTAACACAAATGAACGAAAGGAAAAATGAGTGATAAGTGGTATATATATTAACTTAAACACCTGAATTTAATCGAACTCGCGGCCGTAACCGAACTTCTAAGGAAACTGCAGGCTTATGGTTATTTGAAGGTGAATAAAACAGATATGGACTTTTAAGTGCGTCTTTCGCGTATATGTACTTGTATTAGTACATTTATGTACTTTCATCTGAGGACTTGAGACTTGGGCCGAATCTACATTTATCAGGCGCTTACGGCGCATGACAATCCTCTTTCCCACCTCAAATTCAAAATTGAATCCTTGTACCCACATTGTTACCGAAGTTTCGATATTGTACAAGGTTGGGGGAGGGAGGCATGCAAGGTATATTTTTCAAAGAAAGTGCTGCTTTCAAAGCAAAAGGCATCCCAAAATTACAGGTTTAGATTTGCAGCACTGTCCCAAGAATAAACTATTTGATAAGCAAAAGGACAGAATCCAACAATTCCTATCAGAGGATTGCGCTTGAATCTGTGAGACTGTTGAAGTTAACGGATCTTCTTCATCACTCTGTAACGTCGGGAAAGTCACACGAGAGGTCAGACAAAAAATGTGCGTCAGTTGTTGTGTTATTGGCTAACACTAAGGCAACTGGAACACTACATTTGAAAGAACTAACAAAACTACACAGGTCCACTAGTAGCATTCTGAGGCTACTATGTAAGCAAAAACGATCATAGTTTTAACACTGTGCTTACCTAACCTGTGGCATTTCATTTCATCTCGTCTTTCACGATAAATTGTCATTACAATATGCATGCAATGCTATTTCCTGTTTTCAAGATAACGATTATACTGTTAGTTTAGAAAAAAAAAGTGAACATTAGAACCAAAGATATCTTTCTTCGTTTATAAGTGCTTTATTACTTTCTCGTCTTTGACTGAACGATCATGATACTCAATGGTTATACAAGTATATATAGTTGTAGAATAGAGTCAATAAGGGTGTTAGTATACATTTAAACAACATATACTTTTTACTTGATGCAATCAACATTTAGCCCGAAGATCACGAAGGCCTATCACACATAACTTTCGACTTTCTTTTAGTTCTTCTCTCCACACTTTTTCTTTTTCTTTTTCTTTTTTAAGTTTTATTAACATTATTTTCTGTTGTGTGAAAAAATATAAATAAATAAATAACTTTGAACGTATGAAGATTTAGGATTTTTGTGATATTTCAAAAGAGCAAGAACAACAATAATGCTACCTTGGCAAAAAAAAAAATGGTAAGTTACTGCCTATGCTGCATCTGCTGTAAACCATTAATAAATTCTTGGGTTCTATTCAACATGCAGTCGGCAGGAAATATCAGTGTTAATATCTTACAAACTTGCGCTTTTCGATTGAGAGGAAATCCTTGTGATTGGTGAGAAGCAATTTTCGTCTTGCTATTTTGTACAAAAGTTTTCACCGCGTTCTTTCAGAATATCGAAAAAAATCTGTTGTCACCATTTCATCTTTTGTGATGCGGAATTGTCCTATGCAAATGTTTACGTAAGCAAAGGCCGTGGATATAGCTCAGATACGAAAAAGGTGCTTATTGCGGAGATTCATTGACCCTATTCTGACGGAGAGGCTTTTGGAACCCTCCCTCGGCCTCACGGAAAAGTCGAATAATTTCATAACCGTTCAAGCTATGACCCCAAGCTTAGCGAATTGTCCTAAAAATTATCTGGGAACAGTTTAGAGTCGTCGTGACGTGTTCGTCAACATAAACGTTACCATGGCAACCGAGTTTTGACAGCCATGTTTTTCAAAATTTACATTTTTGCGAGCTTTTAATCTAACACAGGCTTTTTAGTGACCAATTTGGGCAAAAACAGGAATTTGAATTTATCAAACTGCAGATGCCTAGTTAAGTTGTGCACAATGTTCATTTTCATAAGAATTTCATAACTTGCCGATTTTTTTGCATCCTCAATATCCTTTAATACATCAACTTTTCTATCAAGATTACCTTCATTAATACGGTTTCTAAATGAAACGGAATACATTTCAGCAGTACAAAATGGTGGATCCAAGATGGCAGATAGTTTCAGTTCCTTAATTACGTAATGAATGACGTCATCATAACGTCACTGTTCATTAATATCTTAGCTAATTTCTTCATATCATTGGACACCTTAATTTTTTAAGTGTTTTTTTCGCCTTACGGCTACTTTGAGGGGATTAATTGAACAATATGATGTAGTGATGGCATCAAATTACGCCATTGTTCCAATAAAATGGAAATGACGAGTACATTATTCCCGCCGGTCACAGGAAGCAGAAGCCAAAACAGCCCGGTCTGAATAGGGTTAAAGGTAATTATGATACCGCTCCTTGCAACACAATTGAAAGATGTGTTATTTAAGCATGACAATAATACAGATAATAATACTTATTTTCAACCGAAAAGATAAATAATTAGGCGTTTTGTATTATGTTCTTCGAAAAAAGGCCCGTTTTAAGCCAGTATCATCATTTGCCGCTTCTTGGAGTAAATAATCTGAACACATTTTTACCGACTGTTTGACAACCATAGCCGAATTAAGCATAGAGATACAGATTGGACAAAGTTTATGAAAAGGAGACTTTCTTTTCACGTCCCCTGCACCAATCAAACTGATGCATTGAGCAAAGCAAGGCGTTTTGAAATTATCATAAGTCGCATTCTGTTTTCAGCGTCCTTCTGGTTATGAACTTGATGAGAGTCATCTGTATTCGCAGGGTAGCCTAAAGGTAACTGTAATATATATGTTGCTAGTGACAGAAACGTAAGAAGTATGTTTTTGTTGCCTTCCCTCTAAAAATTGTTTGAAGTAACCATTTGTTACAATGTCATTGTTTGATCATGTATAAAATTTTCTTAAATGTTAAAAGAACTGCGGTTAATTTTACTTTCACGGGGTAAGTCTTGATGCTTAAATAAGTAGTTTTTGATTGTCGTTAGCCTGGCATATCTTGTCTTGCAGCTCTTTTACTTTATACGGTAAATTATTAAATTCAGTTTTAAGGACGTTATAAGCAACAGGCTTTGAAGCAATATTGTTCAGCTCAGTAATGTCATAACTTGGACCCAAACCAACAGAAATGACTGCCACTCCAGACTTGTGCAGAGCCTCTGCCGATTTTTGGACGTTATCTTTTGAAGCACCTTTTGAAAGAACAACTAGAACTCTTGGGACATTAATTCGACTTCCGCTATCGAAAAGCTTCTGATTGGCTAGCGTTAATGCTTTTCCTGTCATGGTAAATGTCCCGGGGTAAGGAATGTTCTCGATGGCAAAGGCCAGACTAGTTGGTGTGGTATATTTGTTGAAAGGGATAACCAGTTGGGGCTCTGTTCCATACGTTATGACCCCAACGCGGGTGTCTTCAGGGGAGAATCCCACGGAAACATTTTTAACGAAGTCCAGCATTTTCTTGAAATTTCCTTTTCCAAGAACCTCGACACTTCTTGAGCCATCGATAACAAATCCAAGGTCAGAAGGACACTTTCGCTGGGTAGAGAAGCGAGCTGCAAGCAAACACGCCGAATGTCGTCAATTAGTTTTAAGGAAAGCCATTTACAGTTTAGTCAAAAGGAGCTGAAAGCTACAGCAGTTAGCTTTCTTATATTAATGATTAATGCTAAGCGGTAAATGTGCCCGTAGCTACTGATTGTAATGAGGCAATTAAAATCTAGATAAGGTGGGTTATGTGTTAGTGAATCGCTGCTCTTTGTTACGCGAACGTGAGCGACATAATCTGTTAGGCATAAAGTAGTTGAATGATTTGATGTAATGTATGATACTGCAGTAAAACCAAACAGATGGTGATGGGTATTAACGAAAACTTATTAGGGCGCTTGCTTCCTTGATCAATTCTTCGTTTCAGAGTTTCTACAATTGGTACCTTGCGTTGCTCACTCTTTACATAACATAACATACTCTTGCATATAAAGCACGCATCAGCAAAATGAACTGGAGGAAATTTAAAATATATAAAGATCATGATGCTGTCCACGTCTAGAATACAAATATCTAACTCAGTTTATATTAATACTGCTTCTCTTTAAGTGAATTTTCCTTAATTTATATTAGTTACCCTTTTGTTCGTTTTTACCATTTTCCTTGCTCAGTATTTACTACTATCGGATCCATTAGAGCTCATTAGCCTAGCTTTTCCGCCCTATCGTCATCATCATCATCATCACCGTTATTATTATCATTACTATTGTTATGTATATTGTTTCTGTTTCTTTTGAGAATTTTCTTTTCCAAGTTTAAGTGCGTTTTTGTACTTTTTTCCCTGAAAAGCACCGGCTGTTATCAACTATACGCTAAATGGCGTGAACAAAAAAAATGCAAGACAGTATTTAGGCCAATTTCATGAAACAACAGTGTGATTTAATTGACTGCACTGTCCTGACGAACTTTCTTCTTTTAGCAGATCTGGACGAAGAATATGTAGATGCCGGATGAAGTTATCTTCTAGACCCAGAGAGCTGTTCACAGGATACCAAACGTTCGAACTTTCAATAGACTGAATTCACTGTCCTTGCTTCGGCGTGCACGGGTGTTAATACAGAAATTTTTACTAAAAAAAAAACTGGTAAGGGGCGTTTGAAATGATCGTAGCCTGTCAAACGCCTCTATTTGAGGACATAGTAAGGGCATTAATAATCAGGTAAATGGCCTGTCAGCAATTCGAATTGACAAGTCTGCACTTTGATATTTCTACCTGTCATTGATTGATCGGTTGATTAATCGATTGGTTGACTGGTCATCATTTACTGTTTATTTATATATTTTTCAACCCTACTTGCTCCATTTAAGAGCCTATTTACATGCATTTTGAATTGAACATTAGATCGTGATGTGGTTGCCAATGCTGTTATCGACTTAACAAACAACTTACTTTCTCTATTTGCTGCCAAACAAATCTCCTTTTGAATTCTTCCTATCAGCGCATCAGCATCATTAAGTGGCGCCAAAAACACATGATTCTCCTTTGGGTCGGATGCAATTAAGTCAAGTTGTGCTTCATTTACATCTTTGCCCACACCTAGACAGAAAACTTCAATACCCCGCCTTTTCAGTTCCAATGCAGGACGACTCACGTCATCAAAAGATGCACCATCTGTAACAAGCAGCAATATATTGCGATTAAACATAGAAAGCTGACTGAAGAGTTCTTGCTGTGCCATCGACAGAGCTTTCCCAATTTTCATCTCAACGCTCGGCTTGCTTGCATTTTCAATAGCTTCATCCATGGTCTTTTGATCCAGAAATTTGTCGAAGTGGACCACTGAAGGTTGTGGTGAACCACCATACACTACCATGCCAACGCTATTCCCAGCTGGGGATGAGGCAAACAAATGAGAAACCTTCTTGGCTAAATTCGTCATCATTGTAGCTTGATTTAGGTCTTGGCCATTAACAGTTGCAGTGCTATCGAGGACCACTCCGAGGTTAACTCCAGAGCATTCTGAAAGATATTCCGTCAGGGAAACCATGTATCAAACAAGTCAATCACTGAGGGGAATGAATTTTAATTCTAAAGGGGACAGACCAAAAACGACTGTTCCTCCGGAAAATATCTGTCATAATTGGTAATAACAGTTTCTGTTTTTAAAAGTTTAATATAAGAGTATTGACGCTATGTCACCAAACCGATCATAGATAGCCTGAGATAGGAACCGTCTGTCCCAGCCAGAGTCCCACCACAAATAGGACTTTATTCGGTTCCTGGGATTACTAATATCAACAACAGGAAATTACACTGCTTTGGCCCTAATCAATTAAGCTAGCCAAATACGTTTAACTGCAACCCTCTGAAACCTATATCGACTTTGCACTGAGAAAATTTGAATGTGGGTAAAAACAGTTATCTCTGAGCAGTCGGTTAGATTCAGATCTAACCGCAATGACATGGTGAGGCGAACGCAACAAAGCCCCTAAGAAAAGTTATATTTTCTGTTTTTTTTTTGTATATATTTTTTGTTTGTTTTGTTTTGTTTCTAAATGTTATTTGCAGAAACTAATCTCACCTTGTCGGTTTTGTTCTTGTGGGTAAGAATTGACGTACTCCGCAGGTTTCCCCACAGCAATAACCTTGGTTGGCCTTCTGTAATCTGATGTCAAATCGCCTTGTTTAGCTGTGGGATTTCGTTGCTGCTGTAGAGGCCTTCCATAAACATTGTCAGCGGGATAGATAGAAGCGGTAGAGTTAACAAGTAATCCAGGACCTCGAGCTTGATTTACAGCCGAAGACTGCGAAAAAGTATCATCTTGTTTCGGACTTGGTTTCTGATAAAGAAAACTTGATTCAACAGGCTGTTCACCGTATGCCTCTTGGTTTGGTAGTTTGTCTGCGCCATCATTAACATGGGGTTTGTAGTGTTCAGGGAGGCCGGCAGCAAAACGATGCATCTGAGGCCCATCCATATGATTCTGCTCATGATTTGACAAGTCGGTTTTAAAATGTTTGTTTTTACCGTTGTTTAAATCAGGAAGAATTAAATTGTCATCTGCACCGATTGAGTGCTCATTAGTAACAGGCGACTGTCGCAGTCGATTACCAAACGGTCTGGCCATTTGAACACCAGGATCTTGTGATGTTTCTAAGGCATGGTCTTGATTTTCACCTTGTATGTCTTTACTGTATTCAACCCCTGACAGGCGAAATCCATGGCCAATGGCGGGCTTGAGGTTATTGTTATAACCTTGTTGGCCAAAGTTTTTATTAAATGGACGGTTATCACTTCCAGGAGTAGCCGCACTTAAACCAACTTCAACGATCTTAAAGTCCTTGTTACTGCTATTAGGAAGCTGAAAACCTTGGCTCAGCTTATTTTGGTTAAGTGGAACTCTCATAGTTTCCAAGTCTCTCTGATCTTGGGGATATGACGAACCATGCATTTGCTGGGTACTCTGCCTCTCGTCATTAGTATCCTTGTCTACAGGCACTTTAGTGTAATCGTTCGATTGAGCACCCTGAGCACTGAACGTTTCACAGGTGCATGGCTCCTGTCTGTCCCGCACAATTCCCATTACGTCTAGTAGGAATTAAGAAAAATAGACTTAACTTTCGTTTAAATCCTGGACTTTAAAAAGAAAAGTGACAGACTTAGTCTGAAACGCCATCCTTCTCTTCGCCCCACCTAGCCCCCCGCCGCCTCCCCCCTCCCCAACGAATGGCAAGGCGATTGGGGGAGGGCTTTTCATGGGACGAACCAAACTCAGTGAGTTAAGTTCATGAAAAGTTCGACGTCTGGCTCAGTTATGTTCGTCTGAAAGAGTTTTGATCGTCCAACACGTTCTATCCGTCTGCTTCAGACCGGTAGAACGTTTGAAGATCGTCTCCGAGACAAACGCCTATCCTCACATGCGACGAACTAAACTAATACACTTCTAATTATCGCATAAAAACTTTGGTATAGTTGTTATGTAAAGACGAATGTTAACCTTTGCTCGGTGACATCGGAGGGGCTGTGTTTCTAGACTATTTGGGTTGCAGATGAAGATTAAGCACAAGAAGCGATGCCGCTGTATAAAAAGGGCAAACAGTAAACAGGTGGTATTTTGCTGGAAACATGTTTTTGTTTTCTCATGGAGACCGTTGTGTACTCTATATCTAGTGAATAGCTGAGATTACCTCTACAGACGCCTTGTATAATCTCATCCATAGCGTTGGGCAGTGTGTCCAAAAATGCCGTAAACACGTGTTCTGATTTGGGTTCTGATGCAACGGTTATCAGTTCTCTAACATTAGCTTGTTTCCCTAAACCAATAGTCGTGACCTTAACCCCAGAATCCCGCAGTTCTGCGCCTGGTGCCACAACATCATCAGCAGACCCTCCACTAGACAAAAGTATCAAGGCCCTTGGTGCATCCTGGCGACCAGACATTGCAAAGAGCCCTGTTTTCAGTTTTGAAAGAGCTTTTCCTGTGTGCGCTCTTCCACCTATGTATGGAGCAATGCTTACGGAATCATCGAACTGCTTGAAATCAGAAAGAGCTTTGAGGTCAAAAGCTGTTTTGACATCATCTCCATAAGCCATCATTCCAACATGAATATTGCTCTTGTCAAATCCGCGGGAAAAGATCTTGATGAATTCGAGAACACGTGCATAGTAGGGTTGAGGGATGTTAGCTGATCCGTCAACCAGAAAGGCAATGTCAGCTTTTGCGGAACATTCTGTGTAGAAATTAAGTTAAAGAGTGATTTTGTTAAATAGTTTTTAAATTAACGAAAATAGCGATCGAACAACATCGAGTGACAAAGGTCGAAATAAAAATTTCATTTTGCGTATAATATTTTCAATTTTAATTTTAAGTAACAAGATTTCATTTTAGTCTTTGATTTGACGAGTCCCATTGTTTGGCGATTCCTTTGAATTTGATAGCTGAAATTTAGCTTTTATTCATGGTGCTGAATATAGGAGTTATGGCCCAGCTATATATGACTCACCAAATTTATGGTAATAAAATCGATCTATCGGTACCACTAGGTTTTTCACTGTAAATAAGCCCCTTTAAAATATATTCTGATCTAGTGGTGTTTATTAAAAGCCATTTCCCCAGCAAGTTACCCATCACCTTTCTTTGGACATAGACAATCTTCGGCAGGCTCTGTATTGTAGTAGTCTGATGTCAGTCCAACCTGGCCTTGACCTTCTTCTTGGTCTGGAAATCGCTCTTGAATTGCCGCTTCATTTTGTTTTTGTTGTCTGGGTGTATCCCTTACATTTTCCCCCGTATACGCTTGTGGTGAGCCCATATCATCATATCCAATTTCTGAGCTCTCATCAGGGCCAGCCTGGTTTCCGGGGTTTTGTTGTTGAAAAACACTTTGATCGGCTCTCTGAGACATTTCGCTTATTCCTTGTATTGCCTCATTATCATACACAGGACCCGGTGACTGGGGCTGACTTTGCATCGAATTGCTTCCATCTGGACCGGAAAACTCTCCGTTGGGAGCTGGCCCATAATCTTCACCATTCATTGCACCAGATTTGTTCAGGTCAACTATTGGTACTGGTTCTCCTTCTTCCTGTGACGGCTGCCCCTCATGTTTGTCATTCTTTACACCTTCCGGTAAGTTCTGCGAACTTGGTTTCTCATTTGAAGATGACATTTTGTCAGAGTTGTGAACGTTCTGGGGACTCTCTTGTTGTGACATTGATTCACCGTCTTGCTTTTGGTTTGGAGACGTTTGTGCTGGTTGTGGGCTGTGGTTGTGGACCGGCTTCCCTCCATCTGTCGACAAAGCGTCTGCTTTATTTGGAGAATGTCTGGAGTCATCAACTTTATTTCCTTGTTGAGATACTGGCCCTTGGACCTGGATCTTCGTCGAAGATGCTCTTTCTTTTTCTCGCCCTTCATCGTGTCTTTCTTCCTCGGATGCCTTTGGCTGTGATTCTTCACTACCGTCTGAAGTGTCTTTGTTATAGTGTTTATCATACGGCTGGTCTCCTTTAAGGTTTAAGGATTGTTTTCCAAGCGAAGTTTGCTGAACTTTGTTGGCAGTTTTGCTGCCCTCTTGGCCTTGTATGTCTGCGGCTTTTTGTTCAACGTTTACAGGAGGGTGGTCTGAACCTTGAACTGCGGTCTTAAAGTTTTCCTTAGCTGTTCCTTTCGGCTGTTGTTCTTGATCTTCGACTACCTGCGGTTGATTACCGAAATCTTGACGCGTTTTGTTTAACTGTTTTTCTATGTTTGTCCCTTTACTAGTCATTTGTATCTCAACATTACTTGCATCATCTAACCCACTCTCAAACTTGCTAGAATGTTGAGATCCATCCGGCTCATTATCCGTTGAAATTTTCCCCTGAAATTCAGGACCTGATACCTTTAACGATTCACCTACTTTGCTAAATCCTTTTTGAGTTTGGTTTTGTCCTTCATTAGTTATTTTCCTTGACTTTTCGTCATGAAATTTCCCACTTAGATTTGACGTCATTGTCTCCTCGTCAATTCTGTTTTCAGATTGCTTATCATCCTCCTCGTTTGACCCTTTATAATTACTGCTGTTATGGATTCTGTTATCTTCATTGGGGGAGTTTTCACTGGTGATACCTTCCCCTGAACTTGACATTTGCGAAGAACTTATACCAACCTCGACGTCATCATTGCCATGGACAGCACCGGGCTTTGGATAAGCTGTTGAAGACGAATGCATGCCATTTCGGAGTGGTGGCTTTTTGTTTGCCATTTGATGTGTGGGGACTTGGGTAGAATTCTCTTGGTCTCTGCCGTCCATAAATGGCTTTTGGCTTTCCTGCAAATGTTTTGCCTGTTCTACATTCGATCCTGATTTTGAGTTTTGAAAGGTTGCCACTTGTTTAAACGCGTTAATGTCTTCTCTGGACATTGGTATATACTTCCCTTGTTGCATCTTAACCTGATCACCATCTTGGTTAGAGCTGGATTGTTGATTTCCGCTAGTTTCCTGGTTCATATCTTGGTTATTTTTGTTAGGCATGGATACGTATTCGCCTTTGTCGTTATTGGGTTGGATGTTGTTATTGCTTTCGACGGATGTTGGCTTTATGTTTACTGGAAGTTCCAAATGTTGACCATTCGTTGGTAGTGGAAAAGAAGGAGTGGCTGCCACCAGCGGCTGTGATTGTTTTTCGTCTCGTTTTGTTGACTCTAAGGGAAGATCTCTAGATTCAGGTTTTCCAACGCCAAATGTAACTGAAAATGAAATAGGGAAATTAAATAGGTCGAGTTAATTAGTTGCCGCTTTTTACTTGTCTACATTGCCATCACTACAGAAGTTATTGTGACCAGTAAAACTATTTAAATTGGAAGTTTAAGTACGGTCAGTGTTCATCTAATTTAATATAATGATAAACACAATTGGTAAGATTCTAGCAAGCCATGGATATTGATTGATTTATTTATTTATACAACTAAGAATTCAGACAATGTTGGGTCAGCTGGAAGTTGATATGCTCCTTACTTTTGCATGATTGAACGTTGCAGTCTTGGCTTTCTACGCTTGGACCCAAGCTTCTGCAGTCGAGCCCTCCATTTGATGGAGGAGGATTTGAACATTTACGCATGCGCCGCCTGACACCTCCTGTGCATGTTCTGCTGCATGTTCCCCATGACGACCACTGACCATACGCACCATTGACAGCATCACGCTTGTTTAGAAACCTGAAAACGACCGAATGAATACCAGATCGTTGTCGGTAATGTAAATCTAGACAATCTTTTTGAAAACCAACCTAACGAAATTTGCCGCCTTTGAGTGACAAGCCGTCAAAAAGCAGGTTTATTGGGCCCGATATTCTCCAAAATCACACTAAAGAAGAAAAAGGAAACGAGAAAAAGAAAGATCGAGGAGAAAGAAAGTGAGGAGAAGAAAAAAAAAGCCAATGGTTTCACTCTTAGTTTTTATAATGGCTACTATGAGGATAGTTTTTGGCCAAAAAATACCATTGGACAGAAAAGGTCCATTTGGCGGTAACGTTTTCAAAAATCCGCCTAAAAATACAAAGACAAAAACACTGACTGTTCAACTATCTCTATAAGTCGCAAAACCTCCCAAAAAACTGTTGCCTAGAGTTCAGGTCTCTGCCAATTTTTTTTTCAGTGTCTCTCTATAGTTGGTGTAAGGCAAACACCTCCGCTAAGATGACAGTTTTTGGCTGTTTCAACAGTGTATGTCTGAGGGAGAATTCACGGCTGCGACATGTAGATGGTAAAAAACAGCCTCGTCCTCAGGGCTTTTCTCTTATAGGTTGATACGAATAATTATGAAATGATAAAATTCGCCAGCGCCCCTTGGGAAAGATACTTACCGATAGACTTGTAAACTCCATGGACCACCTTTACCATCCCCTGAAACAAGGCGGCGAAGAACGTTATTTCATAACTTGCTTTGAAAGGGACTCGAAGTTGTGTCTTATCCTCAGAACTTATTATAACATAAGGGCTAACCAAAACAGCTGCCACTATATATCCTTAAAATATAGCTTAAAAAGATACGATTTTCAAGCCGTTTTTACCTTTGCATTCTTTCGAAGCTCCATACTTGTGATAACCTTTATCTTCATCGGCACTGGCAAAACACTGTCCGCCATTCTCAATACCGAACAAATTATAGCCTTTGTCTAAGGCTGCTCTTGCGCACTTAAATAGGGCGTGTCTTCTGCCTTTGTAGTTTGGATCCATTAGTAAATAGTGCTCCCCTTCTAGCGTGGGCAGGCTACGTGACCATGCATCTCGCCAACAACCAAGACTCTCAAACCCTATAAAGGACGTGGGATGCATTTTGTCAAAGGAGCACTTGAATCATTATAACGGATTTGATATCCTTTGGCAACGCTCGACAGTTTTAGTTTTTATGAAATTTGTATTAGTCATTCTTAGTTTAACTGGTTTGTCGGAACTCGCACGATATAAAAAAATTCTGATCCAAGTTTTCATTAGAACTATGATGATACATTAACTGAAGATGCACACATGTGGAAGGCAAGAAAGACATGAATGTATTCTTCAAGTGTGCTTCTCAGAAAGTGGTTTCTAATTATATAACTTGTCCTAGCTATAGATAACTACAGTCGAACCTTGCCCACCCCCCTGGGAAAGAAAAAGTAGCGACCATGTATATATCGGTTGGTCGCTTAAAAAGTGGTAACAGAGGTGTTAGCGTTTATTAGAGATTCAACTGTAAACTAACAGTTGTTAACTTCTTATCTATTTATTTCCAACCCGCCGTCACCCAAGGACCCTCATTTTTAATCTAAGTGTGGTAGGGTAGGCCAGTCTCAAGAGATTCCATTACTACGAACACTTTCGTTGGATTTTCATAAGATTACAGTCGACTCTCCCTTAACGGACACCTCTATAACACGGACACCTCGCTTAAACGGACACTGAGTTGGTCCTATCCTTTCCTTTCTCCCCTTTGTGTGACTTTCTATAAGATGGACACTTAGTGCCAATCCCAAAAGTGTCCGTCTTTGAAAGCAGAGCTGACTGTATGTCTCAGCAAAATTGTCCTCTTTTGATTTTGTTGAGAGTCACCTTCAAATGTATTTTATAAGTATTTAGCACATGCTTAAATTTCACCTACTTTGGCCACCTATTTCCAGCTCTCCGGTGATTTGCTGTCTTTTCTCTAGATTTTCAAACTCTTGATCCTCTTTGGTTTTGCGTTAGAGAAAGAAATAAGAAAAGCGTTAAACATGATCATTGGAAATGAGTTATTTTCCTTAATTCCAAAATTTATTAATAGCATTATCAGGAAAAAGCTGGTGATAAAATTTGTTAAAATTAGCTCTTCTCCTTAATTACTGTGTACATCCCGCCGAGTTTATAGTTCTAAAGCTGTGTCACAAAATATTCAGTAAGCGTTTTGTTAAGTACGTTCATGATGACGACCAAGCAGGAAAACGGTTGAAAATTTCGATTAAAATTCTCATATTAATTGGCTAAGCCATTGTCTTAGCTAACAGACAAAATAAATCAGACTTTGGAATTTAAACCTTTCTTTCGGAATACATATACCGTATCTATTCGAATAAACTCCTCTACAGATTAAGCGTCGCACCTTTGAGTTTGAAGAGATATTTTCTTCAAGCGCAAGTTTAAAAGGTCGATATTTTTTCTCCTTACTTAGTTACAGAGAGATTACTGGTTTGACAGATGGTCGCTATGGACCAAAGTCACATGCAGCGTGAACAGAACATGCAGAAGTGTTTCATGATGGTGGATTTTTAAGCAGCCGTGAACTCTTGAGGGATTATTTCTGTATGATCATACAGTTGGACATCAATTTTCGGGATTTAAAATTAGCGGTTCCAATAAACTCATAAACAGATAAGGCGTGGCACACGGGCGGGAATTTATCTCTCGCCTTCCCCCTGAAATGACCCAGGAAGCAGCGGTCTACAGAGTGGTACATAGTGGCGATTTGAAAACTTTGAGGCTTGTTTTCGCCATTTAGCTGTCGGCCCATGAGTCGCGGAGAGGGAAAAGTAACTCCGAATAAGGAGTAACATTGTGACTGGTACATATAAGCGAACGATAACGCTCAATTAAATAAATGGAGAGGACAACAGTTTATAATGCGAAAGTATTACGATTTTCTTTTGTTTAACAAAAATTGTGTTGCAAATAATTGTATTAAAGGGATTCCTGCTCACGTACGTAGTTCAGTAGAAACAAATCCTTGTATGTCTTGTACCATTTTTATCGTTGCAGTGGGTTTACCAAGCGTAGAAATTAAAGTTACAAAGAAAAGAGACTGCCTAACTTTCACCGCTATTGATAAATATGGCCCTGGGTGAAAATGTTGCTCAGACCAACCAAATGAAACAGGGGACGTGTTTGTCTGAATTTTGGTTATGATTCTAACCTAGTGGTGCCTTTTATCTCCCACTGTTTGTCGCAAACAGGTTATAGTTAGTTCCAGAGATAAGAGAGACGTCAATTGAAATTGCTTCCCTGAATTAGGCAATTCAAACAACCATTTAAATTTTGTGATAGATTAGTGAATATGTCTGATGGCAGCAATAAATTGTAAAACGAATATTGTTTACCTTTGCTTAATTTGTTGACGTGCCTGGTATCCACTGTGTTCCATATCACATTAATCAGGACCCAAACAATGATCCACATGTTACAATAAGAGTAAAAACCCTCTGGAAAGGGTATAAATCTTGATGGGTGCACAAAAATCTCAGTCGCAAGACTTACTACGAAGAAATGCTAAAAACATATCAGAGAAACTAGAGGAATATAGTAAACAAATAGAACAACTTTTTCACTGCCCACAAAGTCAATAATGACCTAACGTGTACCACTTAGGGTCAAGACAGTTTTAACTGGTAGTGTTACAACTAAAACAATGAAGGCACCAAACCTAATGCGCTTTCTTCGTGGTCCCAGCTGCTAATGTGAAGCTTAGTATTTCAACGCGCTGACTCTATTCACAATAGAGTTTTTCAGAAACAGCTTTTGAAGAGGTTTTGTGTTCTGATGTTCGAGAAGAGCAACTTAGACAGTTCGCCTCGTGAATAAATCAAGAAAAAGCCTTGAAATATTAATGTCGACTAACCTAACAACCGTAAAAGCGACCATGTGATTTACAAAAAGCCACAATTTCTATAAAATACTCAATTTTAATCCTTTAATTTACATCTAGAGCAATGCATCTAACCGAAATTCGTACACTCTTGAATTTTTTTTCCCAGTATAGCAAGTTAGAGAATCCATCTTGATCTATCACAAGCAAGAAGCAACAAGTTGCGAGCAAAAATTATCGACACATGATTAAGTTCCATGATTCTTGCAATTGCAGCCTCTTTTGCCTTTTCTGCGAGGTACCATTCACGCGCTAAGGGTATCTTGGGTCGAGGTTCTTTCTTTCTTATTGAAGGACGAGGGATTTAGGGATAGCTAAGTCAAGCGCGTTCTAGGCTTTTTCAAGGTCCACAAAACACACATAGGTCACATATCGCAGGTATTAACCTGTCCAAGCCCTTTGTGTTGTGGAAGATTTTGAGAGATTGAGGGCAAAATTGGGAACACATTTTCCAAGCGAGCTAGGCATCTTGGGAAGAGCTGCTTTGGGTTAACCTATAACATTCCTATATCTCCTTTTAGTATATACACACTCAGTGATCTTAGTGACTCAAGCAACCTGATTGGTTCGCTATCTCGGACTATGACGTTATATTCACCGCGCTAGGCGGTGAATATAAAGCAAAACAAAATCGCTGTCGTGAACTGGGTGTTTTGCCAAGTTTCGATCAGAGTAAGAACTTTTTTAAAATACAAGAAAATCCCAGAGTTTATGAATTTGAAGGTAAGAGAAGACTTCATGGTGTGAAGCGTGATTTTATTGCGAAGTGATTTACTGCAGTTGACTTTCACACGCTCGAAGCAATGTTTTTATTGACCACTACAGCGGAAAAGGTGGCCGCTTTTTACTGTTTTGTGAACTCGGAATTTCCTCACAAGACCAATTTTGCCTGGAAATAGAAGTTAATTTACGGAGAAAAAAAGGAAAGCAAATATTTTCGAAAACTGTACGTGCCAGCAAGTTAAAATGGCAAGGAACACTGCACTGCAGATAAACAACGCTCACCTCGATCGTAGCCGCTGTTGACAGCATTTGCAAGAAGCGACAAAAAAACTGTCTCATTCACGGTGAGTTGACAGAGGCAAATAAAGCTCTGTGTTTCTTCTCAGAAAGGGGAGTTATTTAAACTTTCAACGTTTTCTTTTCAATCATTGTTGCTAAAGTTTACAAAACAATTAAAACTATGATTTGTCTTGTTTGAAAATACTATCCAACTGTTGTGCATCGGCTGTTTACGGCTACATGTTCACGCATTAATTCACCCGTGAATCAAACTAATCGTTTTTTTTTTTCATGGTTTCCTTTCTGATTCTGTTGAGATCACTTCTTGTGCATATACTAAAACAATTATTCACCTCAGGCTCAGTTAATATTGTTGAATAATCCCCGAGACGAATTATTCAACAATATTAACATCGCCTTCGGCGAATGATTGTTAAATAACCGTATAAGCGCTTGGGTACAACGCAGTCGCTTTTGAAAGATTGTTTTTGATTAGCTGGGAGAACAATAGGGATTACCAGATAACAATGCCCCTATCTCTGAAAACAATGGAAATACAGATTAAAGGGGACCAGTGAAATAGGAGATTTAGGACCTGTTTACATGGAGGTGGGGAACCCCAGGTAGGTGAGGTAACCCGCTTAGGTGGGGTGACCCGTTTGTCCATATGATCTCTCATTTTAATTTGATCAAGTTTACATGATAGGTGGGATGACCCGCCACATTTTACCTCACCTACTTGGGGTCCTCCACCTCCATGTAAACAGGCCCTTACAACGGTGCAGGTCTACTGTTTTTATTGCCCCTTTTACTTTAGCTTTACTTAGTCAGAGCAAGATCTTCCTCTTGGCCGTAGTAGATCTGGGAGCAAGATGTGGATTGTCTTTGACTTAGTGATAAAACAGAACGAGAAGTTCGTCTTATCACATTTTATTACAAGTGTAGTGTTGCCGATTTAGTAATTTCACTGGAGAAAAAATTGAGCGTCGAACCTTGAAAAAACTGAAATCGCTAAATGACAAATAAATGTGGAAAGCATAAATCATAAACTTCATTACAAAAGTCTCACATTTCTATCGTCGTTAGTAGAGTGAGCTGGCCTTTTATTAGTGGCAATTAAAGAATAAGTCTTTACTTATTATGCTCCAGCCTTTGCTATAAAACATGGTATTTAAACTGTTACTATGACTTTTAGTATTATAACTGTTAATTTATATATTGGTATATTAATTAATTAGAATAATTGATTATTAATGTTAATGGTTAGATAAATTATTTGCTTTGGTTTGAGTGTTTGATATTATTAGTTAATTTGTCAGGCAGTTGATTAAATTAGATTAGCTTAGATTAGCGATTAGATAAAATTATGGCAGAATACAAAAGAGTGGATTTGATTTGATTTGATTTGGTTAATTCTAATTAGTTTGGAGTCTTGCTATATTAGATTAGACAACTGTTAATTTAGATTATATTTGATTGGGCTAGGTTAAATCAAGTTTAATTAGATTAGAAAAGACCAGTAAGATTAGATTAGATTAGATAAGATCAGTTAGATTAGATTAGATAGCACTCAGGATTAGATAAGATTAGACTGGATTGAATTTGGATTAGATTGGATTTGATTAGATTAGGGATTAGATTATATTTGATTAGATTAGATAGCATTGAGGATTAGATTAGATTAGATTAGATTAGATTAGAGTAGATTGGATTGAATTGGATTGGATTGGATTATATTAGATTAGGTTAGATGAGAGATTAGATTAGATTAGATCAGATTTGGTTGAATTGGATAGCATACATAAGATTAGATTAGATTAAATGAATGGTAGAATGTGGATAAATTGCATTAACTCGATTACATTATTTTAGATGGATTTGAAATGATTAGACAAATGGAAGAGATGGAAGTAATAAAAATAGATTAGATTAGATCAGACTAGTTTAGTTTAGATTAAGTAAGATTAGTTTAGATTACGTTACATTACATTAGATCAGACTAGGTTACATTGGATTAAATTAGATTAGATTAGATTAATGGTAGAATGTGGTTAAATTAGATTAATTTTGATTAGATTGTGTTAGATTGGATTGGATTAGATAAATGGAAGTGATGAAAGTGATCAAATTAGATTAGATTATATCAGACTAGTTTACATTAGATTAGATTTCATTACTTTAGATTAGATCAGACTCGGTTAGGTTAGGTTAGGTTAGATTAGATTAGGTAGAAGATAGAATGTGAGATAATGTACCTTTCATCATAAGTGAAGGAGAGTGACAGAGAGGTTAGTAGCGGGTTAGTTATAATGAAGCCTCGATTCCAAGCAGAACAGAGGGCTATTAGTGTGTTAGTAAAGTAGTAAGAGTGCCTTTGTAGACCACACTTTAAGTATTTGTATGTAAAAGGCAGCAGTTAGTAGCCAAAAGGTGGGTAAGTTAGCTAGGCATAGTGGTTAGGTCAAATTAGGAAAGGGGACTATTAAATGGTTAGCAATACAAATAAGTTTAGACATGTTAGCACAACGCGCTGAATTGCAAACTAAATTCATTCACGTCTCTGTGTTAGTAGTTCGGAAGTGGATTAGTAAAATTATATAAACTGTTATGCGTGCGCCTACTATGTTTTTAGCTCTCAATTAGTACGTTATGGCCTGACTCTGTCTATTCGCTTTCTTGCCAGCTCACTGGAACGGCGCCAATTTCCATCAATACGCAGACTTCCTTGGTGCTATTTGATCTCTGATTGGATACGCCCTGGAGGCAGGTCAAGTGGTGAATTCTCGCCAACTGATGAGTACGTCATGGGCATCATACATGAAGTCTTCTTGGACAGGCTAGGGTTGTCTTGAAAGTTTGGGAGAGTCCTTTGAAGTTTATAGTGACAGTTCGTGACGCTCACTCAAATTGCCATTAGCTAGTGTTGAAACCGTCGGTGCACTTATCTGGTACAATTTGCTTGTAATTCGATGTATCGCGTGGCTAGAAACTGTGTAAGCACTGAAAGAAACAAAATAACATACGACAAACTTGCTTTAAAACCTTTATCTGGGACGTCTACGTCGTTTCCGTAGTCGGGATGAAGATTTGGAATTATCCAACGAAAAAGTTTGGCTGTTCTGTTTAATATTATTTTCTTGAGGCTGTTGATTTAGATTTGTCACAATATGGTCTCTCACGTAAATTGGCAAGATTCAACAGACAAAATTGAATTAAGGGAAAATGTAGATTAAAGGTAATTTATTTGGCAACTCAACTGAGTATGTTGCCATTTACGTTTTGAAGAGTGATAAAAAAAATGAAAGCCTTTTAAAACGTCAAAAATAAAAAATGGACAAAGAAGAAAGAAAGAAAATAAAAGAAAAAGAGAAAGAAAATGAAAGGAAAGCCCCCCCCCCCCTTCTCCCCTTCCCCACCAGTTCCGCTTCTATGAATACGATTCCTGGACGATTCGGCGAGCCCTCGCGTTTTTTTGTTAGATATAAATAACACAACACTCGCAGGAAGTCCGAAGAAGCTTGTCGCATTGTGCCGCGGTAAGAGATAAATTTAGTCTCTTTCTGGTAGGAATGGCCGTAGGGTTTTTACAGATCTCTGGTCATCTCTGTTTATTCCAAATTTTTTTTTTGGTTGTTGCTCTGCTACTCAGTTAGCTATAATCAATCAAATAACTTTCACAGCAGGTTCTATTTAATTATCTCGCCACGCTTGTAGCGTGCGTAAATACCCGTGGGCAATTTGGCAGGAAGGACTACAGATTTTCAAATTGGCAACATTTACAATAACGCTCCTATCAGAGAAGCCATAGAAACTTGTTTGGTTTTCACAATCTTAGTTTATCTCTTCTGGCTAGCTCTCAAACCACTCAATGAAAAATAAAACAATTTTAACTTAAACCAAACAGAAAATCAAGACAAAAAATATCTATGGGGATTCTGCGTACATAGCGGTTTTCATTGTTTTTTAAAGCACGCAAATTCACAGGTGGCGAGTTCATAATTCAGCGGGTTCCATTATCGACCATTCATCCGTTACAACAAACAAGGTACGAAGACATTAAAGGATTTCAAATATCTAAAAATGATATATATTTTTCTCAGTGATTTTTCTTAGATGCTATTATCAACATTCTACTGAGCGCTGAAGGCAATTTTAGATGCCCTTTTTTGCCAGTGATCCGATGTGTCGTGAGGGAAGTGTATTTCAAACAATCCTAAGTAACAAAGGTTCTTTCTTAAGGTATTAAGTGAATGCCAAGGGCTCATTGTGTTGTTGAATTTCTAATTATTTAGCTCTATTGAGAGAAAAAGAAATGTTAATTAGGAAAGATCACGAATCAACTTACTCATCATCTTGCACGAAATTTTAAAGTGCGACAGAATCATCTAAAAATGATATTAAAAATATGCTTCCACCTCTTTAAAAAGAACCCTCTTTTATGTTGAAGTTTTTCAAGTTAGCTTATTTCTTCTAGAAGACAATCAGGTCTGAAAACAATACGATTTACTGTTCCAGTAAAATTATCTCGCTTTCTGGGTTCATCTCGAGTTATTTTTAAGGATTTTCGGCTCAGCATATCTCGTTTTACCTGAATCAGCAAAATTGATTTAACGGGTCGGTTTCTGTAAGTTGGGTTCAGTGAAAAACATATCTTTCTCAAATTTCTTGCCTCATAAATCAGTTGTTTAAGGTAACCACTACGGATTTTATGGGCATGAATAATTAAGATGTTGAAACTGTTGAAGATAAGTACCTTGCTGTGTTCTAATTTTAACATAGCTAGGGGAAGGCATTCACCAAATCTGACAGATGCCGACCTATGGTTCAATCAATTCAGTTATGCAGACGAACTTCAAACAACAGCAGCGAGTCGTTTTCAAGGATTAATTGACATTCTGTTGATTTTTTTCTGGTCAAACTTGTGGCTGCTTTGTTCGATTACCTAAGTACAAACATTTAAATGAAAGGAAACTTTGAAATGATATAACCTGAGCTTTGCTTACCATATGTTAAGTTTTCCAAGCTGAAGTGTTTGTTTTAAAAGAATGCCGTGAGTTACCGAACAAGCCTGAGTCTTGGTAGTTCGTGAGCCGATGCGTATAAGCCCGCAAGGGCCGATACGGTAGTGGCGACAAGACTGTGAAAACTTGGTGTGCAGTAGATTAAAGCGTGTGTGAAAAGGGTCGACTTCACCTGTTGTATTCTGTATAAACAGGGCGACATTCTTCCTTGCCGCTGATTGGTTTATTAGTTGATCGCCTCCTATTAACTGCGTTGCTTCTAAGTCAGCGGTCAATTCAATTTTTTGATAATCTTAAATTCAAAAATAGAATAAATTATTGATGGTAGAAAAAAAGTAGATGTGGCCCAACATTTTTGTTTCCGCTTTCTGTTTTCGATTTTTTTAAAATTTAGCAGTGGATGGGTTATGAATCGTGGCGTTTATTTCAGATGTCCACAAAAAAAATCATAATTCGCAAACATCTAACAGTCATTCTGAACTGAAGTTTTATCACTCATTGCAACACCCAATCGTAGCAGGGATTTGTTCAGCAATTTGAAGAATTCTAATATGTAGCCCGACAGATGACAAACAATAGATTGAAATCTTTGTGCTTATCGTTTCACAAAATAAGCATAAATAATAAAGCATTCCCTCGTCAAACATTGAAACTGAGATTTTCAGACAAACAATTACAATTAGCCCGCGGCTATGGTCATGGAGGCTCCGGGGGTTGGGGTGATACTTCCTTATATAAGCCATATAGGTATGTGCGGCCCCAAATGGAAGGGTTTTTGCGCGGTTTTGATCTGAACTTGGGTATAGACTTCGCCCATTTTGGTCTGGAATCATGGTTTTCGAGAGAACTACTAGAGTGTATGAACGAATGAATTCCAAATGTGTAAGGAAGTAAGTGAATTACCGTTAATTACCGTTAATTCTATAGCTTGTAAACATTTTTAGGATATTGTATATTGCATATTTAGCCTGATTGTTTTTTAACTTGTATAAATAAAACTGATGATGATGATGATGAAACATGAAAACGGTTGTGAAAAGTAAGGGATTTCTTGGCCTGAAATAGGGTCAGGATTTGGAGAATAGGGCGGCACACCCCGCCAAGAATTCCCAGGAGTACCCAAAGGGGGAGGCTTAGTCAAATTTCTCATTTTATTAACACTTTTAATCGAAAAGACCATCTCACACATTGTTTCCCTACAGACAAGTAGCCAAAAACTTGACTGTTCAAGAAATAAAACTAAAACTAAACCAAGAAAATTAAAAATGAGCCATCTTGTCAGATCATCCCATTCAGGCATGAATTCTTATGGAGAAGATATGAACATTCATATCCTTGCAATGACTCTTATACGTCCTTAACCTGTCCGTCGCACGGGGTAAGGGGGTGGGGGTGTTGGGTGGTGGCGATCCATGTGAATCTGAAACTATTAGGCTGCATTCATTATGTATCAGGGGGGGAGGGGGCGTAGAGGAGTTTTGTGGGGTCCTTACCTCTTTGAAAGGAAAAGGGGGATGATACTGGGAATTTCTGAAGGCAGGAAGGGGGATTGCCATTTTTTTTGGATGTTATTGAAAGATTAAGTATTTGCAAGAGCCATCTTGGTATTTGTAACTTATTGATAAACTACTACACAAGTACCAAGTTTTAAAATTAAAACAGAAAACTGATCCTTATGTTGGTAGCCTATTCCTGGCGTTCAGATCGTGGGGAACACGCCTTACTCCACTATCCGAAGGCCGGGAATAGGCTTCTAAAAAAACACACAGGCCACTTTTTATTCCTTATTGGGTGTGGGGGAGGGGGGCGGAAAAAATTGAGTGTCCAATTTTATTTTCATTTCCCACCCCCCCCCCCCCCCAACTTTTATTTTACTCCGCCGCCGCTGGGTTGGCTGACTTGCATTCCCTTTTCTTTTTGTGCTTAACTCTGCCATTCAATAACTTTTAGCACCAGTTGTATAGCTTTTATCTTCCTTTTTGTTGGCTTTTTCTTTGTTTGTCTTCTTTTCACCTGGGCTTGTTCTTTTCTAGTCTAGGTCTCAAGTTTAACTTATCTAGAGATGATTCCATTCTGCTATTGAATCTAAGCAGCCATGCACGTGCAGTTTCCCAGTGAGGTATAACTTCTTACAACTTTCTTTAATTTACACTTTACACTAGAAATAGCCCACGCTCGATATAGTTAATTTTAATGTTCTCATGACTCGGAGACTTAAGGGTCAAAATTGCAAATTTTTCAACACTCCATTGTCTCGCAATTCCCCGAAGATACTTGAGCCTAAAGAAAACCAAACCAAATATAGAAAAATGACAGAAAGCCTCGGAGTCATGTTAGAATTTTAAAATATATCGCACGTGGGCAGGAGCTATTGCTCTCCTTTCGAAATTCGGCAGTACTTATCGGAAAAAAATCGTCAATCTTTCGGCAATAGTTGCCGATCTTTCGAATCGCTGAAGCTCGGTGAACTTGTACCCAGGTGTTCTCGTCCACTACTGGCGCCTCGATATCATGCAAAAATATGGCCGCCGCTTGAAGTCGAAGTAATCGAAGTTGAACGTTTTTTGTTTTTCTTGATCAACATGCCTGCTATCGGGGTTATTTATCCTCCTCCGGAGGTGAGAAGTATCTTTGGTAGTTATTTTAAATGATATTGATTGTAATTATCAGTCTCTTCGTCTTTGTCCACGCAGCACATTGGTCTTTGCTTTATTCAATTCACTAGTGATTGCAAATCAACCTGCATGTTTCTTCATTTAAAACGTAGCTGTGTTGATTCCTGTGTAGCAGCTGTGTGTTGATCTAGAATTCTACATTGCACTTATGCGAAGTTAGGCGATGCCAAAGTTTCAATAGTAGGATGGGATAAGAGGCAAATTCGCTAGAAAACAGACTAAAGCGAATCCTAGTTCTCGATGTCTCGTATGCATATAAGCGTTATTGTGCGTTTCTTACGAGTAACGTACGCATGAGGCCCTGGTCGAGATTGAACGTGTTCTGAAATTGATTCCGCTTCTCATTAAATGAGCAAAGTCGAAACAAACTGTCTCTCCGTAGACTCCGTGAGTAATTCCACAGAATGTTGAATTTACATCCTCAGGCAAGTTGAGAGCGATTCTTTTTCCATGGTAGGTGGAAAAGTTTCGATTTATAAACTTTTTAAGTCCTTAACAATATAATCAGATATTGTTGACAAGACTGCAAGCTTTGTTGCAAGAAATGGTAAGTATCTTTTGCAGGGTATATCCATAATAATACTTGTAACTAATATTGAGTAACTATTTTTTTTTACTGGTGTTAATTAAAGGGGTGGATGGTACATGTGCTTACATTGTATAAGGCATTGAGTGACTCCTGTTGTAATGTCATATTCTCCATTATTTACAAGCAGTTACAGAGATGAGGCTAGGTATATTGTGAAGTATTATGCAGACCAAATGAGGGTGTTATCTACCTTGGCTTTCAGCCTCATGATAACAGCCTTTGCAATTCAGCTTAACCGTGAACTGATTCATCATTAGTTTCCCCATTCACACCAAAGCTTAAACATGTTTAAAAGCTGTTTTGTTAAACATTAGACACTGTTTAAAATTTTTTGCTTCATAAAAGCTGAATACTGACTTGAGTTAATTGTGAAAGTAGTGCAAATTATAAAACATGTTGAATTTCATTTAAATCCTGTGTAAAAACCTATGTTCCAGTTTTCCGTGTATGTTCAGTGATTTTGTTGCAAATAGTTATGGTGAGTCCTGGGACTCAATGTAAAAAATAGTGAGTCCAAGTCCTGAACCAATGACTCCCAGTTAAAAAAAAGAAAAAAGAAACGAGTCCGAAATTGAAAATGGTTGGGCCTTTATGTAACTAGACAATTAACCTGAAGACAGAGGCCAGAACTCTGCATAACGGTATACAAAAATTAAAATATAGTCCTTCTATTTTAAAGCAAAACAAAGTCTAAAAGAAATATGCATCGTTAGACAACAGCCATAATAATTGCCACAGCAATTACACGAACGGGCCATATATTTTTACCTGTATGTGTCAATTATTGACACATACAGGTCTGTATGTTCCGATCAATTGATTGCTTGATCAATCTTTGTGTCCTACGGGATGCATGCCATGAGTTATTTTGTGTCTTTGGGGATTTTTATACGTCAGGGACGCAGGACGCAGAGGATCCAAAATCACTGTATACTTTACATTTTTTTAAGATCTGGTGTAGTGAAATATGATGTCAAAACAGCTAGGGTGCCATGCTTCTGGCTCGAAATGAGTTTGTGTCCGACTGGTTGTACCATTGTATAAGTGGTATATTTATTACTCTAATCTTCAAACAAGAAAGAATAATAGGCGTACTCAACTGTACAAATTAAAAATTTACTGAAGTATCCAACACCTGTCTTCGAAACAGATAACTTGTTTTATGTTTTTAATTTCTATTATTAGTGTTGCAGAATTTTGGTAAAGAATAAAGTGTTATTTACTTTGTACAGACTGCATCTTGAAAATGATGATTATTTTTTTTGGTAATTGAAACTGTTATAATAATGACAATGTTATTAAAACACAATCTTGTGCTTGTGCCTTTAGGTCCAGAATTTGAATCAAGAATCAGGCAAAATGAAATTAATAATCCAAAGTTTAACTTCCTAAATCCTGGAGATCCCTACCATGCATACTTCCAGCAAAAAGTTGCCGATATAAAAGAACAGGATGGGAAAGGTGAGAACAGTAATTTTACATTATAGCATTGCACTACCCCTGCTTTGTCTTGTGACATTTACTATAATAATTATTAATTTTTGTTTATACTGTTAAATGATACACAGCATAGTGTACATGTATTTATCAGTTCTAGCCTGGACAGTTAAGTGTACTTTTAGTTAGCAAGATAAGATGTATCTATATTATTAAAATATGCAAAGGTGCTATCATGTAAACATGGTGTTTTGGACTACATCTCACAGCTGTACATGTACAAGCACTGTTCTGATGGTACTGCTGCAATTATATTAAGAAATTCAAAATAAGTTGTGAACTTCCTTTAGTCGATACAGTGTACATGACATGTGGTTTTGAAAATATATTACATGTTAACCCTTTCACTACCAGGGGCCTTCATGCATGATTTCCTGTTGTTCCCAGAGGCAATTAGGAGATTCATCCCAATAAGAGAGTAGAAATCAAAACATATATGCTCAGTAGCTTTTGAGACCCTTACTCAGTCTACTAATTACTCAGAATTCAAGCTTAAACATTGTTTTATTTATTGACTTAGTTATTACTAAAAAGCAAATCAAGTACAGGTATAAAATATGTTGTGAAGTTTTATATTTTGAAGAATTCAAAGTTCCCGCCATTGCTGTTAGCGTGTCACATCACTGCATCTCATATTCATCATTCAATATTCGATATAATAAATATTATATACAGTACAAAGCTTTAATAATGCAAAGTTATAACATATAGAAGTAATACCGACATTCACATTGCAAATAATGATCGCTGCTATCGAAAAAAGAATTGAAAATTTAAGTCAGTGAGGTAAATCAAATTTCATTGTGGTAGTCGCGGAAACACTGGTCTTGACAGAGTGCAACTCCGCACTGTTGACACATAAATTTTGTTTCAATGGGATAGTTTTTGGGAGTTTTCTTCCCTTTAGCTTTGCAGTTGATGCACTGCCTCTTACGGCCCTCGATCTTGGTGGAAATATGGGTCAATGGGGCCCGAGAGACAAGCGGCAAAGCGTCGCTTGCGGGTCGTTTTCTGGAGTTGAAATTGCCGATGAGTCGCTTTCCCAACTCAAGACGGAAAAGATCTTGTGCACGTTTCACACGGCTTTCGGACTCTAAAATATAAGCGTTACAGGCAGCCAAATTAAAAGAAAACCAAAACAGATATTTGTACCACTTTCTCGACTGTCTTACAACATAATAATGCGAGCGAAGTTGATCTGCTCGGTCAACACCGCCCATGTTCGCTGTGTAAACATCCGAAACGCGTGGCTTCACGATCTCAATTTCCTTCCTTTTTTCTTTTCGCTGTACAGTGCATATCGATTAGTTTCTTCGACTATCAGATCAACTGTTTGCTCTCCGAAAACTTTTAAGAAATAATGGTCCGCCTTGGCATCGTCCGGAGGGTTTAAACGTAATCCAGGTTCACCAGAGAACTCGCTCACTTCAAAGTTTGAAAGTTCGATCGTCCATGGAGTTTCTGCTTCGGTGGAATCCTCGCTTGTTTCGCTGCTTGTTTCCTCACTTTCGCTGTCGCTTTCTTCATCCTGCCTGGCCTCAAAGCCTGTGAAGTCGATGTCTGAATCATTCTCATCAAATTCCTCGTCCGAATTTCCAAAGATTTCCCTGAATTGGTCTTCGCTAATACTTGTTGGTGATAAACGAGAGGCCATGCTAATCCGTAATCGGTGGTTGATTTTTTTGAATTTTTTAAACGGTTGAGCGACTACAAATCTCTTGAGTGAAGAACTCTTTTATTCTGCGGCTAATGCACACTTCATTAGTAAGTTTTATAATGCCTGTATATGTACCTAAAAATTGACTGAAATAGTTTTACACGAACGTAAAAACACACTTACGGATCTGCGTAAAGGAACTACAAACCTAGTGGTAGAGCGTGTAGGAAACAAGCGGAAAATTTTTTCACGACGCGACATATGTCGTGCATTGCACAATATTTTGGTGCCCATAGCTTAAGCTAAAACATTATGAATCCTTTCAATCTAATTCTTCACTGCAATGTCCAAATATTTCACTGTAGTCTTTATCGTTAATTCCGTCGCGTACCGCCATGTTGATCAGTGTCGAGGTTGTGAATGTTGTGTTTTTGCCTCTCTCTAGCTCCCTCAGGCCACGAGTTTATTATGCGCAGTAGCTGTAATATGATTGGCTGAAATGTCTAAAACAATGGGACACCTTTTGTTTAGAGTTTCAAGCCTTACGGGGGAGGTGAGAGGGCATCAAAGCAAAGGCTGTTTCAGCGGCCGGTTACGGCCGGCTTGGGAATAATTGCATATTTCTTAGCGGCCGGTTCCGGCCGGCTTGGGAGCGAAAGGGTTAATGTGGTCAAGTTTGAAACTTCCTGTTCACACAGTTTTATCACTCCAGCTGTAGGACTTGATCAGAAAATCAAATACCCAATAAGTTTCTAAGTTTTCTTTTTTTCCAAGATCCATACAGGAATGGAACAGGCTGCCAAGACAAGTAGCATTGGCAAAATCCCTTGAATCTTTTATGGAAGCTGTACATGTATTAAAAAGATTCATTGTTACATAGCCAGAAGTTTTTTCCCAACAGCGCATGCTCTCATTGGTTACTTTGAGGTCACATGACATCTAACAATGAGACTGTTTCCTGTTAAAATCTCTGAGCAGGCAACATTGCAAAATCTGTGACGTCAGAGGGTAACAGTGCACTGTAGCTCACAAATGTTGACTGTCAACGGCCATTGCAGCAAGGTTTCCAGCTTCAAAATTTCCAGCTATATAACATTAATCACTTATAGACTGGTCTCTCAGGAAACAGTTTATTTTTTCCCCTGGAATCCCAAATACCAAAGACTGGTATTCAAGTTGGTGGGTAAACACAACAAGTTGGTGGGGAATCAAACAGCTAGGGATTTCTTTTGGTTCCATTTTTCGTTTATTTTTCTAGGGAAGTAGCCGGGGGCCTCGTTCATAGTAGCCAGGGGAAATCCCTGGCCCTTGGCTCTTAGTGACAGCCATTATGGTAAATAAATACATAAAATTAATAATAAAGAAGTATTCTTTTGTCGTCCAGATAATTTAATACAATGTATATTTTTGATTTGTTTTCAGCTCAAGAGCTTATTCCAACAGCTCCAGCTCCTCAAAAGGTCAGGATTTACAATGTACTTGTATATGTCATAGGTCAAATTTGATTTCAGTTTATTTTTGATTTAACCTACAAAATTATTGTAGTTTGATTCTCAATTCCTTTGCCTTTTGGCACTAGGAGACAAAGGCAATTGGCTAGAATCAACCTAGGTTAAAGCAAAATCAATGTGAAATTTGACCTACAAGTGATGAAAGTCATAATTGTCTGTATTAAATTAATCATGATTTGTTGCTTTCATCTCAGCCAAAACCTTTGATGCAACAGACTCCAGTAACTATTGCTGAACCGCCTGTACCCAAAGAGCCTCCCCCAGAGTTTGAGTTCCTGGCTGATCCACCCACCATATCTGCACTAGACCTGTATGTATTCTAAAATTGAAAGTTAAGATTTATCATTATCAGCTTCAATACATAGCCACTTGGAAAGATACCATTATTTAGGATCTTGGAGTCGAAATTTTCTATCCTAATTAAAAGGTGCATCATTTCCCCTTTTATGATGATGGACAACATCCGTAGTAAACATTACATAACATCCCCTGTTAGTTAATCTAGTGGAAGCTTCCCAATGGTCATATTTTCATTTTAGTGCATACATGCACGTAGCAAAATGGTAAACAGCTCAGTGTGAACTATTGAGTTAGGTGCATACAAGGGAGTTTGCTAGGCAAGCTGAAAGAAGTGTAGGAAACGTATGAAGTAAGAGCTAAGTGTGACTCTAGCTTCTTGGACATTAGCAATTCTCTCAAGTGCAGCCATAACTCAATGGTAGATGCTGAGTTTTTTACCATTTGTTACATAGTAAAATCAAATATATGTGATTGCACTCCTACCTTTTGTAAAAGAACACAGTATTTTTGGATTTAGTAAAATAATATACCGGTAACTGTTGCTTTTCTAGTTTTAGTAAGAAGTACGCTCTAGTTTCTATGATTTGAGTTGTTCTGTGAACTTGTGTAGGAACATTGTTAAGCTGACAGCACAGTTTGTGGCAAGAAATGGACGTCAGTTTTTAACCAATCTTATGAACAGAGAACAGGTAAGTGTAGACTACAGTACATGGTAGTATCATTGGAGTAAAGCTTTTGTTTGGACAAATAATTACTCAGAATAGACCCTCCCATGTCCAGCCATCTTGACCAAATAAACTTGGTCAAAAATGTTTTTGTAATATGGCCACTCCTTGGAAACATTATTTTTTTTGACACACTAAAGTAGAAAATTCCATGTGGTAGGCAAGGTGGCCTAAATGTGTCTTGCCTACACTGGTAGCTAATCAGGACACATGATTTGCTTTATCTTGCTCCCTCATAAAAGCAACCATAATAATAAGAATAAACAATAATTGTTTATTCTTATTATTATGGTTGCTTTTATGAGGGAGCAAGATAAAGCAAATCATGTGTCCTGATTGTGTCATGCTGTTTAATAGTAGCATTTTTAGCAGCAAGTGGCAAGTTTTGTAACCTGAAGTGGACTTACTTTGCATATCCTTTGTTTTGTTTTTTTGGTATTATTTTAACTGACTGTTGGATTTTGTTTTTACAGCGGAACTATCAGTTTGACTTCTTACGTCCCCAGCACAGTCTGTTCAACTACTTCACCAAACTTGTAGAACAGTACACAAAGGTGAGACCTCAAGTATACTTTTAACAGTGAACTGTTACAATGCAATACGTATGTAGCTCTAGCAAGTATGGTAACAGCTACATTGTGTGTGCGCTTTTGACTTGATGTTTATTTTAGTAAGCCAAGAAAGCATTCTACACCACACAAACCCGAAGTGTGCCAAACTTGAATTATGACATTGTGTAGCATCTCCTCAGATACAATGTAACTTAAGATGCCTTGCTAGTATGGGCAACCCTTTGTAAGTTTTTAATGTAAAATTCAGCACAGCCTGTTATTAAGTGTCAGCAGCCATTGATTGATTTGTCTGCCTTTAGGACTTATGAGCCATGGCTGCTTAGTTACATGCAGAAATATTTTAACACTAATCAAGGCAGAAAATGTCAAATCCCAAACTGCTTTTCCCACTCCTCTTGTAAACATACACATGTACTTCAATGTAATAGAAGGTGTGCTACACTTTTTGGCAGGAGTTCCAGTTTCTTTATTATTTTGTTCTATTTTAATTTGTTCTTTTTTATGAAATTACCGGTTTTGTTTTACTAGGTTCTGATTCCACCAAGTGATGTTAAGGAAAAGTTGCTAAAAGATGCCAACAAACCTAAAGAGGTGAGTACAACTGCATACTTACATGTATAATGTGTATTAGAAGCAATTGCATCCATGAGCATTTTTTTCTTTTTAATTTTTACAATTGTTCATAAAATGTTCATTTTTATTGTTTGTCTTGTATCAAATGCGTACTGCAAGTCTTCATCAAGCAATGATGTTGATTTACTAAGAAGGGTGTTCATTAGGCATTCAAGATCGGAAAATTCATCATTTACTATGCAGAATTCTCCGGCTAACATTCCCTAGCCTATGACTATTTTTATTCAGATGTGGAGCCTCTTTCAAAATATTCTCCTGTTATGTTAAACCTTTCTCCTGCTTCTAGAATTCGTAATGAAAACCCTGACTGAGTAGGACTGTTTGTACAAATTGTTTGTTAAAGAAAAGGAATGGTGGCATTCTAAACAGCTCTGTACATGTACATCATTATTGTAGATCTTGGATCGTGTCATGTACCGAGTGGAGTGGATACGTCATCAGGAAAGAGAAAGGAAAAAGCTGGAGGATGAAAAGGAAAAGGAGAGAGGTCAGTTTACTTGCTTTAAATATTATAAATAAGCCGATTTAGCAACAGAATGGGAATGTACATGTAAGTTGACAACACTGTGTGCTCAAATCAAACAACTGGCTTGACAAATGGCAGAGTGGCTAATTAAGCAGTGGAAGTTGCATTTAGTCTTTCCAAACGCTTTCCTGTTGTCAACTGATGTTCCCAGTCTGTTGCTAAATCAGCCAAATATCGATCATGATGAATCACTTCCAATTTTTACACTGTAACTACGTGTATAGTTTATTTAGCATCCTCACCTCCACTTGTAGCACAGCCATTGATTTACAGCAGCTTTCATTTACATGTACAAACTGTGAGTTTTAATTCTGGTGCCCATGAGATGCAGGGATGTCACTAACATCTCAAGTTGCCGGGTAAATACTACACGTAGGCGGGGAATCAGACAGCTAGGGATTTCGTTTGGTTATATTCTTAGTCTATTTTCCTACAATGTATGAAAGTAGCTGGGGGCCACATTCAAAGGAGCTGAGGAAAAAACCCCAGCCCCCACCTCTTAATGACAGCCCTGAGATGGGCACCAGATTTAAAGAGACGTCCAGTTTTTCCTTGGGGACATGAAAATTATGGACAATGCTTGGAAAGTTCAATGTATGCACTAGAATCTTGCATCTGCTGCAGTTTATGTGTATACTAAGCAAAATGAATGCAACATTTTGCATAGTATGATTTTGTTAATTCAAGTCTTACAACTGATATTTGTTTTTTCTTTTTTGTTCACAGTTGCATTTGCCTCAGTGGACTGGCACGACTTTGTTGTTGTAGAAACGGTGGACTTCAAAGACAGTGAAACAGGTAAAACTATCATAAATCATGATACACCATGTAATATTGTGGATTGGTGAGTGCCACATTAGAAGCACTTAGAAGTGTGTCGATAAGCACTTTAAGGCAAGGTGTTTGCAGTCTTTTAGTGACTGCACTGAACAATACATAATACAACCGTCTGTAACCGTTGATCAGGCTAAATTTTACCTCAGATGTGATTTCAGCTCACTTTGTTACAAAAGAGAAAAATAAGGGTACACTCTGCAGTGTAGGCAGGGAAGCATAAGGCACCTGGGAATACTTTGACATGAGGAGGACTGAAATAATAATTATTGATTTTTTAGCAATATTATATTTCGACTTGATTTGTTTCTGTAGCTCTATTATGACATGTTTATCTATTTTTTGAGACGAAGAGATTTTATTATATTCTTGGTACTCCAAAAAAATGTACATTCAGTGAACTGTATTTGCATCCTACTCATTTGATTCCGTAGTTAAGAAATTAAAAGTACATGTGCTTGTTTTCTTAAGCTAACTTACCACCACCAGTGAGTAAAGAACAGCTTGGAGCAAGAATATTGGCACAAGAGAGATATGAGCAGATTCAGGTAATAGCAGATTGCAGAGTGACCTATCCCTATCAAAAGCCCTTGCTGAGAGATGTTATTTATTTATTTATTTATTTATTTTATTTGTCTATACTTGGGATGATTTTATGTTCCATACAATCGGCAACTTTGCAAAGTATACTTTAGACTTGCCACAAATCGACCGTGGGCTGAGCAATCTTTCAGGCTATTTCACACACTCGGCCTTGCCACATACTCAGCGAACGTTTATGTAGCACATACCTGCACTTAGTATTTAGTACATATCTAAAAATTTAATTTCATGAAGTTACACTGTAGTTCTAGTTGTGTTATAACCGGTAATCAGGTCATTATTTTTATAGATTCTCTCTCATTCTTTTTCTTGTTTTTTGTATTTTTTAGATTAACGTCCAGGCCCCAGTTGTTCAAAAGGAGGATAACGCTATCCACTGGATAAATCACTCTCCGCTGGATAACGTAATTTGTTTCCTCAGCACTTATCCGCTGGACAGGGATTTATTCAGTGGATAGCACTATCCAACTTTCGAACAACAGGGGCCAGACGTAAAAATGAGGACTATATATATATATTTTCACAAGTTCTGTGATGAATGCATGTAAGACACAAACATTAGTACTTCAATCAGTGAATCGATTATTTTATTTAACAGGAGGAAGGAGGCGCCCCTGAGGACATGGAAGTTAACATGGATGTAGAGATGGAAGTTGATGAACCGGAGCCCCCAGTCCTCTCCATTCCACCACCACCACCTCCCCCCAAGGATTCAATTGCAGTAAGTCACCTTAGCCGTTTAGGGACTCTAGCATTAGAATGACAGTGTTACGAACAGCACACGAGTTGCAATATCTTAGTGTTTTAATGTGTTTGAGGAAAACTGCTACACAAACCTTTTACTCAACTCTGTAGGAGGAAAACAAGGCTCTGTAACTTGGTGATTAGGTGGAGAAACTGATTCGTTAACCTGCATCCCGCTGGGTCCAGCTTAAGATTAAGATTTATTCTTTAAAACAAGCCTTTCACTCTCTTGAGTGGCAAGAAACATGGATGGACACTTTTTGACAAAGTTCGAAAATCTGTTCATGGAAAACTGCGTAAGAATAATCACAAAGAAAGGAAGAAAACGAATACAGGCCACTCCCGATAACTCGAACCTTCATGGGAAATCGAAAATAAGCGAATTCAACCAAATGAGATGTAGTAGGAGTGAAAGTATAATGCAATAATCTACGTGGGTTTGATATATCGAAGGCAGAAACGCAGGAAAGATTACAGCTGTGACATGTATTTGTCTGCGCATGCCCTGTCGTATCTTTGGTGCTTGAATGTTATTTTTTCATGTCCATTTTGCAGAAGGATACAGACCTAAGCGAGGTACCTCTTCCGCCTGCCCCGTCAGAGCCCGGCCCCAAACCACCCTTACCTCCCACGGCCCCTGGAGCAAACATCCAGATCCGACGAGGCTACGACCCTAAGGCACCTAAAGCCGCTCCAGCTGCTGTGCCCTCTGATAAATTCCTCATCTCTCCCATCACTGGCGAGCGTGTACCGGCTGAGAGTATGGCTGAACATATGAAGATCAGTCTGCTGGATCCACGATGGAGAGAACAGCGCGATCGAGTGTTACAGGAGAAGAAAGAACAGGAACAGGTCTTCGCTGAGGGTAAGATTTCCAAACATTAAAATAGCTGCTTTAAACATTAAACAGAAGGTATGAATAACACAGCAAATTCAAAGGGAGGCGCGGATGGACGGAAACGGATTGCGATGTGGTTCTTGAAATTTTGTTAGCGTAACAAGTTTTCAGAGTTCACTTTTGTTGTTTGTAACGTTTGATATACACGAAGCTCAGATGTATATAGTCATTTGCAAGTAATTTGTCAAGTTCTATAGCAAATAAGGACGCGTAATTGGAATTATTAGGCTAATTTAGCAACAGAACGGGAACGTCAGTTGACGACGGTGCGCGCAAATCAAACAACTGGCTTGACCAATGGCAGAACGACAAATTGGGCACCGGAATTCGAGTTTAGTCCTGTCCGCGCGCTGTCCCGTCGTCAAATGACGTTCCCGATAAAATGATGTCGACAGTCGTGACGTCACAGCCCCTTTGAAGAAGTCACCCAATAACCAGTGGACACTTTGTTGGCCGCTTATTAGAGGTTCGACTATAGTTGGCTCTTGATGAAGTCAGGGTCCATGTATTGAAAAAAAAGATGGGAAAAAAGTTTCTGTTGGTGTTGTACTTGTTGTATCACAGGAATGTCTATTGGAAGCAGTCTGAAGCAGCTGGCTGAGCGTCGTACGGATATCTTCGGTGCTGGAGACGAAGAGACGGTGATTGGTAAAAAGATCGGCGAAGAAGATACCCGTAAACCAGAGAAAGTGACGTGGGATGGTCACACAGCCTCCATGGCTGCCACTTCGCGCTTGGCTCAACAAGGCGTCACTTTGGAGCAACAGATTGAGGCTATTCACAAATCCAAAGGACTAACGTGAGTGACGTGCTGATCAAATGTTCTGAACACATGAGCTCCGGTCAGGCATTCTCAACATACATGTAGTCTTTATCGTTGGAAACTCGAGGGCACCTTTACGGGCAAAATCGTTGTAGGCGATTCATGTTTAAATGAGAAAGCGAAAGTTATCGGTTACTCAATGTACACTTACCAAACCAGTCTAGAAGCATTTGAATTCCCTTTTTCCTGATTATTATTGGTAAAAAAAAAAATGATTTCTGGCCAACCATAGGCGTTAATTCAAATGCTTCGTTCTGGAACCGCTTTGACCAGAGGTACTGGCAAGGACCCCCTTCTTCTTTGAAACTTTTTCCGTGAATGCTCCTTCTCGGTTAGCGTTTCTTGGCTCTCGAGGATGTACAGTGTCAACATTGGCACTTTACAGCGAAAATGCTGAGGAGAGTTGGGAGAGTTCGCCTTAAGCATAGTGGAGTATTATGTCACCTAATTTAGCCAACTTAAGCGGCCATAAGGAACTGTCAACCAAATCTTAAACGGTGCCGGAAGTTCATGGGGGTTTTAAAACTCTGCTTCGCCAGTCAGTATTATAGAGTTCATCGCTCTTTTTTTTATAACTTTGAGTTATAGGACTATTAAAGTAACAAGACATACTACGTTGATTCAAAGCTGCGAGGAATAGGCCAGTTTCACACTTGGCCGAGGCTGAGGGGTATAAAACAAAAGACATCGCATTGAGAATGAGGGATGAACAATTCATTTCTTTTCTTTTATTCCCCTCAGCCTCCGAGCTAAGTATGAATGTTAACAATTCGAAACTGGCGTATTAAATTTTTATTGCTAACCAGTAATTGGTAAAACTAACCTGGTTAGTTTACCAATTACTGGTCAACAGAATGAGCTAAACTGCTTGAAGACGCGCGCTTACTTGGATATGAGAAGTGCAAGTATAATATCCACTCAAAACTTCAAATCATGCTCGTTAAATCCCTAACGAAGACCATTCTCCCCTAACGAAGACCATTTGGCCATAGGGACTTCTTTGTAAAAGGTTCTGTGCCCATTTTCTCTTGTTCGACCTAAAGTTACTCGCTTGAAACTTTATGTTCGCTGTTACTTTCCAGGCCATCAGAAGAGAGAGAACGAATCGGTCCGAAAGTTCCCGACCAGGAAAAACCAGAAACAAACCGACCGCCGACTACAGCAATCCCACCCCCTCCCTCTATGAGTACGAAACCTATAACGTCAGCACCACCTCCTCCCCCCTTGTCAACGATGATGAATTTGCCGCCTCCTCCACCCATCCTTCCACCTGGCGGTCCTCCACGGTTTATGGGTAAGTTTTTGCATATTCTGACGGTGCTAAGAAAGTATAAACACGGCAAATCGACTAACGGACAGCTAAGGTACGGTATGTCCAACACTGAGTTGCATAACAAATTGGCTATTTTCAGTTTGCCCAGACTGCGTCGCGGTGGCTGTATTGAATTGCACTTTGGAACTGTTTTAAGGACGCTATCGCCTCGTTTATTGGCTGTTACAAAGTTGGGCTGCAAGCTAGGTCAAACCAATGCCATAGAGCAATCTGATATAGCTCTGACCCAGTCCCACTAGAAACCTTACATACCTCGCTCTTATTTATTTATTTACTTTTTGGCCGAGATAACGCATATTATTTTCTGTGTAGTCAGAGGCCATGTTTTATTTTGAAAGCGAAGTAAGGTTGTGGGAGTGGAAAGTGCAATCAATAGGTTAGTATAAGACTGACAGGGCGATGTTAGTGGGGCTCACAACCCAGGCAAGTTTTAGGATCCGCACCTGGAGTGTGCCTCATTTAGTGCCTGTACCAGAAGAGATAAATGTCCAAAACATAGCGAAGTTCTTGGAACAATTCATGTCTCGTTAGATAGGACTTGAAACTTCTTTTTTTCATTTTTCAAGCGAACACTTCAGAAAAGTAAGTGTTGTCCTAGTCTGAAATGTCAGCTGTCTCCTCGCGTGGAGACCTCGCGGGGAGGAGACGGCTGACATGTCAGACTAGTGTAGCCCTCCAGCTCATCTAAACGTGTATCTTTTTTATCCTCAGGAATACCGCCCCCGCCACCCCCGGGTGGTCTCCCAAGGATGCCACCCCCTATGTTTGTGAACCCGAACCCCCCTGTTGCACCCCCCATGCCAAACAAACGGGACGCAGAAGGAGAAGATATGGGTGGTAAGAAGTCCAGAGCTGAACCTGCTGAAGCAAATCTTATCCCTGAAGATGTCTTCCTCTCTTCCAACCCAGGCCAAGTCACCTTTGGTGTCCAGATTCCTCTCATGCCAGACAAGGCCGAGTGGAAACTGGATGGCAACACCATTAGGCTCACCTTGCCGCTTACAGACCAGGTAAGAATCGATTTTGTGTCGAGCTTTTTTATCTTGGCAATGTGTGTTGCGTGGTAAATATGGCTCCTTAGTTGTGCAAGGTCCAGTTTTATGAGACTTCGGTGTTTAGATAGTCCCTTCAAAAAACCCAGACTGCTTCTATTAGGTGAATTGCAATACTGTACAATTTGGATTTAGAAGGCGAAAGGGTTCTCTTCTTTTGCATTGCCAAGAAAAAAATGTTTGTAATTATGCAGTAGTTTGGCGCAGAGATTATTTCATGGTAAACCAGGAGATAATTTTTCATGTTTCAGTTGCTTTCATTTATGCATAAAGAACTTTATTTCCGTTTGCCGCGGACAATTGAAGGCGCTAGAGATCAGGGGACGGACGGCTCGAGAAATTTCTTAAGTAACTTATTAACGCACTACTTAAATCGTCGTATCTTTTAAACACAAAGCAGTCAAATCTTCCATAACGGCCTTCTTGAGGACAGAGATAAGTGCCCCCGTTGTTAAAAGGTGTAAACAAGTGTTCATATATTCGACGGGGCCAAAAAGACGTGGTTGTTACCGAAAGGTAGCCTTTGTAGAGAGGTGTCCGAGCAGAGGATCGCTACTTTGAGAGGATCGCTGCTTTCGGGGTGGCCATTACTTTTGAGAATCTACGCTTTTTGTTGCCAAAACTAACTTTTAATCGGTATAATATTTACTTTTGTAATAATACACTAGTCATGTACGTTTTTTTATGTAGGATGTTCGGTCACCATTGCCGAGAATAGTTTTGATGTTATTTTCATGAATGGCCATTTTTTGTCTTCACAGGTTTCTGTCATTAAGGCAAAACTTCACGAGATAACAGGAATGCCGGCTGGCAAACAAAAACTTCAGCTCGGGGTAAGAAAATCAATGAAAATTTGATTCTCGACTTTAAACCACACAGTAAGTAGGGTTTAAGGGTCATCAAGTGTCTTGGGAAACTGCTCAGATTATCGGCCATGTTCATGTGGGTTGATTGAAGAAAAACTACGCCCTTTCCTCGCAAATTATTAACACAATTGTTCGTTTTGTTTTACAGGGTATCTTCATCAAAGACTCCAACTCATTGGCTTATTATAACGTAACCCCTGCCAGCATAGTACAACTACAACTTAAAGAACGTGGAGGAAGGAAGAAGTGATTGAAGCAAACTGCCACAACTTGTGCTTAACTTGCCCGCATTTTGTTCAACTAAAACACTGGAATGTTTGTTCTTATCAGTTTTCGTGTGAAAAAACCTAGGCATTGTTACAGTAAGAAGTCTTTTACCGCGGTTAGTTTCTTGTGCAAGGAAAATCTTTTAATGTAAACTCTTTCGATGGTGTGATGACAGCCTCCAGTTCAGGCTGCCCTCTAATTTCTCCCATTATCCTTCGATCGTCCAAGAAGGCAAGAGAACTCAATCCCTTTCGCAGCGTCATCCTGCGAGAGAGGAAAACAAGTAGATGAGGAGGGACCCTTTAGGGATCATGAGGTTGAGGAGAACTGAGCGCAAGTACTTAAGTGGAGGGCTAGAGGGTGTGAAGGAACAATCGTTCTCTCCTCGTCATTTCTCCTGACCTTTCGCAGTACGCGCGTTTGCTTTCTTTTGCGCGATCTCTCGAATTGAGTGGTGAGGGACTGTACTGCCTGAAACTGGAATCGTGTTTAATGTTTTATTGCCGCTTTTACGACTTATATTATCTTCTGTAACATTTGTCTATTGTATTAAATGTGACTCGTAAATCTCTGTTATACTGTAAATCTTGGTAGAGCTTTTTATTAAAGGCTTGGAATATAGTGAACAAGTATCTCCTTACTGGTGAAAATTGGCTTTTATTGACGATTATCACATTTTTATCATCCTCGATCCTTGGTTAGCTTAAAATTAGCGATCTTTCGGATCACCAAACAGGTCGGTTTCTACTGTTTATGATGACATGGCTTCGAATCCTGTTTTTTTTAAAGCCTGATGTCAAAAGGGTCAAACGTGTCACAAATGCTCTTTCCTGGATAGGGTACCTCCATGGTTCTTCAAAAGAAAAAATATAAAGTGGCAGACCCGGTCCTTACTACACGCGAGGTTTTCCATGCGGCCAACCTGGATAGGGTCTTTCAACACGGTCTGTTGCTAACATTGTCAAGACCGCATATTATAGGGCTATGGCAGAGAAAGAGAAAGAGAGAGAAAAAAAAGAGTTATCTTTATCTGCAGAGATAGCACTTTAGTTCCATACATTACTTAATTGGCTAGCCTGCGAATGCAGCCGTTTCTCCTTGCTCCTCGCCGCTAATGACGTTCCTCCTGGCGAAACGTCCCTGGCGGCGAGGAGCTATGAGAAACAGCTGTATTCGCAGGCTATTAATTGGCCCGTACAGCGCTCTGGGAGTAGACTCTTTGTTTGAATGACAAGTAGTTTGCCTTGCCTTTTTTTGGAAGGGTGGGGTCGGGGGGGGGGGGGGGTGGACTTTTTCCTTTGTTTTTATGGCCAGCTATTGCTTTCCAGTCTCTGCAGGTTCTGTTGTTCTGCACCTTTATTTTCGTTGTTGAGTTAATTTCGCCGGTTCGTGACCCAGAATCTTCCTGGGTCCAGGGGAAACGGACTAACACTAGAGCCTTTTAAATAAAGAACAATCAATTGGAGCCCCGCTTAACCTGCCAGCAAGCTCCCCGGGGCGCTTTGGCGGCAAGAAAAAGAAGGAGAGCATGCAACTACGTCTCGATGCCGGTTATTATTTTTTTAAAGGCCCGGCTCTCCTTTTCTCCCCTCGCACGTCCTGGAGATTTCTTCCTTGGCCCTAAAAACACAAGGACGGATCTAGGGGGAGGGTGCAGGGGGTGCGCGCCTCTCCTGAGTGACTTGCGGCTTTCTAATACAACTGATATTCTACAAAAAAACAAAACACTGTGTGGTTTATTGGTGTTGAAGTAAAACACGAGACGAGGTTGAACAATTCATGTTGAACGCTTAACACGTCACGTCACCAGTCATTTATGCCATTTCTTAGTGGTGCGCCCCCTCCTTAGGGCCTGTTTACATGGAGGTGGGGGACCCCGGGTAGGTGAGGTAAAATATGGCGGGTCACCCCACCTATCATGTAAACTTGGTCAAATTAAAATGAGAGATTATATGGACAGGCGGGTTACCCCACCTAAGCGGATTACCTCACCTACCTGGGGTCCCCCACCTCCATGTAAACAGGCCCTAAGAAAACTACTGGATCCGTCCCTGAAACAAACCGTCACCTGCTACGTAGGCAAAAATACTAATTAACACGAGTAACACGCTTGTATGACTTGTACGTTCCCTTGTGCCTGGGATGAAAAATGTTGATTCTTAATTAGTAGCGCATTTGTTTCCACTCGTAGCCCTCTTTTTTTCCGGGCCGGGTGCTCTTCTGTATTAGGGAACTTTATCATCGACGGCGGCAACGGCAGTGAGAACGTCGCTTTTAAAATGAATTCCCGTTTGTAAAAACTTTGTCGCGTTTATTCCAATTTGCTGAAAATGGCAAATGTAGGCCAATTTTCCTGAAGTTGATTTCTTGAGGAATACACATAGAGAGAGAAAAAGAAATTATTTGTACCTTGTTTACGTCCTCCATAAAACCATAGTTAATTGAGTGGAATGGTTATGAAACCCGTCAGACTCCTTTGTTATATGTTTTTGTGGACCTGACAGTGCACAACGTTCAAAAGAATTCCTATCATTTTGATTGTATTGACCAATAAAAACGTTGCATTAATTTATTCCGTAACAATTTGCCAACAGATAACAAAGGATTGTGCACTTTCAGGGTGCTTCCAACATAAACTGCAGCACTGTTGTTTTTATCATTGATGTTTGCCGCTTTTCATAACCAGTCTCCTCTAATAACTATGATAAAACTTGCAGTTAGGCATTTTCACGTCGATAGTCGTGCATGGACAGTAAAGAAATGTTCAAAAAGCGTGATGCTCGTGCAAAGTTGTTGTTTTGCGTAACAAACCTATTGCTTTTTTGACGTCCTCGTCGGCGTCGGCGTCGGCGTCGGCGTCGGCGTCGCCGTCGCCGTCGCCGTCGCCGTCGTTGTTGTTAAGGCTCCCTACTGACTCGTTTCACATTGGTTGTAAACCAGACGTAGTTAGATAGACCAGCTGAGGCCTACATAGATCATAAAGATACAAAACAATTCCTAAGACCTTTGTTACCAATCCAAAAGCCGTTTGCATTATCAAGGGTCCTGAAAGGGTATACTAGTCCCATGTATTTCCCAGTCACAACTTTTCCTAAATGCGGCATCCAAAAATTCTTCGAGAAAATGAAGTAAACAGCACACAAATGCAGGAAAATGTTTTCAGAGAGAAATCGGAACATCCCCTCAAACTATGTGTTTCCTCGTTTTGGGATTTTGTTTGGCTAATGTGATTCGATTCTCTCGCGGTTTTGGTCCTTCAGGCTTTTGTGATTCTGTTTTCATTTTTGCAATCCAGTTTTGAGGTTTCGTATTTCTGTTTTAGGGTTTCGTGTTTCTGTTTTTGTTTACCTGCTGTTTAGGGATTTTGCGGGTTTTTTTGTTTGTTTATTTTTGTATTATTGCAGGTCTTATGGTTAATGATTTTCTCTTTTAAATTTTGAGCATTTTTTAATTCCCATTTTGGGTCTTGTCATAGTATTGCTCGTTTGCTCGTGACGTCACGACGGCCATGTTGGTGGTCAAGAGCAAAAGCATTTATCTCCTCTGAGAACTAAACGAGAAAAAATTCTATCGTACTGACCTCCTACATAGCCGCCTTGTCACTTGGTTACAAACCAAGAATTTTGATTTTGTAATTGCCATGTGGTTCCGGAAATTTTTGAATTTATTTATTTATTACCATTATTATTATTATTATTATTATTATTATTTATATTATTGTTATTGTATTTCTCTGTTGGGTTTTGTGTTTCTGTTCTTTAGTTTGTGTGCTTATGTTTGTCTTTGTTTGTTTGTTTTTTCGGGGGGTTCTTTTGTTGTGTTTGTTTCAGTTTTCTTTTCTTTCTGTGCGTTAGTTTTAGCATTTTGCGGTTTTGGGAGGTTTAGGGTTTTCTTATATGTTTTTGCTCCTATCAGCACAGCTGGTCACAGAACTGCTGGGGCGTTACAATATCTGGAAGTCACCCCTTTTGTTATCATAGGTTGTGGATTATGAACGAGTGGGTGGCACCTAATGCGATCATCACATGGAACCAATAAGCCCATTGCCAGTTCGTGTCCCACCATCATTAGCCTTGATTCTGATAAAGTTGTTTGTATTACCAAGAGCCTACAGTAAGGACCTTCTGAAAAATATGAGACTACTGCAAATATCCTGAGCATCAGGCAATGTGACCTCTTGATCAGTCATGAGACCGTTTCGTCACTCGTCCCCACCTCCCACTTCCTCCCTCCCCTTCGCCCAAAGAGCCCGAAAGATTTTCTCCCGGGTGGCAGTTTAATGCCTTCTTAAGACGTCTGAAGACTTATTTAAAGGAGACACAGTCAGAGAATGAGAAAACATCGGTTTCATTGCTAAATGCGCTCCTGTCCTTTTCTAATGGCAAAAGATATTCACAGGAGAGACCAGGAGCCGATCGATAACTTGGAGAGACCAGTTGACTTTACATCAACTGAATGAATGTTATTGAGTATCGCCATGACGTTTGCCCGAAACTGGTGTGAGATCTTTGAACATCAGTCCCAACCAAGAGAGGATAAAGCTGTCCCAACTTTTTATTTCCCTGTATTTCACTCTGCCGCCCGTGATACCTTCTAGCAACATGAATTTACTTCAGTTCCTTTGATTAATTTTTTGCGTTTGCAAAGTAGAAAAACAGATGTACTTAACGCTATTAAAAGGATTATTTTTAGCTTTCCGGATTACCTATTATTTTGCTGGGCTAGAACAATAAAGTAAAACCAACTATAATAGCAGCCGATTTCATTTGTTGAGAAAGTCGTACGGAGCCTTGGTGGCTATATATTGGGGGTTTCCAATATTAAAATAAAATGTCGTCCGCACCTAAACGGTCCTCTGCTAAAAATTCTGCAAGGTTCTGCGCGTACCTGCTCGGTACCTGAAAAAGTCTTCAGTTCTTCCGCGCTATTATCAAGAAAAGTATTTTACAAATAATGGGAACCTAGGCATCATAGAGCCCTAAATATAGCAATAGGATTTCATTTAGCCACTCTTGATTGAGCATAACAAAATTGCAATTCACCTAAATCTGCACAATACCACAAAGGGTTTTTTTTATTTTTAATAGGATCTTACTGCAAAAAGAAACATCCGGCAAATGCGACATAAGGACTGTGTTTTTCTCTTGGTATCACATTATTTAGTATGTCTGATTTTCGCCAAAATACCACAACACTCTCTCGCTAATCCTATCTTGCCAGCCACACAGGAAAGAATGCTGCTCCTGTGTCCCCATCCCTGGTAGTGTGTCTGAGCGAGTGTAACCCCTACGGAACGTCTGCGTGGAGGCGCGACTGCTGCGAGTTCCCATCAAGAGAGCCGCTGGCCAAGGATAGAGAAGGCGTCACGCCCGCACTAACGTGACAGGGGACAAACGTCTGAGACCGTCTGAGACAAAGAATATAACAAAGACGAGGTTTATGTTTACATGTTTCTCTCTTCTGGAAAAAAATTATAGCTCTTTTCTGGTTATGTCAGTTGGTAAGCTGAGATGCGAGGTACGTGATGTTTTCATTTCTGTCTTCATATGAATCACAATGGCGATAAATGCATCTCAACAACAGCCGTGTATTTGTTTCTTTACGCTTTCTGTCAATCTATTTGCCTCATATCTGCCATTAACAGCAAAATAAGCTCAAAGACAAGGATGCAAATTGATTTTGAGAAGTCAATGTTGCATTTTCCTTCTTTTCCCGTTGAAGTTTGGGATAAGCTTTAAAAAAACTATTGTGGTTTTACAGATCGTGAGAAATGACTTCCGCTGCTTCCGGAATATGAAATAAAAACGCATACACTCTTCTTGTTCTCATTAGTTTTTGTCAGTTAATTTACAGTGTGCTGAATGAGAATGTTAGTTTTCTTCTTGCTAAGTTGCTCATTTTGTGTTCTAATTAAGTCGGGGTATTAAATTTAGAAATTTGTATGACGGATTTGGTTTCATTTTCACCTCATGCGTGACAATGCAAATTTCTTTAGTTGTTGAGTGGTCTGCGGCTCCTCGTTTGAGCGGGGACTCTGAGCGGTGTTCAGCAGGGGATCTCACTGTCTATTGCTGACTTTTTTTTCCGAAATAAAAGAAGAAACTCCTTCTTGCCTTTTAATTTCCAGAATTAATAAATAATTTTGACATTTTTCGTTTATCTTTTCTTTTTTGTATGTGGCCTCCTTTTTATCGCCTGAAGGAATAATTCCATTCATTCCACCCCCTCTCCGAGAATTTCTGTAATTGGTCATTTGGGAATTTGATATCCATTGTTGAACGCGCGCGACTAAGGGACTCAGTACTCACACGGCCAGTGTGAAGTTGCTTTGATTCATGATTTGCACTTTGTTGTCGTCGCGTCCTCATGATCCAGGGCCCGGATGATTTGCAATGAGTCTCACGACATTTAAAAGAAGTGGTAAGCTTATTTGAATATTAACCCCAACTTCAGAGAATGCTTTCAGCAGAAATATAACTCGGCTGATAACGAAGTCTGTAGTGTGCCACCTGCCGGCGAACGTTCGAGGTTCTTTCAAAGATTCGGCGGGCTATCCGTTTTGCATTGTTTTCGATGTTCTTCACGTGTCTATGTCATTTTCATGTTAGAATCGACATTTACTGTGTTCTTTGTTGTTTTCACAGATGTTCACTCTTTACTGGTGTTAGTAGCATCGTCGGTTGTGCTCTTGGCGTGTTTATACTTACTCATTCGGGCTTTTAGAAGAAGACGTCAAGGTAGAGGAAAACAGCGAGAGTTACAGAGACCTTTCATCAAAGGGAAACGTGTTTCTCTTTCGCCTCGAAAGAGCCCTCTTTTGCTTGGCTCTCTGGTGAGTTTTAAAGATAACAAGTCAAAGTTTTGACTTCAATGATGTCATTTGTATTTCGTTCGATTGTTCAAGCGTGTGGGCACAGAGAGCGTGTGTAAGCTTTCATTCTTACCGTCATGTATGCGGAAAGGCAATTTTGCGAGAAATCGAATTATCTTGTCTAGATGCTACTCAAAAACATTTTAAATTGTCCCCTGTTACAAGATGGAAAGCAAACAACCATGTTTGTGCCTGCCAAAGAAATCTAAATATTCATATTGTTCGTTTGTCAAGCGCAATATTTTTATAGGAAAAACGGGATTAAGATGTCATTTAGATCTTATCACTTTTATATTTTAAGAAAACAGATATTTAGATCCTTTACTGTAAGCAATGTTTTCATTTATTATTAAGTTACGTAGTCTGTCAAACTGAAATGATTTAAAGAAGGATGTTCTTTCTATCCTGTGGTTTTGAATTTGCATTTAATTTATATGTATAGAATGGTCGAGAAACGTTTTATTTTCGAGATGAAATATTAACCACAAATCGCCTTGACTAGAGAGACATTAAGTACTGAGGTAGTTAACTTTTAATCCTGCTCTATTTTTTATTGTTATTATTTAGTTCATTTTTCTTTATTTTCCTCCGGATACAGCACAGTTTTCACTTTCTGCAAGTAAAAGAAAGGTTCTTTGTTTTTTTCAGCGTTTGGTTTTGACGCTACTCAGCACCATTTTATGCGGTCACCCACTGTTAAAATTATAAACACTTACTGTAAAAATTATAAAAGTTAACTCAACCGTTCGTGTTGCTGTATATAAAGTTTCAAGTGTTTTCATTTCAAGACAGCGTGTTAAATTTTAAACAGCACAATTTGATTGTGGTTGAATTGTTCAAGTAAAATACCCAACAGATTATGGCTATTAATTCGGGAATGGGTAATTGCTGAAATATTGTTTACGTGGTTGCAATTATTGACACTTTTCCTTTTCTGTTAATCTCATGCCATTCTTTTTTAGTGATTGGAGGGTATGTCAGTAAAATCATGGGGAAAAAAGAACAAACAAACAAAGCATATATTATAAGACAGTAGACTCCTTTGAGTACCAGTTGTATAATTTTTTCCTTCTCATGAAAGTAACCAAAGAAACAACAACCTGACATGTTAATGTTGAATTAATTATCTCCCTCATTACACAAGGCACAAAGCAAAAGGAATATTCATTTTTCGCTTGACTTGCATTGTTTGTAATTCACTTGGTTTCGTTTTCGATACATGTTGTTGTGTTTCAAAAATTCATGAATATCTGAAAAACGACAAAATTAAAGAAATGATTTGAAAAAGAATGAAAATATTAGATAATCAACTTAAGAACAGCATAAAACTGGAAAGCATAAATTTAAGGAATAAATAACTTTTGGAATACAATGTATCCTGAGGTTTCTCTTTATAAGAAACAAAGCTGGGCTACTAAAGAATCGTAACTGGAAGGCTGTCAAATTAATTTTTTTTGTTTACCTGTTCTCCCTGCTAACCCAAGCCTGTTTTACCCGTAACTCAATTTTCAGCTTATTTCACTCACTGACCTAAACCCCTACTATTAGTCAAATTGTTTATTGTTTTCAAAACTGTTACTTGTACGTGTAGTACTTGAAGTTTCCTTTCTATCACATGCTTCTCACATTTCAGTATTTTTCATTACATTTTACTTCCATACTGTGTATGCATCTATGATATGGATGTTGATACAGGTCAAAATAAAGTACTACAT
>OZ037993.1:6807704-6880204 GCA_964035705.1 Porites rus
TCAACTTCCATTTTATAGTAGATTTTTTTGAGAAATCATCTTCTGTGTACTATTGCCTTTTCGCCGCCATGTTTGTTGTCTAATTTACAACACGTGCCACCGCTGACTGCCCGCAAAACTGTGTTCAGCTGGACCTTAAGCCATTAGCAGATTGTGTTTTCCCCACAATCTGCAGAATGTTTCATATGTGCCATTCTCAGCCTTGTCCAATATTGTAAATGTAGCAAGAACAAAGTACAGTAGGTTTACTGTATGTAGCTCTAGGTACAGTGTTCATTCAAGTTCTGTGTGTATTATTTTTGCAGGGATATGGTCGCATATCATCACTTACCGGGTGTCACCATCTTCGTCAAATAAGAGGAGATAATTACTGTGCAATAAGAGCAGTGCTGTTTCAGGTGTTAGCTGGAAAACTCCCTGTATTGAATCTGTTTACAGCTACATGTAATAAGAAGCCTAAACGTGAAAAGGTGAGCCCAGCTTTGTGGTTTAGAAGTGCAGTCAAATGTCTGTAATAGCTGAATTATTACACTGAACATCTTTGTTGCGTGCTATGTTATTGAGATAAAACACGTGTGCCTTTGTGGTATTTTGCGTTTCTCGTGACAAGGTTTTGGTCTTTACAAACTGATAAAATTTATTTGATAATGTTAAGACTGCAGCACTCAGTGACCCCTTGGGCCCAGTTTTTGCTCACAGGTGACTAGAAAATCTTACTTTTTTCGTAGAAATCATATGCTGGGCACCCTGGATTTCAGAGGTTCATAGCACTGGGCTTCCTTCAATTTTTCTTAGTGCATGGCCTTGAATATACTTATAGTAAAGTGGGACCCTGCTTTACAGACACCCACTTAATATGGACACTCATACATAGTGAACAGTTTTGTCAACACCTGACAGTTTAGTTAACACCTGGTTAATGAGGACACTATGGCATGTCCCCTTGGTGTTTTCGTATTAACCGAAGTTCCACTGTATTTATGTCTTGTTTTGAAAAAAGGTCACCTCAAGGATTGCGATGTGTTATGTTTTCATAATTACATGTAGACTTGTTGAGTGAGTAAATAAACTGATCTGCTCATTCCTTTGAGATTTTTACCACTCCATTGGTCTGGTCCTCACGGGTCTGCTACTATGAAGGGTACATGTGGTTTTGTCATCTGAGTCAAAATTTTGCTTGAAATTACCCAAATTACTTTTTCTTTTTGTCTTTCTTTCTTCCTTTAAAGTATTTCTTGTTTGAAATTCTTTGCAGCATTAACAACTAATGATTTATGGCACACTTTGTTCTGAGGTTTGCGTTTTGCAAAGCATCATGTACTGCACTGCCTGAATCAGGAAGTATTGTCCAAATCTACACTTCAACCTATAGAGTCTGAGTTTGAGCATGAGCTTTTCTCTTTTGCAGATTTGTACTTCACATTCTTTTCTTGACCAGTGGAGCTTTGCTAACAGATTACCAGTTCCAAAGAAGGAAATAAGAACCACCCTAGAGAAATTCTTGGTCTTTTTCAGCAACCAGGTACAACATAAATGATATTTGAATCTCTTGCTTTTCAAAAATGTATATATACATGTGCGGCTAGTTTTCTAGAGTGGATGTCCAACGTGTGTGTCATTTCATCTATTTCCATTCATAAACGTGTTATGTGATTGTAATTTACTTTACAGACCCGCAAAATATGTGACCTCCCTAGCCAACCAGAAAGAATAGAATCTACTCTGTCCTTGCTCAACCATGAAACTGAAGAATTTAAGATCCTTGAGGCCACCAAACTGTTGATGTATGATGCCGCTGTTCACTTGTATTCAATGCTTAGCCGTGGGGAAGATATTCCTGTATTTGCGATGCTATTGTTTGCCCGTGACTCATCTGAATCGCCGCGGGCCTTGTTAATTAATCATTTAAACAGAACGGGAGACTCAGGAGGACTGGAACAGGTGAGCTGAGCAAAGTATGCATAGTAACAGCCTGCGAGCAATCCCTCCATTTATAGCGAGTGAAGCAAGCCACGAGAGAACGCGTGACTGAACAACTATGGCGCCCCTCTTTAACACTCGCGCCTCCTTTCGCGTTGTGCTCTCGCGTGACGTCTCGCAACTCCCTCAAATGGAGGGCTAACGGTGACACTAAGCCATAAACATAACATCGCTTGTAAAAGTGGTTATAATGTGTTTACTCGTGAAACTATTTAGAGTTCTTAAATGTGTCCGTGCGTTTCAAATTAAAATTTTGAAGAGGTCGTTTTTGAGGAAAGAGGAAAACAGGAGAACCGGGAGGAAAACCTCTTGGAGCAAGGGAGAGAGCCAATCACAAACTCAACCCAAATATGGCATCGGCGCCGGGATTTAAACCCGGGCCACATTGGTGGGAGGCGAGTGTTCTCACCACTGCGCCACCCTTGCCTCCATGTCTGTTATAAATTTTCTTCAATTCAGACATAAAAACTAGAGGAAACTCATTAAATGTGACAGTTGCGCGTGCTAAATCCCACCAGCTACTCTGGCCTGAGCACGCCCAGCGGAAGTCGAACCTATATGTAGGACCTAGTCTGAGGTGCCGTTAAGATACTATAACTACTGAGCAACTTGTATAGACATTTGTTGGGCAAGGCCATAGATACAACATTTGTGATTTGGACCTCACAGAGTTGAACCTCTGCACAACTGCCACCTTGGGTACAGAGGAAAGTGGTCGTTGTAGAGAGGTGGCCGTCAGTGGAGGTTCGACTTTATATAGATAACCCGTGTTTTAACAATGCTTTTCTGTCTCTAGGTCGAGATGTGTTTACTTGGATTCACTCTTGGGGTAGTCATACAAGTCATTCGCCCTTCTCAAGTAGATAAGGAGGATTTTATAGCGTATTACCCTTCTTTAGATGACGCGTCAAAGTACACGCCCATGGTGACTCTTGTAGCGGAAGACGATAGACACTATAACATTGTCATGTAGATTGATTTAAGTAGTACCGGTGCAGTGTACCAATTCTCTGCTGTAACAACAAATTGACGTTTAAACGGCCGTTTCCCGAGTTCCCAAAAAATAACATTTTCAAAACGAGGTCAAGTGCAAAGATGTTTTTCATTTCCATAGGAACCAAAAAATCATTTTCATATCGATTGCTTTACACTTAACCTCGAGTTGAAACAGAGGCTTGGAACAACTCGGCAATTGCCTATTGATGAAGAGAATCCTACATTGTGAGATATGACGTGATAACTTGTTAAGAATCAACAAGGGAGGATAATCATCCTCTTATGGAATCAACCAGCTCAGGTTCAAGGAAAGAAAAATCAGTGTCTCTGCGCTCGGGAGGCTTAAGGCGTTTTGGTTTGTGTTGTTGTTTGTTAAATGTTTGTTTTATTTTTTATTCCGTTCGCGCATCCATTCTTTTTCTTTTTATTATTATTATTATTATTATTATTATTATTATTATTATTATTATTATTATTATTATTTTATATATATATTTTTTTACGTTTACCTCTTCACCCTTTTGCTTAAAGGAGTGTGAACTTATTCATATCTGACGTCAATTTGTTGTAACAGTAGCAGTTCCTTTTAAGGTCAACTCACTAATCATCAATCTTGACCATCAATTTGTAGCTATAAGTAGCGGTAGTAGTCTTAGTAGGTTTTTTCTACGGAAACGATTTTAGTTCATTCAGGGCGCTTTTTGTAACCGTGAACAAGATATCGAGTGTTCTCAACCGCACACATCCATTTTTACGAATATCAAGAAATACGTTTCTTACAATTGTGACGGCATTCGCTGGTAGTTTTTAACCTTTTTACTGAGTTTCAAATTAACGGTCAATTGCGGAATGAACAATAGACAGGAGAAGCCGTTACGTCATGTTACCATGGTAGCAAAACTTTCAGATCTCAGCAATTCTTGGTAGGGAAAAAATAAACAAAAAAATTCATATGTATGACTTTCCCGGGCATGATTGCAATCAGGAGCAAAACGTTAGCCCAAACTTTTCTCTTATCGTTGGACAGTGCAAATGGTCGTCTCTGTCAAGAAAGATTGTTGGGATCCAGAAATATTGCTACCATGGTAACCCGACCTCGAAAGGCTATTTGCACGATGGCTTCATTTTACTACTATGACCAGAATCCTTTCCGTTTTAACTTTCATATTAAAATTCGGTAATCCCTGCGAGGTTTAAATAACAAAAGCCCTAATTTGCACAAGAAAACAAATTCCTGAAGGATTCTGGTCATGGTAGTAAAATGACGTCATCGTGCAGATGGCCTATTTAGCATTTCAGTCGTTGTGAATTCATTTTTATCACGTCATCAGTCAGCCTTTAAATAATGCATGTAAAACGGAAATTCAATCTACGAAATATTTTATGGATGCATTTTTAGTAGGGTTTTCATACATGTTTGTGACATTATCAAATGCTTGCGTATCGTACGGAAACGCTGGATTTATTTAACGTTTATTTATACTGGTAGAGATTTGTCTACTTTTCGTAAGTAAAGTATTTTTAAGAAATATGTAGTGTTAAAATTGTAGAATATTTAATGGGGGCTTTCTCGCGCGCTATACTAGCCAATGTGACCGCTTGGAACCTTGGGCCCGTTTTTCCAAAGTCTTTTTCAGGCCTGAAGGCAAATTTTAAAATTAAAACCTGTTGAATAGTAGCGCAGTTCTTCACACAAACCAGTAATTTTGCTTCGTTAACTTCGTTAATAGTTTCACGGTTTCATTTTTAAAATTATGGAAACTTTGATCTTGAATGCAAACACGACAAACAGGCCTCAAGTCATAGAGCGTACTTTAAACTGACTCGAGCTAACCGCAGTTGTAATAAAGTAAGCACTTAGGAAACGTATTCCATATCATTGTCGTGTTAAGGAATATAGTTTCGTGACAAGCCCCCTTTGAAGAATAACAGACGCAACTGCCTTCTTGAGTGCGTAGAGCATTTTGAGAGGGACTTTAAAGAAAATCAGTAGTTTGTATTAGTCGACAAAAAGAAAATTCTCAGAGTAAAAAATAGAATAAAGTAAAGAACAACATAAGTTTTGTTTGTTTGTTTGTTTTGTGTGTGTGTGTGTGTGTGTGTGTGTGGGGGGGGGGGGGGGGGTGCAAATACCGGGCGACTTACCGGGCCCCTTAGGATTTGCCTAAAACCTAAATGTTCCATTTAGAGTCATTATAATGGGCAAACTGACCTGAAACTTGATTCAATCAGTTTCCTAACCCTACTCATTAAACTCCACAGTTATTCGGTTTTCGGAGTGGTTTTTTTTTTCCCGATTCGGTAACGGTTAGCGGGACTTTCGAGAACGGGTCCCAGGTCTCACCTTGAGCCGTTGTAGAATTGGACAGTAACTCATTTCCAAATTGCCTCTGGCACTTAGCCATACTTTTTATCTTTTCAATGTACAGTTTTTGAGTAAAACCTTACCAAACGTTCGTTTGTGAGTTTGTGGTGGATGTGGCGTAGGGGAGCTGTTGAAGAAGCAGAGCTCTTGCAGCGATATGTACTGACACACTTTCTAACACATTTGTTAAGGTAACGCTTCTCACGTTTGCTTGTTGCTGTGTTACACGTGCACAGAAACTCTCTCTATTTTTCAGTTGACATTTTCTAACGGAGCGGATGAAAGATAAATCTTGTGTATTTGAAAATCCGAACAAGTACGTTCGGTGGATAATCATCTATGAGGACGGGGATGATGTTCAGCATACGGTTCTTCCACCGAAATGAAAAAAGATGATATAAAAAGTAAAGTTTATTTAAGCTTATAAATTTAGCTAATTACATTCATCAAAATAGGCTTTTTCTGTCACATGTCACTCGACGAGAAGTGGGACACAGACCTTTACGCCGGCAAACACGGAAATACTGAGCAGTTTGGCAATGAATTGCTCCATTTAACAGATATACACTCGACTAAAACTGATAAGATATGGATGAGAAGATTAGCTTACTTCTTCTATTGTCTATTGGCATTGTGGTTTTTTCTTTTTTTCTTTCTTTTGTTTTGTTTTTTTTTTCATTTTTCTGTAAGCACGAGCAGATCTTTCCACAGTTTTGTTCTTTGAAACAGAGCCGGCACTGGTAAAGTTTGAGCTTTGAAATCTAACTGTTTTCATGATTTCCATCGTTTTCCAGCGATTTAGCCGCAATTTTCTTATGATTGTTTGTATTTTGACGTGCATTAGCCTCGCCGATCGTGCTAAGAAGTTCCTCGTCCCAGGGCCGTAAGAGAATCATCCTCGGAGACCCGGGGGCGATCAGTCGGGCCGGGAGAAAAAACGCGACACAAGTTTTCAAGCACAGGCGGAAAAGCCCGTGGGTACCGACTCTCACCGGACCATTTCCAAACGGTCAAGAGAATGCTGGTTCCTGATTGGGCCTAAAAAATTCTTTGTATTATTGTGCCCAATCGGCGAACAGGATCTCCTGAATTCTTTTCGTGAATTCGTACACGACGGCTATTATCTCGCTACAGTTGCCCGGTTCGTTCACCAAGCTTTCCTAACCAGAAACGAAGAAACTACCGATGAGTCGAAAAACGTTTCGGATGCTATCATCATGAGCAATTTAATTTGCACTGAGAAAATTCTGTTTCTGACGGTTCACAATGTATTGTAAATGATAGGAAGTTTAAGATGCAGCGGCGACGAGAAAGTAAAAAAAGTAATAGCTTGACAAGGCAAAAAACAACTTTGTACGTGCATCACGCTTTATTGTATATTTCTTTGCCGTCACTGCACGACTACCACGTGAAAATGCCTAATTTTGTGAAGGACGTAAACAAGCAATGACAAAATTTTCTTTCTCTTTGTGAACTTGGGTATGGTTGATAGAAATTCAGCTCCAGAAGTGTTCGCGTGCATTTGACAAAGTAAGTGAGTTGGAATAATCACGATAGAGACTGAAAAAATGTGAGTTCACTCTTTATGCAACGTGGTTGTCAGCTGTCGTGGCATATTAAACTCCCTAATATTTACGAAGGCGTGATCGATGCAAGCGTGAATACCTGTTGTAAGTTCAAGCTTGAATTTTTGGAAAAGCGTCTTTAGTTTTGGTGTAGACAGTGGTTGTCTTTACACTAGGCTGTTAAGTAAGACTTAAGAGCTGCTAAGTTTTACTTAACCAAAACTGCGTGTTAGAAGGCCTGAGCAAAATCTCAAGTAACGTAACTTTGCATCTTATTAAAACCGACTTGGCGAACTTGCGGTTTCCAAGCTTTGAGAAAGGCGAAGCATGTCAATCAATGTCAACTGACGTTGCGTGGGAAAACCTAAAGAAAAAAGATAGGTCGTGTGTGAAGCTTTCTTTTACTTGAAGAATTTAAAATTTACTTGTCTTGAAATATTTCTTAGCTTATTTAGGCTCTAGTGTAAAGACTTCCAGTATTTTGAAATGTAGAGTATTTATCCAACTGAAAGATTCCTGCCTGCGTGAATTTTTTTGGTGCATGAGCCAGACAAGCCGTGATCGAGTCAATAGCCGTCGTGTACGAACTCACGAAAAGAACTCAGGGGATGCTGTTCGCCGATTGGGCACAATAATACAAAGCATTTCGTGCCCAATCAGGAGCCAGCAATCGCTTGACCGTTTGGAAATGGTCCGGTGAGAGTCGGTACCCAGGGGCTTTTCCGCCTATGCTTGAAAACTTTTGTCGCGCCTTTTCTCCCGGCCCGACTGACCGCCCCTGGGTCTCCCAGGATGTAAGAGAATACGAAATTTGCCCATTGTCAGTTATCATGCAAAGTGTGAGGACACGTGATAGAACACTTGACGGAAAATGGAACATGTGGACAACCGGAAGGTCAATGTTCTGCCTCCAAAACCAATCGCTTAGCCCACGTTCGATATATTAAAATTCTAACATGACTCCGAGGCTTTAGCGACAAAATTGAAAATTTTTCATGAGTCATTGTCTCGAAATACCCAGAAGAGACTTGAGCACAAAGAAAACCAAACCAAGTTCAGAAAAATGACCAGAAAGCCTCGGAATCATGTTAGAATTTTAACACATCGAAAGTGGGTTATTGGCTTGTCTATGTAAGAAGTTGCTTCTTGACAGGCATATATAACGCTGGGCGGTCATAAATTAAATTGTGCAAACCTCACCTAAAAGGGAAAAGTAATTATTAAATTCATGTTTGCTCGAGTTGAATAAATTTCACCTGCTCATCTGTTCTCCATCGAGGGATCAAATTTATCGCGAACTGTGAATGCAAGCACGCGAGTCTCCTCATAAAATTAGTCATACAAGGAAAGAAGAAGGCTAAAGTACGAGTAAGTATTCTAAAAGAAAAAAACTATTTTCATCAAAAGCTAAGTGACTGTAGTCACTTCTGTGTAAGTTTGGGATTATTGATCATTCGTGTTTTTCTATAGCAAAGTGATACTTCCCATGTGATGGTTATTCTGAAGACAGGAGTGTTATTAATTCATTTCTGTCACGTTAAACTCATTTACGATTCTCTAAAAAGACGTCCAAATCCAATATTGATGAGGATAAAAGCTAATGCCATCCTTTCAGGTTAATACGTTATAAGAATATTTCCATTCGAAATTATAACTTGCTCGCGCCAATAAACGGATAATTATTAATGCAACATTTTTTGTCTATAAAACAATTTTTTTTATGCACTTTTATTACTTATGCTGAATTGTTTTCCATGTCTACGTTATCCAATAACTCACCATCAGCTATGTGAGTTAAATATTTCCTAGCTAAACATATTTATCAATTTTTTTTAAGCGAGCGTACTCAATTACAGAGGTCTGAAAAGCACCTGTTATTAAATTAAACTGCAGTTTGGAATTGTAGGATGATTAGACAGTTTATGCCAAGCTTGTCTATGACAACAAAACTTTAGGCTAGCTAGTGTTAGATCATTCTTTACCCTCGGACGTACATTATTCAAGGTGGAGGGGTGGGTGGTTGCCACCCCCTCTTCTTTTTTAGTTTTTTTCCTAGACGATAAAACATCAGAACCTGACGTTTTCTGTAGCTGTTTGTTTCTCCCTCGAGCGCATTTTGAGACAAGTTTAGTGATGGTCAGCTACTATGGTTACGAGATATGACGTAGCAGGTGGTCAAGTCATTTTTGAATTAAAATGCATGTTTTTCAACTTCTTCCAACAGTAAAAGTAAAGCTTGTGTATGAAATGATGGAAAGTGTTTATTTATGTGTTATTTTACATGTCAAGAACAAAAAATGATCATTTATAGAGGCTTTAACCTGATTTATAATTCTTGGTAAAATAAAATATGGCGGCCCAAATCGCGACCATTGTTGATGCCGTCACAGGCCTCCAGCAGCGCCACCACCCAAAAAATGTACCTCATCTTGTTGAGAAGAGCAAAGGCTTTCCACTGAAGGCAAAATCGTTTGGAAATACTGCAACATATCAAAGACTGCAGGTAGGGGTTCCATCAACCCCCCCCCCCTCCCGCCACTCCCCTTGTACCACGGTGGGGGTATGAATTGCGTGTACGTCCAAGGGTTAAGACGGCGTTTATCATTTATGGTTGAGGGCCATGAGGATGTTTCAGTTTGGAAAATGAAGGGTGGTCCCCTAGAGATCAAATTTCTCTTTTACACTGGCCTGTCCCCAGCAAAATGAACTTTCTTTGACGCTCAGTGGATACAAAGAACAGTTTCCTAGACCTCCTCGTTCTACACCGTAACTTTGTACTACTCATATTTTACAGACATCACCCATATCCATACGTATAGAAACAACACTAACAACAACAAAAACAAACAAACAAGCTGGGAATTAAACCAACTGTAATATTCAAATTTACAGTGTAATACATACGCATTGAATAAAATAGGCATTAAATAAAAATAATTAATTGTTTTTGTTGAGAGTGAAGCGGAAAAATGTTTGAGACATGCGGTGAACCTGGAAGTGAAAGCGTGTGCAGTGGAAGCAGCGGTGCTGCAAATGAGGTTTATGTAGTGATCCGTAGCGGATACTACACAACGCACAAAGCTACACAGCTTCTAGAACTCGTATGATTGTGAAGAAAAAAAAGACAAAAGAAACTAACTAAATTAATAAATAATCACAGTACCCTAGCTTATCACAGGGTAAGTAAACGTCCTTGTGAACGTCTTCGAAGAAATGTATCTTATGCCTTCTTTATGTCTACAAGTCTCTTATCATTTTTAAAGTTAACGCTTGAACTCTCATTGATCATTAAAAGTAAAAGATGTAAGTTATGTAATGTGAATCTGATAATGTATTTGACTGTGCCTGATTGTGGGAGTTTAGAGTGGACCTTCTCTCACATCATTCAAAAATCTTGGAGATACATCTCAATCCTACAGAGGGTTTAACTCAGTAAATACAGGAAAATACTTATATTTTTTTAGCGTTTTACTTGTTCCCTGGCGTTTTCGAAACCTGGCAGCTCTTTTGCGCTTACCCAGAAGAAATCACCAGCTACGCAGGCTGCCCTCCCCAGTCCCCACTCCGTTTCCTTTGGGAATATGGTCTAGAAAGTCAAAGTCCGTATTTTAAGGATTTCCTGCTTCTATCGACGCCAGCCAGAGCTCTCGCTATGTGGCGCTGACCAAAAAGTTCACAGCTCTGGTAAGGAGAATGGTGTGTCATGACATGGCATTATTGTTCCAAAAATTTGTTTCGATATCGCTTGTCATACTTGTTTGTTGCTAGTTGCTTATAGAAACAAGAGGCCATTGAGGGGAATAATCAACTGTCATGTAAAATATTAGGAAACATTTGATGGGGGAACTTTGATCAAATAACGAACATATGGCGACCAACATAAGGACAACACTAAGTAACTGCTCTCAGAGTCTCAGGCTTGTCAGTTCCGGATATAAAACTGTTTCTTGAGAAGTCAGATGACTTTTAAACACAAACGTGTATATTATTTAACGCATTGGGCTGTCATTAAATTTAGGTGCAAGCGCTAACCTTACTTAGATTAGAGAAGTAATTATCATGGGAGTTACTGAAAGCTGCATAAGTTTCACCTGCTTATCGGCTCTCAATGCGAGGACCAAATTTCTATCGAAGTAAATGCAAAAGGGTGAATTCTATTATCAGCTACTCAAAAGAAGAAAAAAGACGGCTACAGCGAGTAAGTATTTATACAAAGAGGAAGCAACTACAATTAATCGAAACCAGGTGTCTTCAAAGAATTGTGTGCTTGTTTGGTGTGATCATTTGTTTTTTCTTTCACCAAAGGGTAATTCTAAAGTGACGCGTATTATTCGCACAAAAAATTTGTAAATAAAAATACAGAAGTTTGAAGCAATGAACATTAGAAAACCAAATCTACTGTTGACGGTAGAAGATGCTAATCTTTCAGCGTAATGAGGAGTATTTCCATTTGAATTATTTCTAGCTGTGAGTTTTAATGAATGCAACATTCATTTTACATCAGATAAGGAAGAATATTTAGATGCAGCCTTAACGCATAGGTTGCAATTTTTTTTTCTCATTTCCTTTAAATTTGATAAAATGATAAGAAACAATCCTCGTCAAAAATCTTGAAACACTTGCGTGCGTTTCCCCTTCCCCACATTTGATTTGGGTATTACAGTGGTTTAAGTGCTTCAAAATACGCGTGGCTCAACATTGGGGAGGGAGAGGGCACATTACATTGAGACCGGAAGTGTGAGGAGTAAATCTCAAAAATTTTCTTGAAAATTCGAGAAAAGCGGGGTCCGTTTCAACGATTTGTGACGAGTATTGAAGCAATTGAGTTGAATACTTCTAAGTTTTAATTTTTATCAGCTTTTTTAGCAAGCGGAACATTAAAAATAGTATTAAGTCTTCGGTGAGTAGTTTGGAAATCTTATGAGACGGTTTATATAGCACTGAACATAAAGTTCGACACTCGTCAGTAGACTAAATGGTATACGTTTCTAAACGGTTGTTGGTTTCTTGATGTGCCTTTTATTCTTTACCTACGGTTAGGCACATGGCTTTAAAATGACCGATCAAAACCTTGCCCGTCAAGATGGCGCGGCATAAATGAGTGGGAGTTACAGGGGGTAAAAATTTGTTTAAAGAATAGTCAAAGAAAAGATGACAGACAAAAAGTTCCAAATACGTGTTTGGGTAGATAAAATTGAACGTTTTAAGTATAATAAAATTTTAGTTTTCTCATTCTCTCTATAATGAGAATCGTTTCATGACTTTGATCTCCGTGGAGAAAAAAGAATCAATTGAAATTTTCTGTGACATACCAATTTGTTTATATTTTCATTACTGTTTTCATTGTCGAACCACACATATGAACTGTCCTCTCTTCGTTGTTTGTTGATGTTTCTTGAGAGACTTGTAAAAATATCTTAAAGGAGCGCTATCAAGGTTATAGTATGGTTTGAAAAGCTAAGCGGTAATTACTATATTATATTAAGGAAACCCAAAAGGTAGTGGAAATTCTTCTTCTTTTTTGTTTCTTCTTCTTCTCATTATTATTACTATTATTATTATTATTATAATTATAATTATAATTATCATCATAGAATTATTGTAATCTTCGGCCTTCTTGTTTAGTCTCTGAAGCACAGAGTCCAAACCATGGCCCTCAAGGAGCAAAGAGTTTGTTTGATTAACAGAACCTTTCTGAGGATGTGGGCTGTTCCCAGAAGAGTTCTTTTTGGAGCACGCGGACGCTAGTTGTTCTTGGAATTCAGTCAACGTACTTTTCCTGCCCCTTCCTAATTAGCCTGCGAGCAAGCTCTCCGGGCACTCTGGCGGCGGGGCGGGAAATGGAAGAGGAGCTTGCAACTACGTCTCTGGAATTAATTTTGAATTCCACTTCCAATTTCCCTGTCGTTCCCCGTCGACTGACCCGTCAAATTTCCGACAATCAGCACGAAGCGGAAACAAGCGCGAATGTAAAAAAGAATTGAAAAACACGTTCCAAGGGTAATGACGTCATAACTAATGTCATCTCCGCCAATCAGCATTTCGCATAGACTTTTTCGATGCAGATATTCAAATTCCAGAGACGTAGTTGCAAGCTCTCCTTCCTTTTGCCAGAGCGCCCCGGAGAGCTTACTCGCAGGCTACTTCTTAAGTACCCCTAGCGCCCCAATAACTACTGGTGTCGTCTCTACTTCCATTTTCCACCTTCTAGCTCTAAGTGTTCATATAATACGACCTCCAAGCTTACACGACAGATTGGAGCTTCAATGCTGGATTCCATCTTCCCTTGATGTCAACACCCTCTTCTTCCAGCTTCCTCAGAAACTGACCATGTATTTTCTTTTCTCTCCACGATTTCATTCTTCTTCTACCGCTCCCTTTTTATATTGCTCTGGTTTTACAGGAGCTTCAAAATCTACCATTATTATGGTGTGATCCTCTCCAGTTATTTTTCTGGGGATTCTCAGCCATGTTTTAGAAGCAATCCCGAAGCTTAGAGACATAACACTTTCCGCAAGATATGGGCAGTACCAAGGATGGCTGACAATTGTGCGCTTCCAAAAATATCTGTTATACTCAACATCCCATACTAGGCGGCCTTTGCATTCCCCAAGACAGTTACAAGTGCACCAATCATGATGGGTATTAGTCACTCTATTTCTGGCCTGTGGATTCTTTGAATTTCGAGAGCTAGGTCTTGATTAATTTCCTTCTTTTCCTCCTGAGTCTGAAGGATATGTTATTATTATTATTTTTATTATAACAAATGAATGCATGTATGCTCTTAGTCATCAATTAGAAAGAAATGAAACTGACCTCCGGAGCGCGTCAGCTCTACACATACTTGCACAGACACCACTGACCTATTAGATTCCCTTGGAATAACATGCATGGGTGGGAGTGCCTTGCGCAAACTATTTCAGCAAATTTCGTTTTTTTTCCTTTGACTGCTGCATCTTTTTCTGTTTCCTCTTAGTCATTCTAACATAGGATGTTTTATTTCCTTTTCTTATAGTTTTATTAAAGAAGAACCATATTAGCGTCCAATGCAACAAGAGGAACACTTAACCTGTTGGAATGAACCATTGTAGAGCTTATAATGACAGTGGGCTTTTCGAAAAAGAAGACAGCATATGGATGGCAACTTTACTCACCGAATTGATTGCCGTTGTTTTGATAAACCTCTTTACACTCGCCACTTTCGCAAGAAACCGTCACTTACGCAAGCGCAGTACGTACTTGGTAATAAATCTGACTACAGCTGATTTACTTTTGGGGGTAGCGGCTGTTCTTTTACAGATACTCGAACCTCGTATCCTGGAGAGCCACAATATACTTGGAGAACATTTCAACTGGTATGCATTCCTGTACTTAACGCTAGAATCATTATTTCCAGCTGCTTCGTTAGTTAATCTCTCATTAATTTCGTTAGAGAGGTTGCACGCAACTATTTATCCCTTTAGACACTGTCTAATACGTGAACAAATATACTTTACGGTAATAACATTTAGTTGGCTTTTAGCCTTACTTTTTGCATCTATGGTGGCCATTTTAGCTGTTTTACGTGGACAGCTTACACTGGATTTTTACGTATTTGCGTCTTACTGTTTTATTACAGTTCTTATTATCATAGTCTCTTATGTTATTATTATTTCTAATGTCAAAAGCAGCCCTCAATCACATAATTTTGGATCAAAGCTTTTAGCAGAGAAGAAACTGTCAATAACCTTATTTGTAATGACTGTTGCGTCCTTCCTGACCATTCTACCTTTGGCTGTTTGGATAGCTATGTTGAGACACATAGGGTGGGAGTTGAGCCCTGTGATAGCTTATCGCTTTAACCTTACATTTTTTGCCTTATATCTATGTAATTCCATAGTTAATCCGATAATATACGCTTTAAGAATGCAAGAATTCAGGAAAGCAGCCAGGAAACTTTGTTGTTATAGAGAGTCAAAGCCTGTGGAGTCCATTGAACTTCCTGCTATATAGTACGTAATTAAAAGATTAATCAGTAATGATTGAGTGGTAGCAAAAATGTGGACAGTGACTTAGGTTAACAAACTTTGAAGATTCAAAGAACGCTTTTTAAATTTTAGTAATTGGCCAATGAGAAGTGGAGTTCTTTAGCGCAGGGAAACCCTTTATAATTGATCTTGGATAATAAAAAAATTCATGATTGATAATAAAAAATCACCTTGTCGAAAAAGCTCTAGATGAACTGAAAACTTATTTCTCAACTCGCGCCTCTCCCTTCAAAATTCAAATTCACTACATTTTACTAAATTGCCAGGCTAAGGAAACTTGTTACTTCGCCAAATGTAATAATCGCCGCAAATTGTAATACTAACACAAAATATACTATAAAGAGTCGCTGCAAAAAGTATACTAAGTCAGTCGAATAAAATAGCTGTTGTCGAAAACATGGAATAAAAACGCTTTAATCAAATTTCAATGCATTACTCAAATGCATTTAGAATATATGAATTGAGTTCGGTAAGACAGTAACACGACTTTTGAAACCAAATTTTGCAAAGCGCCGTTCTTAAATCGAATTTCAATCGGGATGTCAGTATAGGCCTTTGAAACAGGCCTAATAGTGAAAAAGCATGTAATAAAAGATATCCGATCTGTCACATTTTTTTTCACGAGAACCAGATAACTTTGGCTGGAGTTTACTTTTTGCTAATTTTTCACTTAATCAAGGCTCTGAATGTGTTCGTCCTTAATGCTGTATTTTTAAGTCAAAATTTCTTTTATTAGGAAGTTCCCAAGCTTTATGATAGAGTCCAAAAAAGTATGGTGCTTGCCCGGGAACGCACATTTGTGTAGTTCGTCTTAATTGTTTGAGTGGCCAGGGATATACTCACACAAATAGTCGAGGAATACTCATTATTTAGAAATATTGTTTACAATAAAGTCAAGTGCTTTAGCGAGTGTCAAGATATCATAATGGGACAGGTCCTATTATAGCTGTTGCGAGTGTTTATCACCCTAAGAAATCACCCATTTCATCTCTCGACGCATTTCCCCAGTTGTCAACCTAAATTCTGCCTTTTGTAGCTTCAGACACCTAACAGAAAATGTGCAATAATTGAACAGGAGAATCTACAAATGCTCCTGATTTGGCACCTGTATTACATTCAAAAACGGAAACAAATGTACGATTCGGTTCGCTATAAATGTTGCATCCTTATTTCAACTGTTATTTATTTATAATATTTATAATAAAATTAATAGTAATATCAAGAATAATATTAACAATAATAATAACAACCTGTAGTTTAAATGAACATCTGAATCCGCTACTGATTACTGAGCCACAACTTCTTATATTATCAAATTTTACGTTATTACATTATGCGTTAGCAAAGTTATCACATTTTATTACATTTTACGGCGTAACAAAACTTATTTAAGAAAAGGTATGGAAATATAGTTTTTAACATTTCTTTGGCCAAGGAATAGTATAGTATTTTTTTTCCACGTTACCGCTTCTTTTCATTTTAAAATTGTAAAAGTCATTTTTAACATTGTAAAAGGGTGAGAACTAAAGCAAAGTAGAACAATGTGGGTTGACTGTGGCTTGTTTTTAAAACGCCGAGGTTTTTCCTTTAATTTTGACTAAGCTTAATTACTGGTTGTTGACTAAAAACGATATATAGTGAACAACTAACTTAAGTTATCATAAAGACGTAAATTGTGTATGTCGTAGGGCTCAAGAGTAGGTTTATCATGTAGCCTGATGGTTGCTCGCTTCCACATATATCGACAGATATTTATTAAATTCCGCTTATAACTTGGTAGGCTGTAGCGTCAAATTTAACTGGAGATAATTATATAATGTGTACCTAATTTGTTAATAAGGTGAAATAAAGTGGACTGAAAGCAAATCCTGCTCTTCAAAATAAAAACAACAAAATAGCAAACTATGCACCTTTTTTTGATGTTCTTAAAAGAGACTTGCTAAGTACCGAAGCATCATTGTCATTCGATTCCTTCAAAACATATCTCCGTTTTTGATTGGCTCAGATCCCACGGGTTATTCTAAATAACCAGCTAGTGTTGAACAAATTTGGAAGATGTTTTCGATATCCGGAATAAAACGTTTATAGAACAAGGTAATCACCAGAAAAAGGTGGGCAACCGAGAAGTCCTAGGGACGAGGTTTTGTTGTTTTGGTGTAGAAACATGTAGAAAATGCTGGAACAGCTTTGCGAAGAACAAATAGCTAGCCTCCCACGCAGACGTTCTTAGGGGTTCAACTGCGCCGATTGGATCTCCGATAATCTGCATGTGATCTCCACCCGATATTTGCGAACAATGGGAAAGGAATTTAGCTTTCAGTTCAGCAGACGTTCGCGGGGCAGGAATGCGTGACGAACCCCTAAGAACGTCTGCGTGGGAGGCCAAAAAATAGCCGAACTACTGCCTCAAAGCGTAGCAAGAACAGCAAGCATACAACTCGAAGGACAACTGCTACTTGAAGAATAACTGCAGAACTAAACATTCCCGGGCCTTTTTATTAAAAACTGAATCACTGGATAATGCAATTCTAGAGCTCTAATTGACTTAGCCATCATGGTAATTTTGCCATTTCACTATGCTCTCCAAATATGGTAACTGTACGCGTCTGCTTAAAATTAAAAACAATATTTATATTTTGCGGGCGTTTTTAATAAAACAATTTTTCTACTCGCGCTAGTTGGATATGAGATGATTATAGTCAATTCGACGCTACGCGCCTCGTTGACTTACAACCATCTCATATCCAAAGTGCACTCGCGGAATAAAATGTTACCTGAACTTTCTCTGAAACAGGCACATGAAGAATGGAGCTTAACATCGAGGCAAGCATGTCTTAGCTTGTTTTTTAAACTAGGAATCATTTTAATCAATGATAATTCTTGGATTCAGCTTTCTTATGATCTAAAGAATTATGCAGATCTAGGAAGCTGTTATCCTTCTTTTCGCAAAATACCTTAGCTTCTCGATCTCCATAAATCTTCATATCATACTCATCCAGTTATCCAATAACTGCTACTTATTATTCATTCAAAATATTTCTCCGTTTCTGATTGGATAAAATCACACACATAATTCACCATAACCAGGTACTGTTGACCAAATTTGGGAGAATTTTGACGTCAAAAGTGCAGCAAAGTTGCAGATTTTTGAACCGTTAACCGAGAAGACCTGGGGACGAGTTTGAGTTGTTTGCGAAGTGAGTAATGGCGAGGACAACACCTTCAACATTCTCCTCGATCTGCATTATTCTTCATATCCTACGAAAGCCGAATTCAATAGTTGCTAATTATTGTCAGAGGTTCGATCAAATTGCTCGCTAAGCGAGAAGGTTCCAGGAGTCTTCTTTTACATTTTCGTGTTCACTTCTTTATTATTCTCATTTTAGCAGCCTAAAAAGGAAGAGTAATTATTAAGTTCATGTTTCCTAAAAGTTGCATAAATTTCACCTGCTCATCTAGCCTGTTTTCCAAGTAGGGATCATATTTATCGCGAAGATGAATGCATACACGTGAGTTTCCTTGAAAAATTACTCATAAAGAAAAGAAGAAGGCTAAAGTAAGTAAGTATGTATAGAGGAAACAACTAGTTTAATCAAAAACTAAGTGTCTGTAGTGAGCTTCCGTGTATGCTTGGGGTGATCAGTATTTATCTATAACTAAGGGGTATTTCTCATGTGGTGGGTATTCTGAGGAAAGACCTGCTTCTAATTCAAAGCTGCAGTCATTTAAACTCATTTTTCATCCTCTAAAACGTGTTATTCTTTCAGGTTGATAACATAGAAGAGTATTTCCGTTCAAGATCACTTACTATGAAGATTAATACTAAATTATTTCTCCATTAAACGACATATTCGGATGCCCTTTTATGTTGAACTTTTTTCCATGTCCACGCTATTCAATAATATGATTAGTTAGCCTAAGGGTTAAATATTTCTAAGCTGCATTGAACGTTTGAAAAACGTTTTATCAGTGATAACATCGTCACTTTGGAGCACGCTTCCTCAAAAATTAATGATAATGGACAGAATGTCAAGACAGCAATAAGACTATTGCGACGTTTGCCAAATTAACGAGCGAACCTCTTTTTGCTTTTAGCGTGAACGCGTAAGGAAGGCGAGATTTCTTAACAAATAGAAATATATTGATAAGGTTATGATGAAAATTATTACTAATAATACAGAGAGCAGAGAGCTGGAACTGAACGGACAGAAGTTCAGTGAAGGATGATTTTTAACAAAACTTTGTTTTTAACAAATTAAAACCAAATGACGGTTGCATAAAATTCACCTGTTCAGTTTAATTCTCTAAAGTTGGGCTTATTTATTGCGAAATAATGCAAAAATATGAACTCTGACAACAAAGCAGTGTATTAAAAGAAAGGAACATGGATATAATCGGTAAGTTAGTACCCTGCGAGCAGAAGTTTCTCTCTTACATGGCTTTTAGCGTTTACGAAGTCGTTGGCATGACCAGGCGTAAACAAACCAACTACGCGACACGCGACAGACAGACCACGCGAGCGACTTCGTAAACGCTAAAAGCCATGCAAGAAAGAAATGTCTGGTCGCATGGCAGTAATTTAGTGGAAGGGAAAAAGACTTATATAACTTCTTTACTTTTTTTTTCGTTAGATGATAGGAGCTTGCAACTACGTCTCTGGAATTAGTTTTGAATTCCACCTCCAATTCCCCTGTCGTTCCCCGTCGACTGAGCTGTCAACTTTCCGATAATCAGCTCGAAGCGGAAACAAGCGCGAATGTTAACAAAAATTGAAAAACACGTTCCAAGGGTAATGACGTCATTACTAATGTCATCTCCGCCAATCAGCATTTCGCATCGACTTTTTCGATTCAGATATTCAAATTCCAGAGACGTAGTTGCAAGCTCTCCTTCCTTTTGCCAGAGCGTCCCGGAGAGCTTGCTCGCAGGCTACTTCTTAAGGACCCCTAGCGCCTCAATAACAACTGGTGTCGTCTCTATTTCCATTTTCCACCTTCTGGTTCTAAGTGTTCATATAATACGACCTCCAAACTTATTCTTGGGCCGGTCAGATCACGACAGATGGAAGCTTCAGTTCTGGATTCCATCTTCCGTTGATGTCAACACCCTCTTCTTCCAGCTGCCTCAGAAACTGATCATGTATTTTCGTTTCTCTCCATGATTTCACTTCTTCTTCTTCTACCGCTTCCTTTTTATATTACTCTGGTTTTACAGGAGCTTCTAAATCTACCATTATTATGGTGTGATCCTCTCCAGTTATTTTTCTGGGGATTCTTAGCCATGTCGCAGCAGCAACCCCGCAGCTTAGAGACATAACCCTTTCCGCAAGATATGGGCAGTATCAAGAGGATGGGTGACAACTGTGCGCTTCCAAAAATATCTGGTAGACTCAACCTCCCATACTAGGCGGCCTTTGCATTCCCCAAGACAGTTACAAGTGCACCAATCATGATGGCTATTACTGTCGTTCTTCTCGTGGCCTGTGGATTCTTTTAATTTCGAGAGCTAGTTCTTGATTAATTTCCCTCTTTTCCTCCTGAGTCTGAAGGATATGTTATTATTATTATTATTATTATTATTTTTATTATAACAAATGAATACATGTATGCTCCTAGCCATCAATTAGAGAGAAATGAAACTGACCTCCAGGGTGCGTCAGCTCTACACATACTTGCAGAGACACCACTGACCTATTAGATTCCCTTGGAATAGCATACATGGGTGGGTGCCTTACGCAAACCATTTCAACAAATTTCATTTTTTTTTTCCTTTGACTGCTGCATCTTTTTCTGTTTCCTTCTTAGTCATTCTAACATAGGATGTTTTATTTCCTTTTCTTATAGTTTTATCAAAGAAGAACCATATTAGCGTCCAATGCAACAAGAGGAACACTTAACCTGTTGGAATGAACCATTGTAGAGCTTATAATGACAGTGGGCTTTTCGAAAAGGAAGAGAGCATATGGATGGCAACTTTTCTCACCGAATTGATTGTCATTGTTTTGATAAACCTTTTTACCCTCGCCACTTTCGCAAGAAACCGCCACTTACGCAAGCGTAGTACGTACTTGGTAATCAATCTGACTATAGCTGATTTACTCTTTGGAGTAGCGGCTGTTCTTTTAACAATACTCAAACCACATATCCTGGAAAGCCACAATATACTTGGAAAACATTTCAACTGGTATGCATTCCTGTACTTAACTCTGGAAACATTATTTCCAGCTGCTTCGTTAGCTAATCTCTCATTAATTTCGTTAGAGAGGTTGCACGCAACAATTTATCCCTTTAGACACTGTCTGATACGTGAACAAGTATACTTTGCGGTGATTACATTGAGCTGGCTTTTAGCCTTACTTTTTGCATTTATAATGGCCATTTTAGTTGTTTTACGTGCACAGCTTACATTAGGTTTTTACGTATTTGCGTCTTACTGTTTTATTACAGTTCTTATTATCATAGTCTCTTATGTTATTATTATTTCTAATGTCAAAAGCAGCCCTCAATCACATATTTTTGGATCAAAACTTTTAGCAGAGAAGAAACTATCAATAACCTTATTTGCAATGACTGTGGCGTCCTTCCTGACCATTCTACCTTTGGCTGTTTGGGTAGCTATGTTGAGATACCTATGGGGTGAGTTAAGCCCTGCGATAGCTTGCCGCTTTCACCTTACATTTTCTGCCTTATATTTATGTAATTCCATAGTTAATCCGATAATATACGCTTTAAGAATGCAAAAATTCAGGAAAGCAGCCAGGAAACTTTGTTGTTATAGAGAGTCAAAGCGTGTGGAGTTCATTGAACTTCCTGCTGTATAGTACATAGTTAAAAGATTAATCAATAATGATTGAGTGGTAGCAAAACTGTGGACAGTGACTTAGGTTAACAAACTTTGAAGATTCAAAGAACACTTTTTAAATTTTAGTAATTAGCCAGTGAGAAGTGGAGTTCTTTAGCGCAGAGAAATCCTTTATAATTGATCTTGGATAATAAAAAATCGATAATTGATAATAAAAAATCACCTTGTTGAAAAGCTCTAGATGAACCGAAAACTTATTTCTCAACTCGCGCTTCTCTCTTCAAAATTTAAATTCACTACATTTTACTAAATTGCCAGGCTAAGGAAACTTGTTACGCTGCAATATGTAATAATCGCCGCAAATTGTAATACTAACACAAAATGTAAGTCAGTCGAATAATAAATCTGTTGTCGAAAACAAGGAATAAAAACGCTTTGATCAAATTTGAATGCATTATTCAAATGCATTCAGAATATATGAATTGAGTTCGACCAGACAGTAACGCGACTTTTGAAACCAAATTTTGCAAAGCGCCGTGCTTAAACCGAATTTCTATCGACGCGGCAGTAACCTGACCTTTGAAACAGGCTTAATAGTGAAAAATTATGTAATAAAAGATATCCGATCTGCCACATTTTTTTTTTCACGAGAATCAGATAACTTTGGCTGGAGTTTGCTTTTTGCTGATTCTTCACTTAATGGAGGCTCTGAATGTGTTCGTTCTTAATGCTGTATTTTTAAGTCAAAATTTCTTTTATTATGAAGTTCCCAAGCTTTATAGAGTCCAAACAGTTTACCTGGCAAAGTAGTTTTTGTTTGCCTAAAGCAGACAGCGCAAAAAATTTTTAGTTCGCCCAGCAACGGATTGTTTTTTTTTTTGGAGTAGAGGTGAGCTGATGACACAATATTGTGTTTGCCCGGGAATGCACAAGTTTTATTGTGTAGTACGTTGGTTTGAGTGGTCAAGGATATACTCACACTTGTCCAATAGTCGGAGGAATACTCGTTAATTAGAAATATTTTTTACAATAAAGTCAAGTGCATTAGACGGCGAGTGTTTATCACCCTACGAAATCACCCATTTCATTCTCTAGACGCATTTCCCCAGTTGTCAACCTAAATTCCGCCTTTTGTAGCTTCAGACACCTAACAGAAAATGTGCAATAATTGAATAGAAGAATCTACATATGCTCCTGATTTGGGACCTGTATTACATTCAAAAACAGAAACAAATATACGATTCGGTTCGCTATAGATGATTGTATCGCCTTATTTCAACTGTTAGTTATTTAAAATATTTACAATAATATTAATAATAAAATCAAGAATAATATTAACAATAACAATAATTAGCTATTGTTTAAATGAAAATCTGAATCCGCTACTAATTACTGAGCCACAATACTGACTTCAAAATATCATGCATGTCATTCGGATAATAGTTAGAACCGAGTTCACCGCGAACCTCTAACCGCGGTTTGCTGTTACCCGTTTGCGGTTCGACGTTCAAACATAATTCGATTTAGATTGGCGGTGGATTAAATAACGGCGCCGCCATTTTGAATCAGCAGCCACGAATGGCACTTGTTTTCAAGATCCAATAGGATTTATAAGATTTAGTATTTCGCCCGAATTTGTGCCTCTGTTAATGGATATAGACTTGCTCCACAAGATTTTTGTATCATTACGAGTGATGAAAGAACAATTATACGCTAAAAGCTTTCAGGTAAACGAGATACGTGAAAACCTACCTCCCCACGTTGAAAACGCACGTTGTGAACCTCAAACGTGACGCGAAAGACTTGTCAAGCGACCTCCAGCGGTTAGAGGATCGCGGTAAACTCGGATCTAAAACTCTCTATTATTAAATTTTACGTTATTACATTATGTGTTAGAAAAGTTATCACATTTTGCCTCGAAAATTTTATTACATTTTACGGCGTAACAAAACTTATTTAAGAAAAGGTATAGAAATATAGTTTCACTTTTAATATCTCTTTGGCCAAGGAATAGTTAAGTTTTTTTTTCACGTTACTGCTTCTTTTCATTTTCATATTGTAAAAGTCATTTTTAACATTGTAAAAGGGTGACAAGTAAAGCAAAGTAGAACAATGTGGATTGACTGTGGCTTGTTTTTAAAACGCCGAGGTTTTACCTCTAATTTTGACCACGTTTAATCGCTGGTTGTTGACTGAAAACGATATATAGTGAATAACTAACTTAAGTTATCATAAAGACGTAAATTGTCTATGTCGTAGGGCTCAAGGTTTACTAGGTTTATCATGTAGCCTGTTGGTTGCTCGCTTCCACATAAATCGACACATATTTATTAAATTCCGCTCATAGCTTGATGTGCTGTAGCGTCAAATTTACCTGGAGATAATTATACAATGTGTACCTAATTTGTTAATAAGGTGAAATAAAGTGGACTGAAAACAAATCCTGCTCTTCAAAATAAAAATAACAAAATAGCAAACTATGCACCTTTTGTTGATGTTCTTAAAAGAGACTTGCTAAGTACCGAAGCATCATTGACATTCGATTCTGTCAAAATATATCTCCCTTTTTGATTGGCTCAGATCCCACGGGTTACCGTAAAATTCCGAAAATAAGCCCCTCCATGTATAAGCCCCTCCAAATATAGGCCCCCCAAACCGGTAACGCAAAAAACCCTCCATTAAATCGCCTCTCAAATATAAGCTCCCCCCGGGGGGGCTTGTACTTGGAAAATTGCCCCCAAATACAAAGTAAAACAAAGCAAAAACGGTAAATTTACTTCCAACTGTAAGGCTAGCCCAATCGATTTTGAAAAGCAAATCTCCCCCCATAGATAAGACCCTCCGAATATAAACCCCTCCAAAAATAAGCCCCTCAAAAAGGGCCTTTGAAAAATGTAAGCCCCGGAGCTTATTTTCGGAATTTACGGTATTCTAAATAACCAGCTAGTGTTGAACAAATTTGGAAGATGATTCGATATCTGGAAAAACACGTTAATAGAACAGGGTGATCACCAGAAAAGGGAGGGCAACCGAGAAGTCCTGGGGACGAGGTTTCGCTGTTTTGGTAAAGCAGTAGAACCATATAGAAAATGGTGGAACAGCTTTGCGAAGAAGTAGCCGAACTTTTGCCTCAAAGCATAGCAAAAACAGCAAGCATACAACTCGAAGGACAACTGCTACTTGAAGAATATCTGCAGAACTAGACATCCCTTTTTATTAAAAATTGAATCATTGGATAATGCAATTCTAGAGCTCTGATTGGCTTAGCGATCATGGTAATATTGCCATTTTACCATGCTCTCCAAATTTTGCAACTGTACGCGTCTGCTCAAAATTAAAAACAATATTTATATTTTGTGGGAGTTTTTTAATAAAACAATTATTCCACTCGCGCTAGTTGGATATGAGGTGGTTATAGCCAACGCGGCGCTACATACTACCATCTCAAATCCAAAGCACACTCGTACAATAATTGTTAAATACTTGAACTTGATCTGAAACAGGCAAATGAAGACCGGAACGTATCATCGAGGGAATGCTTTAGCTTGTTTTTAAACTAGGAATTATTTTAACTCAATAATAAAACAATTCTTGGATTCAGCTTTCTTATAAACTGAAGAATTATGCAGATCTTGGAAGGTGTTATCCGCCTCTTAGCTTCTCGATCTCCATAAATCTTCATATCATACTCTTCCTTATCCAACATATAATCGCTAAATTAATGGTTCCGAGAGTCTTCTTTTACATTTTCGTCTTCTCTTCATCATTATTATCATTTTACCAGCCTAAAAAGGAAGAGCAATTATAAAGTTCCTGTATACTAAAAGTTGCATAAATTCCACCTGCTCATCTAGCCTGTTTTCCAAGAAGGGATCAAATTTATCGCGAAGATGAATGCATACACGTGAGTTGCCTCGAAAAATTACTCATAAAGGAAAAGAAGAAGGCTAAAGTGAGTAAGTATGTCTAGAGGAAACAAAAGATAATCAAAAGAAGTGTCTGCAGTGACTTCTGTGCTAGCCTGCGTAGCAGGCGCTTGGAAGTATTAGGCGCAAGAAAGAACGGGGCGCGCGAGGGAGACACTTCTGTGGATGTTTGGGATGATCATTCGTGTTATTCTATAACTAAGGGATATTCCGAAAGCACCTGCGTCTAGTTCACAGCTGCGACGCGGTCATCTTAACTCATCCATCATTCTCTAAAAGAGACATTCGATTCACATCTATGGTCCATTATAAAACGTGTTATTCTTTCTGGATAATAAGTTAAAAGAATATTTCCGTTCGAGCTCAGCTACTATAACTGATTAACGGAGAATTATTTCTCCATAAAGCAACATATTTTGATGCACTTTTATGTTGAACTTTTTTCTTTGTCGATGCTATTTGATCATACGATTAGTTAGCCTTAGAGTTGAACATTTCTAAGCTGAATTAAACCAGTTTTTCAGCAAGTGGAATCGATAAGAGAATTTTCTGTGAGGGTACTCTAAAAGCACCTGTTATCTGCAGTATGGAATTGAAGGCTGTTTAGACAGTATATGTCCAAGGTATCTATGACAACCACAGCTTACCTACGGTAGTATTATCATAAATCATTCTAAGGAATAGGTTCTCCTATCTGTTTGAGGGCGTTCATTGTGGGTAAGGGCTATGAGGATTTTTCAGTTGGAAAAACATTTCACAGGTGGCCCCTCATCGAACCTATATTTTACACTGACCCATCCCCACCTCCAAAAAAAAATAGACTTTCAGTGGATAGAATCTAGCATCGCCGTCCCCACCCCTCTCTACTCAGAAACCTTCTGCACCAGAAAGTTTTATTCAACTTTCATACGGCACCAAAGTATGGCAAAAAACTTTCCGATATGTGACGCTCCACCTATTAGATCGGCGTGGCTCAGCTTCGCTCCAGCAAAGAAATCGCGCCACCAAAATCGCTCAACTGTTGATTTCAGAGACGAATGGTCCAGGGTATCGGTATTACAGAAATAATTTTGTCAAAATGCTCGCCGGTCCAGTCTACATACAGGCGCATTTGATCATATTCAGATGTTAATTTGCGCCTAATAAGAAATAACTTATTATTATTATTATTATTACTACATACGTAAGGTTTAAAATGAGGAAAAGCAGGCTTAATATTGGGTGGTGCATAATTTATTCATTTACGACAAATTTGCTTTTCATTTTTGTACTTTTTTTCTTTTGGTTTCGACTGAGTCTTAATTTTTATTAAGTTGATAGGTTCTATGGCCGTGTTACTTTCACAGGGTTCTATACCGTTCTATCTGCAACATAGCCGAGAAACCGGGATATATTTTCTTTTCACTAATAGCACTGTGATAACATCTTAACTTGGGAGCACGCTTCATCAAAAATGATAATGGACGAATGTCAAGACACCAATAAAACTGTTGTGACGTTTGCAAAATTAACGAAGGAACCTCTTTTTGCTTTTAGCAGGAACGCGTAAGGAGAGCGCGATAGCTTAACAAATATTAATATATTGATAAACTTATAAGGAAGATTATTAGTAAAAATACAGAGTTCAGAGAGCTAGAATTAAACTGAAGAGACAATAGCTCAGTAAAGGATGAAATGATATAATAAACTTCGTTTTCGAGAAATTGAAACCAAATGATTTTGCATATAATTCACCTGTTCATTTTAATTCTCTAAATTTGTGCTAATTTATTGCAAAATAAATGCAAAAAGTTGAACTCTGACAACAAAGCAGTGTATTAAAAGAATAGGACATGGATATTTAACAATTATTCCTCGAGTCCGAATAGGCTCTGAGTCAATAGCCCATGAGGCCGATTGTTTTAGTAAAATCTAACTAGTTGGTGAAAAATATCGAGAATAAAAAACTTTTAGCTAGTTAAAGCTAGACTTTAATCCTTTTTTGCCGCCAAAAAGCCCGCGCTTTTCGCTACTACTGGGCTATAACATATAGCCTAGTAGTAGCTCAACCAATCAGAACGCAGCATTGATAATAGACTACCGGTTGGATTTTACTAAAATCGGTAAGTTTTAAGTGCAAGGTAAAGAAGTTATATCACTACCCTAAGTGCGATGAATTCTTTATTTGTTTTCTTTTTGTTTGACGATATTCAGAGATACATATGATGTGGAGCAAAATTTTTGTGGGAAATGATTTTAGGCGCATTTTCAGGATTTTCTAAAGATCCTAGCATGAAGGCGAAAAAAAAAATAAATAAAAGAAAGCTGCGAAATGGATATCTTTAAAACAAGGAACCGGGAATCGGAAAACGAGAATGGGGAGCGAGGAACGGGGAATCTTTAAAACGGGGAATCTTTAAAAATGGGAATCTTCAAAACGGGGAATCTTTAAAAATGGGAATCTTTTAAATCGGATTCTCCGTTTTGAAGATTCTCCATTTTAAAGATTTCCACTTTTAAAGATTCCCCATTTCAAAGATTCCCGCTTTTAAAGATTCCCCGTTTTAAAAATGCCCCGTTCCCCGTTCCCCATTCCTATTCCCCCATTCCCCGTTCCTTGTTTTAAGGATAGCTGCTGCCAAATCTCACTCCCCCAACCACCTGACGACCCTGTTTAGGTAATCTTTGCGGTAACTCTGCTATCTTAGAAGCATTATGCCTAGTTATTACATAAAAGCGATCCTTTTTCTCTTTAACTACGAGTACGAATTTTAAATTTCAGTCTTGTTATATTCCCAGAACTAACTCCGTTTCCTGTAGTTGATTAACACAAAAAAGTGCAGAAGCCAAAAAGGATAGGCGGGATGGTATAGCAGGTGTACTACCTGAAAAGTGATGATCAAAAGCACACGAGCTGCGTGTGAAAAGTCACGCCTGTGATTGTAGTAATGTGAGCAAAGACTTAAAGTTAGAAACGTGCAAGCCTTAAAAGGTTTCTGGCATCAAGTGTTTCAAGCGTAGGTTAAGTTTGATCGTCCGGGTGAACGTAGTCCTGAATAGGACTGTTGTTGTTGACAGTGACTGACGTTTCGACAACCTGTATGGTAGTCATCTTTAGAGTCAAAGTGACTTGTATCACGTCAGTTGATGGTATTATACTCTGGTTATTGATCTGATTGGTCAATTACGTCGCGATGTTATTGGTCGTCAGTCAGTTAAGCCGTGATGTTATTGGCTATGAAGACTCGTAACCAGTAATTGGTGCGTTTCGATCCGTCTATTGTCACAGTTAAACAGTCGTCTATTGTTAGTCAAATTGTCAGTTCTCCAGTCGTTTTCTCGTAGTTAGTTTTGCTTGATCTCGTCAATAAGTCGTTTGTACGGCGCTGGTAACTGTTGGCTTCTATTCAGTGGCGTTTGTTGTAAGTTAGTAAACCAGCTTTCTAAAGTAAGACGTTGATAGTAGTCTGTAGAATACGTTACACATGTCGCAGAGTCCTAGTCAATTCGATGTTTCGTCTTTAAATGGTGCTCAGCAATTTGATTGTTGACGTCACCATTCCTCGTCGCACGTTTGTGTCCGGTCAGTCGCGTGCTTAGGTTTCTGCCGGTTTTACCAATGTAAGAAGCCTGGCAGTCGCAGCATTTAATTTTGATCTTGTATACTGCTCCCTGTCTGTCCTCCTGTTTGTTTTGTCCTTGACATTAGTAAGCAGTTGCCGTAAAGTGGTTATCGGTTTGTGCAACACGTATATTGTAAGGTTGTAATAGTTTCAGAGGTGCCTCTGATGTATACGGTATAGTCACTGTCATAACAGGGCCAGAGTTGGTCTGAGTGCTGGAATAAGTGTTACTGTGAGTGTTCCGTCGAACAAAGTCCGTGTTGTAATTGTTCTTACTAAAAACGTTGTTAAGATAATCAGTCTCGTCTTGTAGGCTGTCAGGTGAGTAGCAAACTAGTTGCGCTTGTCTCGTCAGAGTCCGGATAGTAGTAGCCTTGTGAGAGGTCGGGTTGTACGAAGACTGGTCTAGTAATCGGTCGGTATGTGTCGGTTTTCTGTAAAAAGTAGTTTTTAGTTTGTTGTTGTGGCGAGTGACCAAGCAGTCTAGAAAAGGTATCTTACCATTTTCTTTGATCTCCTTGGTGAACTGTATGTCCGCGTTCTGTCTGTTAAGGTGTTCGTGAAAATCGTTGATTCCGTCTTGTGTACGGCGGTGAATGTGTCGTCAACGTAACGTAACCAAAGAAGTACAGTTCGCGTGTAGGTAGCTAGAGCTTGTTCCTCGATGTTTTGCATGACAATTTCTGCTACAACAACAGAAACTGGAGAGCCCATAGCTGTACCGTGTAACTGTTTGTAGTGTTTGCCGTTGTACTGAAAGTACGTCGAAGTCAAACAGAGGTTGAGTAGGTCCACAATGTCGCTTGTAGGTAGTGGTAGTTCAACAGTAGAGTTCTTAGCGTTCTCAGTAGAGTCTAGAGCCAGTTGAAGTGGAAAACTGGTGAACAGCGATTTCACGTCAAAGGACACTAGTTTGTGGTCGTCCGGTATCTCTATTGTCTTAATGGCGTCAATAAAGTTCTCAGTAGACTGTAGTTTGTGTCTAGATTCAGTCAGCGGTTTCAGTACCTTAGTTAAGTATTTAGACAGTTGGTAGGTTGGGAACCCACAGAAAGAAACTGTTTCATTTTCGTTTTTGGTTTATAATGGATGAACCAATGGCAAAGGGGATACTAGCGCCGCCGTCGCTTTGAACTTCATTTCGACGATTTATGACAAACGAAAAATATAAATTAACATCCCCTACGAATTGCCATATCACTTAAGAATTGTTCCTAAAATATGGCCAAAGTACATGTCTTAATCCACAAAAGTTGTTTTCGCATTGCGGAATACACGAGTCATAGCAAAGATTTGATTCCGTGAAACGCAAACCGGTAAAGCGCGAGATAAACTCCCGCTTAATTTTCACACCAAAGGGCATTCCGCAGTTGCTTTTAATTTTCTAGTAGAAGTGAACCCGAACTCGCACAAGTAAGCCTTCTCAAAGGTAGCTTATATCCGTGCAACCTGTCAAACAGGAAAACCGGAATTCAAAATCAATAATCGAAATCAGTGATCATGATAGATAAATTTTAGCTTTCTACCGTCTATTACGAAGAAAAACGAAAACGAAACGCTGATAAAGACAGCTGCTGATATTCGTATTGATAAAAGTGTTTGATTTTGATTTCTCAATATTACAAGCCCATCAGGTTTTGCAGCCCCTTCCCACTACTACTCACTACCCACCACCCCAGCTCCCCTCCCCATCGAACGTACTCCCCTAATTTGCAATTATTACACTAGTTTATTGTTTATTGTTTGCCATAATATTTACAGAGCGAGAAATAAGTTCTTAAATATTAAAAACGCTAATTTCGAGTAAGCCCAAGGTAGGCGACTGGGCTGGTAAGAAAATAGACTCCCTCAGTTAATTATTCTAACGAGGTAAAAAGAACTTTATTTATTTGTGCGCTCAAGTTACAGGTGAAGTTGTTTTTTCATTATTATTATCTTACCTTATCTTATCATAAATAAGAGTAAATACCTCATTCCCATTTTGCGATAGATCAGTGCACGATTAACTTCATCTTTATTTATGTGAACATTATTTGGAGTGCTCGGTAAAACGCTCGTCAACGCGGTTTGTTGGAAAACTGAGACTGACTCCTTTTATTAATATTGCTTCTGAATCATTTTGTTGTTTTATCTTTCTCATATATGTTTTCCTTTTCTGAGTTACTGCTCCTAGTTGCATTAACATGCTGTTTTGTTTGTATTCTTTAAAGGTAAAATTACTGTAGAAAAGAGGGATACCAACGGTCACCATAACACTTCTTCAGGATGGAAAAAAGCTGGAACTTTTCGAATGAGACTTGTAGAATTGTTTCTGAAAAAGAAGAAAGAGCCTGGTTTGCAGCTTTCGTCATCGAGTTTGTTGTCATCTTTATACTGAATGCTTTCACTCTTACCATCTACACAAGAAACCGTCACTTACGCAAGCCCAGTACGTACCTGATAATAAATCTGACTGTGGCTGATTTACTGGTGGGAACAGTGACCGGATCTTCGATGTCATTCGAACTACCTAACCTGGAGACGGATCTGTGTCTGGAACAAGATTTTAGCTGGCAGTCATTCGTGCAATTCACATTACAGGAGCTTTTTTTAGTTGCTTCTTTTGCTAATATTTCATTGATTTCTTTAGAGAGGTTACACGCAACACTTTTTCCCTTTAGGCATTGTCTTGTTGGAAAAAGGGTTTACCTAATCATTATTTTGTGTAGTTGGTTGTTCTCCTTGATTTTGTCATCCGTGTTTGCTATTCTTTATTTGCACGAATCGCCGGCTTTACTGTATGTCTATGCATCTTACTCTGTTGTGATCATTCTCATTCTCACAGTTTCATATGCTATAATCATCTCAACTGTAAAAAACAATCCTTTCTCCCCTAATGCTGGACCAGTTCTTTCAACAGAGAGGAAACTAACGGTGACTTTATTTATAGTTACTGTGGCTTCTTTTCTGACGATTCTTCCTTGGGCTATTTGGACTGTTGTCCTCCAACGCATATGGAGTAAATTATGCCCTGCAGTACTTTCCCGCATCGATTTCTCGTTTGGCTTTCTCTGTCTTTTCAATTCTATAGTAAATCCTCTAATATATGCAGTAAGAATGCAAGAGTTCAGGAAGGCAGCAAGGAAACTTTTTTTACTAAGACACTAGAATTAACGCGGGCCAAACCCATTGAAGTTCTTACATTAGGTGTACCACGCTATAACTGTAAAGAACGAAATGGGAGATGGTACGAAATGGGAGATCTCCTTAGAAAAGCTCTAACGAGCTTGCTGAGGCCTTCTTACCACCAGATATCATTTGTAATCTTAAGTGTAAGACAGACATGAGTGGCCAAAAAAAAAAAAAAAAAAGTTAATAGAAAAGAAAAGAAAACATTTATGATTAAAAAAATAATAAGCGTGCTGCCGTGATAGACATGGTTGGAAAACAAAATATAACATTTAACTTGACCTTTCGTTCAACATTAAACTTCTGGAGCAAATATTTTGGCTGCAACTTTTGCATTTCCTTACGCATGTATGTCTCAATGCTCACTGTCTCTTTGATGTAATTATTTCAAATGTCGAATATAATTCTCATTTCAGAGTGATGGTTTACCCTCTTTCAGCCGATGATCACAATCAGTATTTAAGAGGGAATGTGAAGAAAACCATGGCAAATGACAAATTATCTTAAAGACGCAAAATTGTTTCAAAATTAAAAAGTTGTTTCGCATGCCTTAAGTCTCACTCGGTTTTAGTTTTATGAGAATCATGTACCATGCTCCGAGGTAGCTCGTTTCCACATTCTTAACTTCCACTTGATTGGGATATGGATGTAGCGTCAACATGGCCAATACGTGGGGAGACTACAGTGTATACTCAATTTCGTAGACCGTCTTAGTACATTAAGATAAAAAAAAAAAAAAAACGAATAGACAAGAAAAATCGTGTAACGAAATAAGAACCTATGCACCCCATGTTGATGTTCTTAAAATTCCCTCTCATTATTCAAAACGGCTTACGCGTCTTGGGTCACGTGGTCCGAAACGTCACAGAAAAGCATTGAGACCGAGAAGGCCCTAACAGACGGTTTTGCAAGGACAGTACTACGATAGGCCACTTTCGATATATCAGAATTCATCATAAAAATGAGCTCTAGAGGGCAAAAACAAAAATAAGATAAGATAAGATAAGCGACTTTATTTAACAAGGGTTACACGTGACAGTAATTAAAATTACTGATAAACTTGTGGCCCTCTAAAAATAAATATACCAATAAATAAATAAATAAATAAATATTAAATGAATGAATAAATAAATAAAGGAATAAAGATGTTATTCAATTTTGTGTTTCAAGCCTCCCGAAACTCCCCATCAATTTGAATGTTATAATATTTGAAAGAGGCTTATTGTAGTAAAGAAAAGTCGAAATATTCATTTAGTTAAGCTCGCATGTTGACATTTTCAGAAGCGTGGGGGGTGGCGTAAAGTCATTTAAAATAATAAACAGCAACAAGATAAAAGCAAACATAAAATTGTTCTAAGAAAGAAACAAAAAGGCAACTCAACTCTGGGCAAAGTTGGTTTCTAATTAAGAAATCTGAAGGTTTTCCGTCTTAGTCAACTTGCCATTGCTTACTTATTATGGCTAAACCGCCGCTTTGAAAGCTTTTTTAAAATTAACTTCACCTGTTGTTTGGCTCCAAAAGCGATATTACTGCCTGTGTAATAACGTCTCTCAAATAAGCAGGTGTTGCATTTATTAGGCTATGATGGACACTACCAGGCTTCCTCTAATATATACTTGAAGTATTAAAATTCATGGTTATTAGTAAGACTTTATCTTGTGCTAAGTTCCTTTAAGAGGTTACGCACAATTCTAAATCCTGGCGATAATCGGTCAAAAACAGAGAAAAGAAGACAAGGAAATTAAAAATTTTTACCACAGGAGACAGTAAAAGAGTTCACTTTTCGACCGTAAGTGTTGATACGTCGTTATTCTACTGATGCTACTGTTACTTGTACTGATAACTCGCCATATATTGTCGATTGATCCTGTTCTATTATAACAAGCTAGTGTTGAACAAATTTGGAAGATGTTTTCAATATCTGGAAAAAAACGTTAATAGAACAGGGTAATCATCAGAAAAGGGAGGGCAACCGAGAAGTCTTGGGGACGAGGTTTCGCTGTTTTGGTAAAGCAGTAGAACCATATAGAAAATGGTGGAACAGCTTTGCGAAGAAGTAGCCGAACTTCTGCCTCAAAGCATAGCAAAAACAGCAAGCATACAACTCGAAGGACAACTGCTACTTGAAGAATATCTGCAGAACTAGACATCCCTTTTTATTAAAAACTGAATCATTGGATAATGCAATTCTAGAGCTCTGATTGGCTTAGCAGTCATGGTAATATTGCCATTTTACCATGCTCTCCAAATTTTGCAACTGTACGCGTCTGCTCAAAATTAAAAACAATATTTATATTTTGTGGGAGTTTTTAATAAAACAATTATTCCACTCGCGCTAGTTGGATATGAGGTGGTTATAGCCAACGCGGCGCTATATACTACCATCTCAAATCCAAAGCGCACTCGTGCAATAATTGTTAAATACCTGAACTTGATCTGAAACAGGCAAATGAAGACCGGAACGTATCATCGAGGGAATGCTTTAGCTTGTTTTTAAACTAGGAATTATTTTAAATAGATAATAAAACAATTCTTGGATTCAGCTTTCTTATAAACTGAAGAATTATGCAGATCTTGGAAGGTGTTATCCGCCTCTTAGCTTCTCGATCTCCATAAATCTTCATATCATACTCTTCCTTATCCAACATATAATCGCTAAATTAATGGTTCCGAGAGTCTTCTTTTACATTTTCGTCTTCTCTTCATCATTATTAACATTTTACCAGCCTAAAAAGGAAGAGTAATTATAAAGTTCATGTATACTAAAAGTTGCATAAATTCCACCTGCTCATCTAGCCTGTTTTCCAAGCAGGGATCAAATTTATCGCGAAGATGAATGCATACACGTGAGTTTCCTCGAAAAATTACTCATAAAGGAAAAGAAGAAGGCTAAAGTGAGTAAGTATGTCTAGAGGAAACAACTAGTTTAATCAAAAGATAAGTGTCTGCAGTGACTTCTGTGCTAGCCTGCGTAGCAGGCGCTTGGAAGTATTAGGCGCAAGAAAGAACGGGGCGCGCGAGGGAGACACTTCTGTGGATGTTTGGGATGATCATTCGTGTTATTCTATAACTAAGGGATATTCCGAAATACCTGCCTCTAGTTCACAGCTGCGACGCGGTCATCTTAACTCATTCATCATTCTCTAAAAGAGACATTCGATTCACATCTATGGTCCATTATAAACCAGGGTTATTCTTTCTGGATAATAAGTTAAAAGAATATTTCCGTTCGAGCTCAGCTACTATAACTGATTAACGGAGAATTATTTCTCCATAAAGCGACATATTTTGATGCACTTTTATGTTGAACTTTTTTCTTTGTCGACGCTATTTGATCATACGATTAGTTAGCCTTAGAGCTGAACATTTCTAAGCTGAACTAAACGTTTTAAAAACGTTTTATTAGTTTTTCAGCAAGCGGAATCGATAAGAGAATTTTCTGTGAGGGTACTCTAAAAGCACCTGTTATCTGCAGTATGGAATTGAAGGCTGTTTAGACAGTATATGTCCAAGGTATCTATGACAACCACAGCTTACCTACGGTAGTATTATCATAAATCATTCTAAGGAATAGGTTCTCCTATCTGTTTGAGGGCGTTCATTGTGGGTAAGGGCTATGAGGATTTTTCAGTTGGAAAAACATTTCACAGGTGGCCCCTCATCGAACCTATATTTTACACTGACCCATCCCCACCTCCAAAAAAAAATAGACTTTCAGTGGATAGAATCTAGCATCGCCGTCCCCACCCCTCTCTACTTTAAGATGGGTGGTGCATAGTTTATTCATTTACGACAAATTTGCTTTTCATTTTTGTACTTTTTTTTCTTTTGGTTTCGACTGAGTCTTAATTTTTATAAAGTTGATAGGTTCTATGGCCCTGTTACTTTCACTATGGTTCTATACCTTCGTATCTGCAACATAGCCGAGAAACCGGGATATATTTTCTTTTCACTAATAGCACTGTGATAACATCTTAACTTGGGAACACGCTTCATCAAAAATGATAATGGACGAATGTCAAGACACCAATAAAACTGTTGTGACGTTTGCAAAATTAACGAAGGAACCTCTTTTTGCTTTTAGCAGGAACGCGTAATGAGAGCGCGATTGCTTAACAATTAGTAATATATTGATAAACTTATAAGGAAGATTATTAGTAAAAATACAGAGTTCAGAGAGCTAGAATTAAACTGAAGAGACAACAGCTAAGTAAAAGATGAAATTATATATATAGTAAACTTTGTTTTCGAGAAATTGAAACCAAATGATTTTGCATATAATTCACCTGTTCATTTTAATTCTCTAAATTTGGGCTAATTTATTGCGAAATAAATGCAAAAAGTTGAACTCTGACAACAAAGCAGTGCAGCAAAAGAATAGGACATGGATATTTAACAATTTTTCCTCGAGTCTGAATAGGCTCTGAGTCAATAGCCCATGAGGCCGATTGTTTTAGTAAAATCCAACTAGTTGGTCAAATATATCGAGAATAAAAAACTTTTAGGTAGTTAAAGCTAGACTTAAGGTGACTCGACCCAGCTTTTTTCAGGGGGTACCATCCTACTTTGAAGCTCTCTGGTATCCCCACCTTTACTTTTATCGTAAGTCTAACACATAGAATGGATAACATATAGATCAATCTACAATATAACATAAAATTTTTGGCGATCGGAGTAAATGTCACGTGGTTATAATGCCACGCCCCTTTAAGGTCTGAGTCGAAAATCTGCTGTTGCCAGCATTTTTTCGTGAAAATCTCTCGGCTACACATAGTGCGCATTAGTGCCTTGCGCTGAACAGAGTTTCACCAAAATCGCAAAGACCGAACTCGAGAAATTTAGCGGTCATTGCACGCTTGCTGAACAAGAATGCTGTATAATGACAGACTAGAAACAATAGACAACTCCCAAAGCACAAACTCAGCCAAAACGCTAAAAATCTTCAATGTTTACTCAAGTTTGGGCTTATAGAAGGTAATGTCACAGTTTTTCAATGACCATGAAATTCAGAGTCCGGGTAGTTAGTTAATCAATTGTGGCCCTGAAAAAATTTGAAGGAAAAAAAACTACGAATTTGTAAGAAAATGCTTTTTTCGTGAGATTGACTCTTAAACGCTGACAAACGTCAACAAATAGCGAAAACTATAATTTCTAAATGTTTGCTTTGCTCGAAATCGCTCGCATTTACAAGGCCCTAAATTGTTTTGCTGACTTTCAAGGACCCATCTGTTATAAGGATGCCCAAAATACAGGGATGAATCACATAGTTTATTAGATAAAATCCGTGTAAAGTTTGCTTATCATTTTCGCATAAATTATGACCTAAACTTGGAAACCGCTGAATTTCTCGAATTGGGTCTTTGCGATTTTGGTGAAACTCTGTTCAGCGCAAGGCACTAATGCGCACTATGTGTAGCCGAGAGATTTTCACGAAAAATTGCCGGCAACAGCAGATTTTCGACTCAGACCTCAAAGGGGCGTGGCATTATAACCACGTGACATTTACTCCGATCGCCAAAAATTTTATGTTATATTGTAGATTGATCTATATGTTATCCATTCTATTTGTAAGACTTACGATAAAAGTAAAGGTGGGGATACCAGAGAACTTCAAAGTAGGATGGTACCCCCCCAAAAAAACTGGGTCGAGTCACCTTAAATCCTTTTTTGCCGCCAAAAAGCCCGCGCTTTTCGCTACTACTGGGCTATAACATATAGCCTAGTAATAGCTCAACCAATCAGAACGCAGCATTGATAATAGACTACTGGTTAGATTTTACTAAAATCGGTAAGTTTTAAGTGCAAGGTAAAGAAGTTATATCACTACCCTAAGTGCACTGAATTCTTTACTTGTTTCCTTTTGTTCTACGTTATTCAGAGATACATATGATGTGGAGCAAAATTTTTGTGGGATATGATTTTTGGCGCATTTTCAGGATTTTCTAAAGATCCTAGCATGAAGGCGAAAAAAATGAAAATTAAATAAACCTGCGAAATGGATATCTTTAAAACAAGGAACCGGGAATCGGAAAACGAGAATGGGAAACGAGGAACGGGGAATCTTTAAAACGGGGAATCTTTAAAAGCGGGAATATTCAAAACGGGGAATCTTTAAAAATGGGAATCTTTTAAATCGGATTCCCCGTTTTAAAGATTCTCCATTTTAAAGATTTCCACTTTTAAAGATTCCCCATTTTAAATATTCCCGCTTTAGAGATTTCCCCATTTTTTAAAGATTCCCCTTTCCAAAGATTCCCGCTTCTAAAGATTCCCCGTTTTAAAAATGCTCCGTTCCCCGTTCCCCATTCCCATTCCCCCATTCCCTGTTCCTTGTTTTAAAGATAGCTGCTGCGAAATCTCAATCCCTCAACCACCTGACGACCCTGTTTAGATAATCTTTGCGGTAACTCTGCTATCTTAGAAGCATTATGCCTAGATATTACATAATAGCGATCCTCTTTCTCTTTAACTACGAGTACGAATTTTAAATTTCAGCCTTGTTATATTCCCAGAACTAACTCCGTTTCCTGTCGTTGATTAACACAAAAAAGCGCAGACGCCAGAAAGGATAAGCTGGATGGTATAGCAGGTGTACTAACTGAAAAGTCAAAGCACACGAGCTGCGTGTGAAAAGTCATGCCTGTACTTGTAGTATCGTGAGCAAATTCTTAAAGTTAGAAACATGCAAGCCTTGAAAAGTTTCTGGCATGAAGTGTTTCAAGAGTAGGTTGAGTTTGATCGTCCGGGTGAACGTAGTCCTGAATAGGACTGTTGTTGTTGACAGTGACTGACGTTTCGACAACCTGTGCGGTAGTCATCTTCAGAGTCAAAGTGACTTGTATCACGTCAGTTGATGGTATTATACTCTAGTTATTGATCTGATTGGTCAATTACGTCGCGATGTTATTGGTCGTCTGTCAGTTAAGCCGTGATGTTATTGGCTATGAAGACTCGTAACCAGTAATTGGTGCGTTTCGATCCGTCTATTGTCACAGTTAAACAGTCGTCTATTGTTAGTCAAATTATCAGTTCTTCAGTTGTTCTCTCGTAGTTATTTTTGCTTGATCTCGTCAATAAGTCGTTTGTACGGCGCTGGTAATTGTTGGCTACGATTCAATGGCGTTTGTTCTAAGTTAGTAAACCAGCTTTCTAAAGTAAGACGTTGATAGTAGTCTTTAGAATACGTTATACATGTCGCATAGTCCCAGTCAATTGGATGTTTCGTCTTTAAATGGTGCTCAGCAATGTGATTGTTGACGTCACCATTCCTCGTTTCGCGTTTGTGTTCGGTCAGTCGCGTTCAGGTTTCTGCCGGTTTCACCAATATAAGAAGCCTGGCAGTCGCAGCATTTGATCTTGTATACTGCTCCCTGTTTGTCCTCCGGTTTGTCTTTGTCCTTGACATTAGTAAGCAGTTGCCGTAAAGTGGTTATCGGTTTGTGTGCAACACGTATATTGTAAGGTTGTAATATACGTGCAATAGTTTCAGAGGTGCCTTTAATGTACGGTATAGTCGCTGTCATAAAAGGGCCAGAGTTGGTCTGAGTGCTGGAATCAGTGTTACTGTGAGTGTTCCGTCGAACAAAGTCCGTGTTGTAATTGTTCTTACTAAAAACGTTGTTAAGATAATCAGTCTCGTCTTGTAGGCTGTCAGGTGAGTAGCAAACTAGTTGCTCTCGTCTCGTCAGAGTCCGGATAGAAGTAGCCTTGTGAGAGGTCGGGTTTTACGAAGACTGGTCTAGTAATCGATCGGTATGTGTCGGTTTTCTGTAAAAAGTAGTTTTTAGTTTTTTGTTGTCGCGAGTGACCAAGCAGTCTAGAAAAGGTATCTTACCATTTTCTTCGATCTCCTTGGTGAACTGTATGTCCGCGTTCTGTCTGTTGTGTACGGCGGTAGATGTGTCGTCAACGTAACGTAACCGAAGAGGTACAGTTCGCGTGTAGGTAGTTAGCGCTTGTTCCTCGATGTTTTGTATGACGATTTCTGCTGTAACAAAAGAAACTGGAGAGCCCATAGCTGTACCGTGTACCTGTTTGTAGTGTTTGTCGTTGTACTGAAAGTACGTCGAAGTCAAACAGAGATTGAGTAGGTCCATAATGTTGCTTGTAGGTAGTGATAGTTCAACAGTAGGGTTCTTAATAGCGTTCTCAGTACAGTCTAGAGCCAGTTGAAGTGGAATACTGGTGAACAGCGATTTCACGTCAAAGGACACTAGTTGGGTCGTCCGGTATCTGTATTGTCTTAATAGCGTCAATAAAGTTCTCAGTAGACTGTAGTTTGTGTCTAGATTCAGTCAGCGGTTTCAGTACGCTAGTTAAGTATTTTTAAATACTTAACAGTTGGTAGGTTGGGGACCCACAGAAAGAAACTGTTTTATTTCGTTTTTGGTTTATAATGGATGAACCAATGGCAAAGGGGATACTAGCGCCGCCGTCGCTTTGAACTTCATTTCGACGATTTATGACAAACGAAAAATATGAATTAACATCCCCTACGAATTGCCATATCACTTAAGAATCGTTCCTAAAATATGGCCAAAGTACGTGTCTTAATCCACAAAAGTTGTTTTCGCATTGCGGAATACACGAGTCATAGCAAAAATTTGATTCCGTGAAACGAAAACCGGTAAAGCGCGAAATAAACTCCCGCTTAATTTTCACGCCAGAAGGTATTCCTCAGTTGCTTTTAATTTTCTAATAAAAGTGAACCCGAACTCGCACAAGTAAGCCTTCTCAAAGGTAGCTTATATCCATGCCACCGGTCAAACAGGAAAGCCGGAATTCAAAATCAATAATCTAAATCAGTTATCATGATAGACAAATCTTAGCTTTCTATCGTCTATTATAAAGGAAAACGAAAACGGAACGCTGATAAAGACAGCTGCTGATATTCGTATTGATAAAAGTGTTTGATTTTGATTTCTCAATATTACAAGCCCATCAGGTTTTGCAGCCCCTTCCCACTACCACTCACTACCCACCACCCCAGCTCCCCTCCCCATCGAACGCACTCCGCTAATTTGCAATTATTACACTAGCTAATTGTTTGCCATAATAATGTCGAGTAAGCCCAACGTAGGTGACTGAGCTTGTAAAAAATAGACTCCCTCAGTTAATTATTCTAACGAGGTAAAAAGAACATTATTTATTTGTTCGCTCAAGTTACAGGTGAAGTTGTTTTTTCATTATTATTATCTTAGCTGATGTATCACTTGCCATAAATAAGAGTAAATACCTCATTCCCATTTTGCGATAGATCAATGTAAGATTAACTTCATCTTTATTCATGTGAACATTATTTGGAGTGCTCGGTAAAACGCTCGTCAACGCGGTTTGTTGGAAAACTGAGGCTGACTCCTTTTATTAATATTGCTTCTGAATCATTTTGTTGTTTTATCTTTCTCATATATGTTTTCCTTTTCTGAGTTACTGCTCCTAGTTGCATTAACATGCTGTTTTGTTTGTATTCTTTAAAGGTAAAATTACTGTAGAAAAGAGGGATACCAACGGTCACCATAACACTTCTTCAGGATGGAAAAAAGCTGGAACTTTTCGAATGAGACTTGTAGAATTGTTTCTGAAAAAGAAGAAAGAGCCTGGTTTGCAGCTTTCGTCATCGAGTTTATTGTCATCTTTATACTGAATGCTTTCACTCTTGCCATCTACACAAGAAACTGTCACTTACGCAAGCCCAGTACGTACCTGATAATAAATCTGACTGTGGCTGATTTACTGGTGGGAACAGTGACCGGATCTTCGGTGTCATTCGAACTACATAACCTGGAGACGGATCTGTGTCTGGAACAAGATTTTAGCTGGCAATCATTCGTGCAATTCACATTACAGGAGCTTTTTTTAGTTGCTTCTTTAGCTAATATTTCATTGATTTCTTTAGAGAGGTTACACGCAACACTTTTTCCCTTTAGGCATTGTCTTGTTGGCACACGGGTTTACCTCACCATCATTTTGTGTAGTTGGTTGTTCTCCTTGATTTTGTCATCCGTGATTGCTCTTCTTTATTTGCACGCTTCGCCGGCTTTTTTCTATGTATGCGCATCTTACTCTGTTGTGATCATTCTCATTCTCACAGTTTCATATGCTATAATCATCTCAACTGTAAAAAACAATCCTCTCTCCCCTAATGCTGGACCAGTTCTTTCAACAGAGAGGAAACTAACGGTGACTTTATTTATAGTTACTGTGGCTTCTTTTCTGACCATTCTTCCTGGGGTTATTTGGATTGTTATCGACCATCACATGAGAAGTAAATTATGTCCTGCAGTCTTTGTCCGCATCACTAACTCGTTTTTAACACTATCTTTTCAATTCTATAGTAAATCCCCTAATATATGCAGTAAGAATGCAAGAGTTTAGGAAGGCAGCAAGGAAACTTTTTTTACTAAGACACAAGAATTAACGCGGGCTAAACCCATTGAAGTTCTTACATTAGGTGTGCCACGCTTTAACTGTAAAGAACGAAGGTAAGAAATGGGAGATCTCCTTAGAAAAACTCTAACGAGCTTGCTGATGCCTTCTTGCCACTAGATATCATTTTAATCTTAAGTGTAAGACAGACATGAGTGGCCAAAGAAAAATAAGTAAAAAGAAAAGAAAAGAAAACATTTATGATTAAAAAAAATAATAAGCGTACTGCCGTGATAGACATGGTTGGAAAACAAAATATAACATTTGACTTGACCTTTCGTTCAACATTAAACTTCTGGAGCAAATATTTTGGCTGCAACTTTTGCATTTCCTTTCGCATGTATGTCTGAATGCTCACTGTCTCTTGGATGTAATTATTTCAAATATCGAATATAATTCTCATTTCAGAGTGATGGTTTACCCTCTTTCAGCCGATGATCACAATCAGTATTTAAGAGGGAATGTGAAGAAAACCATGGCAAATGACAAATTATCTTAAAGACGCAACATTGTTTCAAAATTAAAAAGTTATTTCGCATGCCTTAAGTATCACTCGGTTTTAGTTTTATGAGAATCATGTACCATGCTCCGAGGTAGCTCGTTTCCACATTCTTAACTTCCACTTGATTGGGATATGGATGTAGCGTCAACATAGCCAATACGTGGGGAGACTACAGTGTATACTCACTTTCGTAGCCGTCTTAGTACATTAAGATAAAAAAAAAAAAAAGAATTAAAAATAACAATCATGTAACAAAATAAGAACCTATGCACCCCATGTTGATGTTCTTAAAATTCCCTCTCATTATTCAAAACGGCTTACGCGTTTTGGGTCACGTGGTCCGAAACGTCACAGAAAAGCATTGAGATCGAGAAGGCCTTGGCAGACGGTACTACAAGGACAGTACTACGATAGGCCACTTTCGATATATCAGAATTCATCATAAAAATGAGTTCTAGAGGGCAAAAACCAAAATAAGGTAAGCGACTTAATATCATAGGTGACGAATTACTCCTTAATTTTGGCGCGAAATTTCAGCGTTAAATTGTAATTTCACATGCGAAATTACTAAATTGCCATGGCAACCTGCCGTACGTCTCCGTTTCATTATGGCGACGAAGTTTTAAAATGTCATGAATGAAGATGTCAGGGCATAAAAAGAAGCTTTAGAAAACCTGAACACACGAAAGAGCACATCAAGAAGGATTCTTAGAGGTATGTTGTCGAAAAATTCTTAAAACTTTAGTCAAATTTCAGCTCTAAACGTTTGAGAGAGTGAAGTTCACGATCGATCGATACGATCCAGGATAAACAAGCCAAAGATCCTCGATTGCTAAGGTAATTCGTCACCCATGATATTAATATGTAATCAAATGGTATACTCGTGAAATTAGGGAATAATTTCACTTGCGTTTTGTCCAAATCCTTACTCGGGAAATTATAAGGATTTGGACAAAACGCCCGTGAAATTATTCCCTAATTTCACTCGTCACCATTTGATTACACATACTTACTTAACAAGGGTTACACGTGACACTAATTAAAATTACTGATAAACTTGTGGCCCTCTAAAAATAAATATGCCAATAAATAAATAAATAAATATTAAATGAATGAATAAATAAATAAAGGAATAAAGATGTTATTCAATTTTTTGTTTCAAGCCTACCGAGACTCCCCATCAATTTGAATGTTATAATATTTGAAAGAGGCTTATTGTAGTAAAGAAAAGTCGAAATATTCATTTAGTTAAGCTCGCATGTTGACATTTTCAGAAGCGTAAGGGGTGACATAAAGTCAATTAAAATAATAAACAGCAATAAGATAAAAGCAAACATAAAATTGTTCTAAGAAAGAAACCAATAGCTACTCAACTCTGAACAAAGTTGGTTTCTATGAAATCCGAAGGTTTTGCGTCTTACTCAACTTGCCATTGCTTACTTAAATGGTTAAATTGCCGCTTTAAAAGCTTTTTTAAAATTAACTTCACCTGTTGTTTGGCTCCAAAACATGTGCAAAAAGCTGCATGTGTAAAAACGTCTCTCAAATAAGCAGGTGTTGCATTTATTAGGCTATGATGGACACTACCAGGCTTCCTCTAATATATACTCAGAAGTATTAAAATTGATGGTTATTAGTAAGACAGAAAATTTCACCTGTTTATCTTGTGCTAAGTTCCTTTAAGAGGTTACGCACAATTCTAAATCCTGGCGATAATCGGTCAAAACAGAGAAAAGAAGACAAGGAAATTAAAAATTTTTACCACAGGAGACAGTAAAAGAGTTCACTTTTCGACCGTAAGTGTTGATACGTCGTTATTCTACTGATTCTATTGTTACTTGTATAATTACTCGCCATATATTGTCGATTGATCCTGTTGAAAGGTTTCCTAGAAATAGAACAATACTTATTTTATGGGATCAGCAACCGAAACGTATTTTACTTGAAACTTTGTCTTTTTATCATTAACAGTAAGAAATCATTTGTGTCAGTTGCGCAAACTGAAACTTTTTCTTTTACGAAAAGTAAGTAAACGTTGTAAGCTCATCGTGTATATGTAAAGAGACCACTGAATCTAAATTCTAACATATTAACTACACTCATGCCATAGCCATTTAGTCATATATGAGTTCTTTCAATTTCGATTTTTTTTGTCGCGCGTGAGACGTGCGTGGATCGCAGAGCGACGCAGAAACACAAGCTGTGGCTCTTTAAGATATGGTTGGTGTCAGTAATGACGTCATCAAGCGACCAACTATGTCCGTTGTTTTGACTGTCTTCACGGCCATTTCGGCGATCAAGAAATGGTTCTGGCAACATATGTCCAACGTAGAAGTATTTTCTGATCATAAACCACTGAGGCAATTTAATTTGGTCCGGTGGCTCCAAAACATGCACAATAGACCGATTGCAAATATGGCGACGATCTCACCAAAGCGAGGCTTTTCGGTAGCAACCGTTGCTAAGGGCTGGTCGCTTGTTTATATGCTAATACGAGTCTGTTATCTTGTTTTTTCACTCTGGAAACAATAAAAAAACTTTCAAGAAGAAGTCATCGTCGGTTCGTTGTGTTAAAATAAAGGTTAGTGCTTTTTACTGTGCCTATATTATACCAATCGGTGCGTAGATGATAGGAAAAATCACGATTGCGATGTACTTATGTGTGAACTCATATTACATTTCCGACTTTGAACTTGAACTTCTTGAAAATGTTTTAGACTCAGTTTCACTGTATGTTCTTTTTACCGAACAGTATTAATTTCATAATGGATAGTGGAAAAGATACATGTGATGGAATTAAAAGCAATTCTTTTTAGGAAGAAAGTGAGCCTGAAAGGATTAACAGTGAAGGTCCAACTTGTTGCAAAGTAAGCAACGTTTTTAACCCTCTGTTTTATATGATTAAATACACTTGAAAACCGTGTAATGCACCTTTGTCTTTTGTCTCATTATTTTTTTCCGTCTAAGTGATTGCAAGTTTAAAATTAGCGTCCCTTGTTGATTTTTTTGTTGAGAGTGGAGGAAATACTTCAAATGTGTACAGATGATCGCGGGAAAAATGATCAAAATAATCAAGCGACCGCCGCTGCACTTCGTGCTCGAAGCAAAAAGAGCGACTCAGATCTTGTTAGGGAGAATGAGGAAAAGTTTAGATTTTGTCCCCCTGAGAAGAATATGGATAAACTACTGGACGATCTTCCTCCATTCACATATATTACCACTGTGAAATATGTCGGAAACTCCGGTAAAAACATTCAGCATTCCCCGAACTACATTGCAATGAAGCCGTTTGAACGTGGTGTCATTTTTTTTTATTGAAGGATACCTTCATAACGTCGGGGCCAAGAATCATTAAGAGAGCAAAACCTTTTATTTCAGAGCCATTTGCTACCGAAGTCTACGGAAAAGTGAACCCCCACATAAAATAAGATTAGCAATCTCAACCGAGCAACCTTACGATGTAATTGCTTCACGGCCTGCACCTGTGTTGCTGGTTTTGTAATCATGCCGTAGGCCTAATGTATCTAGTTTCCCACTATTCCATGACAAAAGCTGAAATGGTCCACGATGACTTACATGTGAACCTTAAATACAATGAATGAAAAATATCGGGCAGTCAAAGTATCGCGATCGCTACAAATGACTCTGTCTGTGATCGCTGTGCGTCAGTTGATCGTTCAATTCAGCATAGAAAACCAGTTTCCAAAGCGTGAATACCAGATTGAAACCTTTTCAGCGAAGAAAATTGAGTTATTTTTGTCGAATTTAAAGAAAAAGACGCCTGAGAAGCTGCAGTCTTTCCAGCAACGGCACAGGTAAACACAGGCAACCAGCCCCTAGCAACGGTTGCTACCGAAAAGCCTCGCTTTGGTGAAATCGTGGCCATATTTGCAATCGGTCTATTAAGAGCAAATTCGAGATAAAAGAACATTAGTTCAGGTGCATCTCACTTTGAATTCATGTTACACTGAGGCAAACCCACAATGAGTTGGTTCTTTCTCCGTCGATGGATCAGACACTGGTTTCAGCTCCGTAGCATCCTTGGAGACCCAGGGGCGGTCGGCCCGACTGACCGCCCCTGGGTCTCCGAGGATGGTCCCAAGCAAGTCTACTTCAATTAAGCGCTCTTAAGAGAGCAGATGACTGACTAAAGCTGAAAAATTTTAACTAATGCAAATTTTAGGTTAGCTGTCACAAAGGTCTTGCACGTATGCTAGGGTGGTGCGTGAATTAAACTTATAAGTAAACATTTATGTGCTTTTTGCTAAAATTAAATAGAACTATTAAAGCTGCAACTTATACTTAGATTAAAATCCATGTTTACCGATGGTCTGTTGTGTATATTTTGTCACCTGTGATTATTATCTTGGAAAAATAAAAGTCACGTGACAGGCTAGAGCGGTCACCAAGAATAGTTCTGTCGTCGTTAAAGATATTTATTTTTTTTGTTTATTAAGCTAGGTCTCAGGAAACGCCGTGCAATATGTGTTTCCCCTCCCTACTCGTCGTAGAAATTTACTAACCCCATGGTTCCGTTCTTTCTACTCCTTGAACATTGGTCATTATTTGTAAATTCGGTTTTTTGTTTTATAACATTCTTTTTTCCCACTGTTTGCCTAGATAATAAAGTTACGTGAATGGAAGAGAAAGCAACACTCACTGTTGGATAAATAGTACATTTGAGGATGAACGAATGCAGTGTTTTCAATGGTTCTTATGTGCTTTCTGAAACAGAAGAATGCCGGATATGGTTTGCAAGTTATGTCACTGCAATAGTTTTCATTGTTTTATTAAACGCCTTTACACTCGCCACCTTTGCAAGTAACCACCAGTTACGCAAACACAGTACGTACCTGATAATAAATCTGACTGTGGCTGATTTACTATTTGGAACAGCTGAAGGCCTGTTATTCATATTGGAACCAGCTATCTTTGAGAGGTACCTGTCATGTTCTGCAGAAGAGTGGTTCAGCTGGCAAGAACTTATGTTACTGACTTTGTATTTCCTATTTCCGGTAGCCTCCTTAGTCTATATTTTATTGATTTCTTTAGAAAGGCTACACGCTACAATATATCCTTTCAAGCACTGCCTTATTGTAGGAAACGTTTACTTTAGGATTATTGCCTTTAGTTGGTTTCTGGCTTTCCTTCTAGCCTTTGTGTTTGCTTTTCTTTTTTTGCGTTTGTCGAGTGTATTCCCATACGTATATGCATCTTTCGCTTTCATCACCCTTCTAATTCTCGCAGTCTCTTATGTTAGGATTATTCTAAACGTCAAGAAACATCCTCACTCGGCACAGAATTTTGGTTCGTTACTTTCGGAGGAGAGAAAACTATCGCTAACTTTATTTATAATGACTGTGGCCTCGTTTCTGACCATTCTTCCTGCCGTTTTTTGGGATGCCACAATTAACCACCTGTCACTAGATCAAGTTTCACCAACGATAGATGATCGTGTCTCTTATACTTTTGACGCATTATATTTATTCAGTCCTATCTTGAACCCCCTTATTTATGCTATAAGAATGCAGGAGTTCAGGAAAGCAGCTAAGAAAATTATCTGTAAGAAAAAATCAGAATCAATATGGATCGAACCTGTTGAAAGTCTTACTATGTAGCGGTCTGTCCTTCACCCAGGACGCTGTGCGTCTATTAGCCAAGTTAGCCACTTTTGAGTATCATATTCTCTTTGGAATTTCTGTCCTTTGTCTAGTTCTTCTGCCAGCGAAATCCGCTGCACTCACTTGAGTCCCCACAATCCAATAACTATCAGTTGATTGCCCCGTGTTAGGTACTCCTGATTCCGGAATCAGGAATCTTTGCTTGTGGAATCCAGAATGAATTATTTTTCTGATTTCTGCTTGTGGGATCCAGCGTCCTGGGCTTTGGAATCTGTAATCCAGCTGGAATTATCAGGGATCCTGCAAACGATTGGAATCCGGAATCCAAATTCCACTGACAAGGAATCCGGATCTCCATTGCCTGGAATCTTGAAGCCACAGCGACCACAGTGTGGAATCCAGAATCCTGGGGGGCTGGATTACCTCACATGGGGGCAAAGCTGACCTAGACAAATCAAGGGCAACCAACGAAGGTTTCCTTCTAAATACACTGAAAACACATTTTAGGTTATCCAAAGTATACTTTTAGATCTCTAGAAATGTAATAAAACGGCGCTATAAAATTTGTATCTGTTCGGTCCAGCATCCTAAGGGGAACTTGAGTCTTTTTCGAAATTACAAGGGCTTCAGTATTATTTTTTCCGAAAATTTCAGTTGCAATTTTTGACATATTACGAAAGTGAGAATTTTTCTAATTCCTCTCTCCATCACATTTTTGAATCCGAAAATTTCAGGTTTCCTTTTTCTATGAAAAATAGCCAAAACTGGTGAATGAAGTGTAAAAAATGAAAGGTCAGAAAATCGTAAAGAATTTATGACATTAGCATCAAAGATTGTACATGAAAGGAAGGGTCAACTAGAATTTTTTAGCCGTCTGCAGGTAACAGAAAATTCTAGGCAATATTTGCTTCTCCAGATAATTTACAGAACACAGTCGTTGGGTGCCCCCGATAGATAAGATTGTAGATGAAGGTACATTAGTATTATTCAACTACAGTTGAACCCAGTGCATAAGCGACCAACCAAAGCGCGAAGACTTTGTGGTGGTCGCTTTTCTAAGTAGAGGTCCCGAAACACCTACTTGGAAATGAGTTCATTGAGTGCAATTGCAAGTTACAATATATGTAGTTCAATGAGACAAAAGGTTAATAGATCGGTTGGTCCCTTATTAAAAATATGTGGTGGTCAAGGTGGTCATTCACGTGAGATTCCCGAGTTTTTCTGGTGGAGAGAGGCGACGACCAGGAATATGTCTGCGTTCGCAGGCTACAAAGCTAATCGAGTAGAAAAATTTGGGGGTTTTAGGATAGGGCGCCACTTATACAAGGCGGTAACTTACAATATTGTCATACATATTTTTAAAGGCAGTCCTTACTTTCAAGTCTCTTCTGGAGTTGAAATCTGTTGATCAATATAGTTCGGCATGTGTAAAAATAATAAAAAAAGTACATATAAATAAATAAATAAATTCTACTCTCACTGCATGACAAGCTTCAAGTCATTGATAGAACTTACTTTAAATTGACTCGAACTAACTGCAGTTGTAATATAGTAAGCACTTAGGAAACGTATTCCATATCATTGTCGTGTTGAGGAATAGAGCTCCGAGACAAGTCCCCTTTGGAGGATAACAGACGCAACTACCTTTCTTGTGTGCGTAGAACATTTTGAGAGGCACTTCAAAGAAAATCAGTAGTGTGTATTAGTCCATAGAAAGAAAATTCTAAGTCAGAGTAAAAATTACAATAAAGTAAACAACAACTTAAGTTTTATTTGTTTGTTTGTTTTTGTGGGAGGGCCGTTTTTTGGGGGGGAGGGGGGGGGGGCTGTTTTTATGATACAGGGATGACTTAGTAGAGATGGAATGAACTCTTTTCAGAATGCAAGTCATTCCGGTATCATTGGAATTGCCCTTTTCTTGCTGTTGCTGCGGATGTTGATGTTTTTTTGTTTGTTTGTTTTACGAACGAAGCCCATGTCTGAAGATATTTGCCACGTGATAATCGACGACTCACGTGGCTTAATGTCGCCGGAGCCTAACATTGTGGACCTTAAGGGGTATTCAGGGCCAAATACGGGGGGACTTACCGAGCCCCCGTAGGGTTTGCCTAAAGAACTAAAACCCGGAATCCGGAACGGAGGCCCAAGCCGAATGACTCTGAAGTTTAGTGATAAGGGTCAGGAAACTGGTGCAAACTGAACTGAAACTTGATTCACTCAGTCTCCTAACCCAAATCACTAAAACTTCAGAGTCATTTGGCTTTCGGCGTAATCCTAGGGGGACTTTCGATAAACGGGCCCCAGGTCTCTCTTTGAAGCAGTTGTAGAGTTGGACAGTAACTCATTTCCAAATTTGCCTCTGACACTTAGCCATACTTTTTGTCTTTTCACTTTCACTGTACTATAATTGTGGAAGAAAAATTTAGCAGACTTCTCTTGTAGTGGGTGTGGCAGAATCTCCGAAGGTAATTGTTGAAGAAGCAGAGGATGTGCCGCTATCTCTGTCATCTTTATGGTTTGTAGGTGGGGAGCCATAATCCTCACGGTTATGATTGCTCTCAGCAGTGCTTGTTTGCATTCTGACACAAAGAAGTATAATAAGGACAGATTTCGCTTTCCTTTCTTTTGCGACATCTCATAATTTGCCAAAAAGATCATTAAGTTTTTAAGTAGTTCAACCAGTTTTACAGGTCTTTTAGTTATTTTAAGGTCGATGAATGTAATGGATTTTGATTGGTTGACTAGAACTAAGTTGATTCATGTTGTCGAATTTAAGGAAGAGCGCTAACTGCGTGGGGTTGGACGCATTTGACTAGAAAATTTGAGCATTATGCTTTGGAGCGTCACTCTGAAAATCATAGCTTTATATACCTTATTATGTTTCATGTTTAATTTCTTTACTCCTATTTATTTTGCAAGACATGATGCAACAACAACAAGTTCTAAACGGTTTTAATTGTATGGGAGCCTGGCCTTAAGAAGTAACCAGGCCTCTAAATTAGTAACCAAGCATTCAAATGAGCTGAATCCTGAAGGCCTTTCAGGAAAACAGTTGAGATTTGAGACATTTTTTCTAATAGACTTTTTTTGAAATGAAAGGAAGATAGACTTTCTTGCTTTATAGATATCATCTTAGCGCATTTATAAACGCATTTTTGGAAAGAATTAAAACTTTAATTTGACGTCTCGTATGTTCCAACATACATCTTTGATAAACTGTTAAATAATAGCAGATTTAAATGTAGAATCAGCAACTAATTAAAGAAACAATAGATGACATATGGCAGGAAAATTAACATATTAATAAAACATGCAAACTAAAAAAAGGTCAAGTTTTTCGATTGCTGGCATTTTTATTTAGAGAAGGTTTTAGATTCTTAATCAGCAGGTCGAGTCTCCTTTACCTGCAATGGATGTCCGACCGTCCTCTTGCCAAATTTCGCGCGTACTTAATTTCTCGAATATTTTGAGCCGTATTTCGCGAGTACTAATTTACGCGATTGAAAATAAATAAATAAATAAAACAAAATAAAGTAAAAATAAAAATAGAGAAAAGCGTACTATATTTTGCGATTTTGTCTTAGTTTTATTTTCCTAAATCCTGTGCAGAGGGCACTTGTCACAAACCAGTAAAACATATGTATTTTGAAGCAAGATTGTAAACTTACAACTGCCCTACACAGAACCTTATATTTTTATGAACAAGACAAAACAAAACTGCTTAATTTGTATGCTGTCTATGCAATGTATATCATATAGGCCAGTGCTTAAAACGCAACTTGAGATGTTCAGTAAATGTGCACAGTACAAAAAACACCCGGACTCATAACATTTTTAAAATTCTTATACTGTTTTGTTTTCGAAAATGGTATTAATATTCGCGTGTTTAAATTTCGCGCAATCTTTTGTTTGCGCGTTATTAATTAACTTTCGCGAAAATTGCGAAATTTAATACAATCTACGCATCCCAGTTTGCTTTTTGTAGCACTACGATAAAAAAACACCCGTGAAACCACGCTGCAAAGTCTGTTTTCTGCCGCTTTCGTTGTCCTTTGGAAGCAACAAATTATTCCAGTTCCAGTTTTCTGATTCCTGGTGCGTATATCGCGCATATTAATGGACGAAGGCAAACCAGCTCTTCTAGCAAGAAACACAAATTTTCCGCACATTTATGCATCAGTCAATTCCACCTGCGCCCAGCCTTCCCCCGGGCTGAGCCCCGGGCATTAGCATTTTTTTTGCCTTGGATGGCAAATTCCCGGGGGTGGGGACTCTTGAGCTGTCAAATCCCCCGGGGTGGGGACGAAAAAAGAGGGAAAATGTTCCGTCCTCCGTCGACACTGCAACATTTTTCATTGATCGCACAGTCAAATAATGCCATTTTAAGCATTTTAATGTGCGATTTTTTGTTTCAATTAACGTCTTCCTTTGTAATAGCGCGGAGGATTCTAGTTAAAACTTCACGCCACGACGACATGTACCAGTTTTTGGTTTTAGTATTGTATAAAATTATTGACATTAAAATTAATAGAGCGCTGTAACGTTATATGTTATGAATAGTTATATAAATATGAAAGGATGATCTTTAAATAATATCAACAGAAATTTGATTCAATAACCAAAAAACGTTGATTCACATCGATAGCTCCAATTTCGCTACGTAATTCTGGCTTGATAAGCAATGAAGAAATGTATATGTTGTAGTTAATTTTTTATCTCAGGTAATTATTATTTTTCCTTTGTTTCAACTTCGTTAGCATACATTATCATACCCAAAAACAAAAGAAAAACAAAAATTACCTGAGATAAAAAATTAACTTCAACATATACATACATGTAAAATCAAAAACATGCATTTACAGCCCTCTACAATTTATTCCTGTCCTTGAAAGATGAGCCATGCAATCTACTTTTTTTCCAATAAAATCTTCTGTGTAGTTACATTCTGATAGGAAACCGCGTGCGCGTCAACAGCTCGGGAATAGCCCGTGGGTTGGCAAATGCTCGGCCCCCGGGCAGTGCAAAATTTGCAAATACCCCACCCCCGGGACTGACAAAGCGGGCAAATGCCCCGCAGTAGCCCGGGGGGAGCTGGGCGCAGGTGGAATTGACTGATGCATTATTTAGATAACGCTTCTCACTTTTGTTTGTCATTGTGTTACACGCGCACAGAAAGTCGCTCCAGCGATCCATGAGGATAGCCCACGTTCGATACATCAAAATTCTATCATGACTTCGAGGCTTCCTGGTCATTTTTCTACATTTGGTTTGATATTCTTTGTGTTCAAATCTCTTCTGGTAATTGCAAGACAATGGAGTGGTTGAAAATTTGCAATTTAGACCCTAAAGCCTCAGATTCATGTTAGAATTTTAATGCATCGAACGTCACCTATTGTCAGTTATCATATAAAATATAAGGAAACATTAGAGAACACGTGACGGGAAATAGAACATGTGGACGACATAACGTCATTGTTTTGCCTTCAAAAGCAATCTAATTGGCTTGATGAATTTACGTTAAGAGTTGCTTCTTGGTAGGCGTATGTAACGCTGGGCTGTCATTAAATTGCGTCAGTCTTACCCTAAAAAGGAAGAGTAATGATTTATGTTTGCCTTAAGTTGCATGCATAAATTTCACCTGCTTATCTGTTCTCCATGCAAGGATCTTAATCTATCGTGAAGTGAATGCAAACACGAGAGCTCCTCACAAAACTGTTCATAAAAGGAAGGAAGAAGGTTAATGTGAGTAAGTATACCAAGAGGAAAAAGTTTAATCAAAAGCTAAGTGGTTGCAGTGACTAATTCTGTGTATGTTTGGGATGATCACTCGTGTTTTTCCATAACTAAGGGATATTTCTCAAGTATTCCGTAGAAGGACCTGCCGCTAGTTCACAGCTGTCTAAAAAAGTCATCCAAACCCACTGTCGATTATGAAACATGTCATTCTTTCAGGTTAAGAAGGTACAAGAATATTTCCGTTAAAGCTCAGTCACTAAATAAGGATAATTGCGGAATTATTCGTCCACAAAGCGAAATATTCTGATGCACTTTTATCAAATATGTTGAACCTTTTTTCCATGTCGATGCTATTCGATTATACGATTAGCTAGGCTTATAGTCAAATAGTTCTCAGCTGTATTAAACGTTTTACTGTTTTATCAGTTTTTCAGCCAGCGGAATCGATTAAGAGGATTTTCGGCGAAGTTACTTGAAAAGCACCTGCTAGCTGTGGAATTGAAGGCTGTTCAGACAGTTTATGTCAAAGGTATCTATGACAACCACAGCTTACCTACGGTAGTATTAGATCATTCTAAAGAATAGGTTCTCGAATCTGTTAGACAGCGTTCATTGCGGGAGAGGGCTATGAGGATTTTTCAGTTTGGAAAAACATTTTAAGAGTGGCCCATAATTTACACGAACCCAATCCTCACCCCCACCCCCCTCCCTCCCCACAAAAAATAGACTTTCATTGGATACAATCTAGTGCAGCCCTCCCCATCCTTCTCTACCTAAAAGAACAACAACAAAAAAAGACTTGAACAACAGTAGCAAATTAAACAATAACATACTCAGAAACAGAACAAAACAACGCGGCAGGAGAACAAAACAAAAATATATTCAGAGAAATAGAAGGGGCACAATTAACCTGAGATCAGGCTCAATTTTTGTTTCGCTTTGTAATAACATTCCGGCGGGCAAGGCGAAACGAAAAGAGAGCCTGATACAAACCTTCCACGAAACGTCTGCCGCCTACTATTTTGATTGATTGACATTTGCCGAATCAGCCAACCAAAATTACTTCCGTTGCTTGTTTTTCTAGTATGCAAATTTTCACGCGTGGGAAAAATGCAGACTGGTTGACTTAAAAAAAAAAAAAGTTTTATCTGTTAATTTTTTTAGCTAAAAATAACTTGAACAGTCAGCACAATCACATTTAACTTCTTGCGAGATTAAGGGAGATCTCGAAGGTTATTTCTGTTGGCATAGAAGGTAAAACGTTTTCGAAAAGACGGCGACACGATGTTCTACTAGTTTTATTATTTTGGCAAGGCGCGCTCGAAATTTCTATTTTTCTGTTGCCTTAATATTTTCCTCGGCAATTTTCCCCGACTTTCAGTACATAAATCTTTAAAAACAAAAGCAAACAGCTGACGAGCGAGGACACCAGTTTCCCTGGTTTATTTTTTACAAAGAGCGATGACAAACAACCAGTCTGTTGCCTTAAGCCACCAGCTTTTATAATAGTGCCTACAAACATTCCTTGAACAGCGATGCGATATTTTTCGTCTAATAAATCACAGTTGGCGATTGAGGTTTCTTTCGCAGTGAGCCTCCGCTTGTGTACCCCGTTCAGAGAAGTTATTCCCGGCTAAACTTTCACTTGAACCCAGTTTTAAGATGGACAGTATTTTGATTTGCACTCGTTTGTTGGTAAATCAAAAGGCACCTTGTTGGCGGTCAACAACTTGCAGAGGGATTCAACTCCGCGATACACTCTCTTTAGTTCCGTAAATACGCAGAGAAGATATGAACGACCATATAAATTTTTCTGAATTTCCATGGCATATATTAAGGCATATTTTCTTACCATAAGGCCATAAAACAATAAAAAAGACAGCAAAATCGATCCTTCTTTCCGCCGACGGCGGATCATTCACGAAAACAACCACGCGAGGAATAAGCGCTTTCAACTTCCGACGTTTCCGACAGCCAATCAGATTTTGCGGCATTGTTCTAACAGCCAATCAGCGTTACGGCCAGAATCTGGCCGTAACGAGCACAAACGTGAGAGAGTTTGTATCAGGCTCAATTTTAGCGGTAGCCGTTAGAGAGAATGTATTAGAACTGCTAAAATTGGGCCTGATCTCAGGTTTGGGCACAATAGCGTTTTTCTTGGGCAGAGGTGTCGTGAAAGCGAGGCTTTGGTAGTGGTTAAACCGAAGTAGTGGTTAAACCGACGACTTAAAGACAGATTTTAAAGAAAATTTTGGGAAATAGCCTAAACTAAAAATCTGGCTTCCAATTTGTGGCCCTAAAATCACTGAAACAAAAAACGAGCTATAATTGTTGCTCAATTGGTAGATCGCTGAACTAGTATGGTAGAATTCAAGGTGTCGGATCTCAAGACAAGGCAGAATGTTTTCAGGCTTTCTTTTCGAAACTGCAGAATTGAGTTTGTTACTACGTCTTTGCCGTCAGATCATTTTGAGAGACATGTGATCACTCATTTTAAGTTAAGTGGGTAAATTACCATTTTCACATTTTTATTGCTCAATCAAACGAATTGAGCACTCTGTACTCTGAACAGCGACGGCCCAGGGCGGGACAAATCACTGAATCACAAAAAATAGAACATCGAGGTACCGAGTTAGCCGAGAGGGTCTTGACCACTATATTCCAGTCCTCACTCCTCAATATTTACTTCCGTCTCAGTGGGTTCCAGTCCTCGCTCTTGTTTACTTCCGCGACGGGCCGAATACTAAGTGTTCACACTGCACCAAAAAATATCGCAAAAACCAATCGGATATATGACGCTAAACTTTCGAGATCGGCAAGGCGCAGCTTCGCTCCGTCGCAGAAATCGCGTTCAATAGATATTGATTAATAGCCACTCATCTTAACTTGGGAGCACTCTTCATCAAAAAATGATAATGAACAGAATGTCAAGACAGCCGGCAATAAAACTGTTGTGACGTTTGCCAAATCATAGTAACGAATGAACCTCTTTTTGCTTTTAGCGTGAACGCGTAATGAGGGCAAGATTGCTTAACAAATAGTCATATATTGATAATTAAGGTTATAGTGAAAGTTACGAACAAGAAGTGATTTTGAAAAGCATTTCACTATAAAAAATTGCGATAAAACATTTCTTAAAATCATTTTAAGATTAAAAAATTGCTAAAAAGCGACGACGTTTCGACGTTAGCTGAACGTCATTATCAAGTCAAAATAATAGTGATTTTTGGTCTATAAATACTAAAAAACAACAATAGCTGATTAAAAAATTGTAACGTGAGAAAATATTAAACAAAGAGTTTCGCACGTATGGAGTCCGTCTGAATATTTAAATTGGGCTTAAGTTTCTTGATGAAGAGCAATTTTAAATATTCAGACGGACTCCATACGTGCGAAACTCTTTGTTTAATATTTTCTCACGTTACAATTTTTTAATCAGCTATTGTTGTTTTTTAGTATTTATAGACCAAAAATCACTATTATTTTGACTTGATAATGACGTTCAGCTAACGTCGAAACGTCGTCGCTTTTTAGCAATTTTTTAATCTTAAAATGATTTTAAGAAATGTTTTATCGCAATTTTTTATAGTGAAATAGTGAAAGTTAGTAGAAATAAAACGGAGTGCAGAGAGCTTAAAATGAGTTGATCGGATAAAGAGCAGTTCAATAAAGGACGAAATAATAAAACTTTGCTTTCAAACAAATTACTCCTTGGACGTACAAGGGGGGGGGGGGGGGGAGGGGGGGGAATGAATGTGGATGCCCGCCCCCATAAGGTTTTTCTGAGTTTTTTCCCAGAGGATAAAACATCAGCACCTGAAATTTTCAGTAGCTGTTCGTTTATCTCTCGCACAGATTTTGAGACAGGTTTATTGATGGTCAGTTGCTTTGTATACGGGATATGACGCTATAAGTAGTAGGTGGTCAAGCCAATTTTGGGTGAAAAAAATGTTTTTTCAACTTCTTTCAAAAAAAAAAGTAAATCTTTTGGCTAAAATCATGCAAAGTGCTTATTTTTGTGTTAGTTTTTATGTAAAACACAAAAACTTACCGTTTCTCGCCGTTTTAACCTGATTTCTAATTCTTGGAAAAAATCCAAGATGGCGACCATTGTTAGTGACGTCATAGGCCTTCAGGAGCGCCACCACTCATAAAATATACCTCATCTTGTTAAGAAAATCAAATGCTTTCCGGTAAAGGTAAAGTCTTTTCAAAATACTACAACATATCAAAAACTTAGGAAAGGGGGAATACATATATAATATCCAATTCACATATCCATGACTAGTACATTTCAGTGTGAGTATTTTCAATGTTTTACATTCAAACGATGCCATAAATTCAAACTAAAATGTACTAGTCATGGAGGTATGTATAGTGCGCATTATTTTGTAAAAATTAACATAACGTCAAAACAGTGAATGTTGTAACGCAGATTTTTGACAGGTTCGTAGGATATAAGGTTTGTCTTGAAATTTTAAGATATTACGGTGAATCAATCTCACTGAAAGTTTCAGACCTTATTAAATACATTATGAAGATTAATGGGAAGAGATTTTTAAAAATTCGTTCCAGTCGTTTCAGAAATATACAAAAAAGCGCTAAAAGTCCGAATTTTGAATGAAGTTGCACTTATACAGGACTTAAAACGGGTTAGTTTTCAAGATCGCGAGAAGGAAAGTACACCAAAATTCGTAGCATCGAAATATGATATTAAGCAGCATTCTGACGTCACTTAAGAATAATTTGAGTCATTTATAACGTTCTTATTAAATAATCTATCACGGCTATTGAAAATGTAAGGTTTGAAATATATTTTTGTTTTAGTCGGATTCAAACATACAGAATTTTTCACTCCCTACGGAGATTGTTTGCTAAACACCAAACTTTACGTTCCTAGTGTTGGATTTTCGGTTGCCGGTCTAGATCACCCAAAATTCTGCTTTTATCAATTTCAAAGTTTTTTGTTTATTGTTGTCATAGTAACATCGATTTTACTTAAAACTACATTTCCACAAATTTCAATCCATAGCCAATTACTGGTGAAAATTTTATAGCGATCGGACAAGGAAAAAAATACTTTTAAAGCGATTGAAAAATATCGGTATGGCCTCTCAAAAACTGTATGGCAACACCTTAACGTCCGCTTGATCATTGGGCTGTAGCGCCAACATGGCCAATACGTGGGGAGAATTATACAACGTATACTCAATTTAGTACATTAAGATAAAATAAAAGCTGAACTAAAAAGAAAAAAATCATATGATTAAATAGGAACCTATGCACCTTTTCGTTGATAATCTTAATATAGACTTGCCTAGGTTTGGTGCCCTAACACCCAGTTCTTCTGAATATTTACTTCCGTCTCACTGGGTTCAAGTCCTCGCTCTTACTTCCGCGACGGGCCGAATAGGTGTTGTTCAAACTGCACCAAGGTTGAGCACAAAAACCTATCCGATATTCGACGCTCCATTTTTGAGATCAGCGAGGTAGCTTCGTCACATCATTTGCGTCGCCACAATCGTTCAACTGTTGATTACAGAGACATTTTGGTGGGGTCCGTTATTGGTCAAATAATTTTCAAATTGTCATAATGGTCGCTCTTCAGTCTACATACATATAGGGTTTTAAAATGCCGAAAGACTTCAACATAAGATGGACGGTGCATAATTTATTCGTGTACGACAGATCTGCAAGAAACCGGAATATATTTGTTTTGTTAATAGCCACCTTGATAACATCTTAACTTGGGAGCACGCTTCATCAAAAAATGATAATGAACAGAAGGTGAAGTTTGATGTTTGCCAAATTAAAGAACGAACGAACCCCCTTTTGCTTTTAGCGTGAACGCGTAATGAGACGAAATAAAAATAGTAACAAAAGAAATATATTGAGAAGGTTATAATGAAAATTGCTAGAAATAATACAGAGCGCAGAGAGTTGGAACTGAACGGACAGCAGTTCAATAAAGAACGAAATAATCAAACTTTGTTTAAAACAAATTATGACCAAATGACGGTTGCATAAAATTCATCTGTTTATGTTAGTTCTCTAGAGACGGGCTAATTTATTGCGAAATAAATGCACAAAAAATTCAACCCTGACAACAAAGCAGTGTATTTAAAGAAAAGAACATGGATATTATTAGTAAATTATGCTAGGGAAGAAACTTATATATTAACCACCTTTAGTGCCTCTTGCGATGGGTTCTTTACTTGTTTCATTTTTGTTCTGAGATAGACCAAGGTATATATCATGTGCAGCAAAATTTTCGTGGGACATGATTTTTGGCGGATTTCCAGGATTTTCCAAATATCTATGACATGAATGCGAAAAAAACAAACACACAAACAAAAAAAACAAGCTGCGAAACTTACACTCCCAACCTGCACATGACGACCCTCTTAAGGATATCTGAGTTGCGGTAACTTTGCTTTCTTAGAAGCGTTATGCCTACATATTATAATAGCGATCCTTTTTCTCTTTAACTACCAGTACGAATTTTAAATTTCAGTCCTGTTATATTCTCAGAAGTAACTCAGAAAGGATAGGCGGGTTGGTACAGGTGGTGTACTACCTAAAAAGTGATTATCAAAAGCACACGGGCTGCGTTTGAAAAGTCATGCCAGTACTCGAGTATCATGAGCGTAGTCTTATCTAAAGGTTCGTATTAAGTAACTTAAAAGCGTGCAAGCCTTGAAACGTTTCTGGCATGAAGAGTTTCATGCCAGGGGCTAGCGCCGCCGTAGCTTTGAACTCCATTTCGACGATTTTATGACAAATGGAAAATATCAATTAAAATAACATCCTCTACGAATTGCCAGATCAGTCGTACCTAAAATATGGCCAAGGCTCGTGTCTTATCCAGAATTGTGGAATCCACGATTTTCCAAAAATTTGTACCCGCTAAACGCAGACAGGTAATGTGAGCAATAAACTCTCGCCTAAATTTCAAGGCACAAGGCACCCCTCAATTGCTAGTTACAGTATAAGTGACCCCAAACTCGCACAAATAAACAGACCGATAGACAAATTTTAGCTGTCGATCGTCTATATTTACGTAGAAAAATATAAAAAAAAAGCTTAGTTTTGTCATTATTTCGTTCCAATTTCGGAACATCGTTTTTCTATTTGACCTATTACTTGTCATAGGTATGGGGTGGGGGTAAATGCCTCCTTCCCATTTAGCGATAGATCAATGCAAATTTAACTTTTTATTTATGAATATTTTTCTTTGGATGAAAATATAGCAGTTTTCTTGCTTTGCTAGGAGTACCCGGTAGGACATCTGTTAACACTGTTTATGGGCCAATTGAGACGTCATCCTTTTATTGTTTTCGAATCTTTTTATTTCATTCTTTCTCCTTGTTTTCTCTCTGTGTGACTGCTTCTCGCATTAACATGCTGTTTTGTTTACAAATTTCCTGTAGAAAAGGGGGATACTACTGGTAACCATAACACTTAGTGAGGATGAAAGAATGCTGGAATGTTTGGAGTGAGACTAGTAGAATTATTTCTGAAAAAGAAGAAAGAGCCTGGTTTGCAGCATCTATCATCGAGTTTAGTGTCATCTTTTTGCTGAACGCTTTTACACTCGCCATCTACACAAGAAACCGTCACTTACGCAAGCCCAGTACGTACCTGATTATAAATCTGACTGTGGCAGATTTAATGGTGGGAACAGTGTTTGTACTTTTATCATTTTTCGTACCAGATAAACCTGAGAGGGACGTGGTATTTGAACAGGCTTTCAGCTGGCAATCATTCGTGTATTTGACTTCGAGGGACTTATTTCCAGTTGCTTCATTAGCTAATATTTCATTGATTTCGTTAGAGAGGTTACACGCAACACTTTTCCCCTTTAGGCACTGTCTTATTGGAAGGCGGGTTTACCTTACCACTATTTGTTGTAGTTGGTTGTTCTCCTTGACTTTGTCATCTGTGTTTTCTCTTCTTGATTTGCGCGAATCGCCGGCTTTTCCGTATGTATTTGCATCTTACATTTTTCTCTCCCTTCTCATTCTCACAGTTTCATATGTCATAATTATCTCAACTGTCAAAAACAATCCTCCCTCCCCTAATGCTGGACCAGCGCTTTCAAAAGAAAGGAAACTAACGATGACCTTATTTACAGTTACTGCGGTCTCTGTTCTGACCATTCTTCCTTGGGTTATTTGGATTGTTATCGAACTTCACATACAGAGTAAATTATGTCCTGCAGTCTTTTTTCGCATCTATTGCTCGTTTAAAGTAATTTATTTTTTCAATTCTATAGTCAATCCCCTAATATATGGAATAAGAATGCAAGAGTTTAGGAAAGCAGCCAGAAAGCTTTTTTCTACTAAGACATCAGAACTAGCGCGAGTCCAACCAATGGAATCTCTTACATTGCATGTACGTACTCAAGCAATACCTGTTGAAGAAAGAACATAAGAAATGGAGAGTTCCTTAGAAAAGCTCTAACAAGATTGCAGTGGTCTTCTTGCCTAGATATCTTTTGTAATCTTTAATCAGTGTAAGAGAGATATGAGTGGCGAAATAATAAACAATGAAATAAAATAAAGTAATAATTAAGAAAAAGCACGCAAACTGCGGTCATAAACATTGTTGGAAAACAAAATATACATCTGCAGGACGAACCCCGTGGTCTACGGACACCCGCTTTAGAGTTTAGGGAAGAAGCTAGGAAACTTGCTTTTACAAAGACACTACAATTAACGCGTGTCGATACCTGTTGAAGAAAGAACATAAGAAATGGAGAGTTCCTTAGAAAAGCTCTAACAAGATTGCAGAGGTCTTCTTGCTTAGGTATATTTTGTAATCTTTATTAATCAGCGTAACAAAGATATGAATAGTGAAATAACAAAAAATGAAATAAAGTAATAATTAAGAAATAGCACGCAAACTGCGGTGGTAAACATTGTTAGAGTAACATACAACTTCAGGAGAAATTATATTGGCTGCAACGTTCGCATTTCCGTACGCATGTGCATCTAAATATATGATTACTTGCCATTGCAATCATCACTGTCTCTTTGATGTACAGTGGAAACCCGCTCTATGGACACCCGTCTACAAAGGACAGTTTAGTTTGTCCCGAGCGAAAAAAAGCTCAACAACATATATTTTCTAGGAAATTACCCTGATTTTAAAAATACAGACATCCGCTTAATTTGTACACTAAAACATGTCCCGTGGGTGTCCGTATTGACCGGTTCCATTGTAATTATTTCAAATATCAAAAATAATATTTATTTCAGTGCGATGGCTTACCCTTTTAGCCGATGATCTCGTCATTTAAGAGGGAATTTGAATGAAAACGGTGCGATGGTGAATGACAAGTTATTTTGAAGGGCGCAAAATTGTGTTAAAAGAAAGTAATGTCGCACTAGGTTTTAGTTTGATAGGAATCATGTACCCTGCTCCGAGGTCGTTCAATTCCACAGTCTTGACTTCCGCTTGATTGGGCTGTAGCACCAACATGGCCAATACATGGGGGGAATTATAGGATGTGTACTCAATTTAGTACATTAAGATAAAATAAAAGCTGAATTTAAAATAAAAAAGGTCATATATTATGGGAACCTATGCACCTTTATGTTATTAATTAATATTCTTAAAACAGACTTGCTAGGTTTGGTGCCCTAGCATCCAGTCTTCACTCCTGAATATTTACTTCCGTCTCAGTGAGTTCCAGTCCTCGCTCCTACTTATTTACGTCCGCGACGGCGGGGCCGAACAGGTGTTCCCACTGCACCAAAGTATGGTACTAAACCGATGTGACGCTCCACTTTTATGATCGGCGCAGTCGCTCCGTCACATAATTTGCGCCGTCACAACCGTTCAACTGTTGATTACAGAAACGTTTTGGTGGGGTCCGTTATTGGCATGCATGCATGGTCAAATAATTTTCAAATTGTCATAATGGTCGTTCTCCGATACATAGGGTTTTAAAACGACGAAAAGTAGATTCAACATAAGATGGACGGCTCATAATTTATTCGTTTACGACAGATCTGCAAGAAACCGGAATAGATTTCCTCTATTAACAACCACTCTTATAACAACTTGGGAGCACGCTTCATTAAAAAAATGATAACGAACAGAAGGTGAAGACAGCAATTAAACTGTTGTGACGTTTGCAAATTAACGAAAGAACCTCTTTTTCTTTTTAGCGCGAACGCGTAATGACAGCGAAATTGCTTAAGAAACGGTAATATATTGAGAAGGTTATAATGAGAATTATTAGAAATAATACAGAGTATAGAGAGTTTGGAATTCAATGGACAGAAGTTCAATAAAGGATAAAATAATTATTTGTTTTCAACAAATTAAAAACAAACAACGGTCCCATAAAATTCACCTGTTTAGTTTAATTCTCTAAAGTTGGGTTAATTTATTGCGAAATAATATAAATGCAAAAAGTTGAACTCTGACAACAAATTAAATCAGTGTGTTTAAAGAAAGGAACATAGTAAGTTACAAAGATTCCTTAACAGGGTCGTCACATGGTTGAGGGCAGTAAGTTTTCGCAGCTTTTTTTTCGCATTAATGTCATAGATCCCTGAAAAAATCCTCGAAATCCGCCAAATATCATGTTCCACGAAAATTTTGCTCCACATAGTATATATCTTGGTCTATCTTGGAAAAAAAGAAAGCAAGTAAAGAACTCATCGTAAGAGACAATTAACCTAGTGACATAAGTTTTTTCCCCTTGTACTACCCCAAGGCATTCCTCACTTGCTTTTAATTTTGTAAAAGTGAACCCGAACTCTAGCCCTCTTACAGGTTGCTAATATCCGTGCCACCGGCCAAACAGGAAAGCCGGAGTTCAAATCAATAGTCGAAAGCAGTGATCAATAGACAAATTTTAGCTTTCTACCTTCTTTTACGAAGAAAAACGTAAACGAAACGCTTAATGTATTGTTTATTTCTTGCCATAACGTTTACAAAGCAAGAAATAAGTTCCTAAAAATACTAATAAAAGCCAATGGCGAGTAAGCCCAAGGTAAGTCACTGGGCTAATAAGGAATAATAGGCTCCCTAAATTTAATAATTTTAATGAAGTAAAAAGAATATTATTTTTCCGCTCAAGTTACAATTTCTTTTTTTTTTTTTCATCATTGTTATACCTGATGTATCACTTACCATAAATAACAGTAAATGCCTTATACCCATTTTGCAATACATCAATGCAAAATTACAGTCACTTACTGTGGTGTCATTTTTTGGAGTGCTCGGTAGGGCACTCGTCAACGCGGTTTATTGGAAAACCGAGACGGAATCCTTTTATTGTTCTCTTGTTTTATTTTTTCTTTGCGTTACTACTCCTCACATTAACATGCTGTTTTTTTTTTGTATTCTTTTATTGTAAATTTCCTTTAGAGAAATGAGGGATACCAACGGGCACCGTAACACTTGGTGAGGATAAAATAATGCTGGAACGTTTGGAGTGAGACAGGTAGAATTATTTATAAAAAAGAAGAAAGAGCCTGGTTTGCAGCATTGGTCATCGAGTTTGTTGTCATCTTTTACTGGTGGGAACAATTGGTGGGAACAGTGACCGGACTTTTACTAATATTTGAACCAGATAACCTGGAAAGGGACCTGGAACTTTCAACAGCTTTCAGCTGGGAATCATTTTTGTCCAGTTGCTTCATTAGCTAATATTTCATTGATTTCGTTAGAGAGGTTACACGCAACACTTTTCCTTTTTAGACATTGCCTTGTTGGAAAGCGGGACTACCTCATCATTATTTTGTGTAGTTGGTAGTTCTCCTTGACTTTGTCATTTGTTATTGCTCCTCTTTATTTGCGCTTATCACTTGCAAATCCATATTTCAATGCATCACACACTTTTCTCACCCTTGTCGTTGTCACAGTTTCATATGTCATAATTATCTCAACTGTAAAAAACAATCCTCCCTCTAATGCTGGACCAGTTCTTTCAACAGAGAGGAAACTAACGGTGACTTTATTTATAGTTACCGTGGTCCCTTTTCTTACCATTCTTTCTCGCACTATTTGGCAGATTATCCCACCCCATATGTCAAGTAAAGTCTGCCCTGAAATATTTTATCGCATCGATTACATTTTTTTGCACTATATTTGTTCAGTTATATAGTCAATCCCTTAATATATGCAGTAAGAATGCAAGAGTTTAGGCCGAGTTTAGGAAAGCAGCCAGGAAACTTGTTTCTACAAAGACGCTAGAACTAACGCGAGTCTAACCCTTATAACCTCTTAGATTACATGTACGTACTCACGCAATACCTGTTGAAGAAAAAACATAGGAAATGGGAGATATCCTAGTAGAAAAGCTTGCTGAGGTCTTGTTGCCACTAGATATCTTTTGTAATCCTTGATCGATGTAACAAAGATATGAATGACGAAACCCAGGGGGAGAGGAGGGAGGCAGGGCATGAGGTAGGGATTTAATTGTCTTTATTAATCAGCAAAAGAAGGAAAAAAAAAAAAAAAAAAAAAAACAAGGACATTACACGTTTTGACTACAAACAGTCAAAGAGCTCACTTTTCGACAGTAAGCCTTAATTTTGTTGTTATGTTTAAAATTACTCGCCAGATATTGTCTATTTACCATCTACGTGAGTAAGCTGTTCCAGATTCTAAAACACCATCTGCCCTCCGTTCATACTTATGCTGACGATACACAGTTGTATTTGTCATTTAAGCCCTCTGACTCTTCCAGTGAAGTTGAAGCTGTATCAGCCATGCAGAAGTGCATCTGCGATGTCCGAGCATGCATGAGGGAGCATCAGCTGATGCTCAATGATGACAAGACTGAGTTCCTGATTATAGGTACTCGTCAGCAGCTTTCAAAAGTTTCAATCCAAAGCATCAAGATTGGGCAGACTTTAGTCTCTCCTGTAGCCTCTGCGAGCAATTTAGGAACATGGTTCGATACGCATCTAGATATGGGAACTCACATTACAAAGACTTGTAGCAGCGCTGTCTATTATTTATACAATATACGTCATATTAGGAAATATTTATCCGGAGAATCAACTGAGAAATTAGTTCATGCTTTTATTAGTAGTAGATTGGATTATTGTAATAGCCTTCTGTATGGAATCCCGGAATATCAGACTATGAAATTGCAACGTGTTATGAATGCGAGTGCAAGACTTATATATCGTGCGCACAAGTTCTGTCATATAACACCTATACTCGCAGAATTACATTGGCTACCAGTGCGCTACAGGATACATTATAAGATACTCTTGATAGCTTTTAAAATTTTTCATGGCCTACCACCTAAGTACCTTTCAGATTTAATTGGTATTCAACAGCCTTCGTCCTACCATTTGAGGCGCAACGACAATGGTCGTTTGTTGGAAAGACCAAGTGCGAAAACCCAAAAAACATTGGGAGACAGAGCTTTTCAGGTAGCTGCTCCTTTCCTATGGAATAAGCTGCCAAGGTCCGCGAGCGACGCAACGAACTTAGAATCTTTTAAGACTTTAATTAAGACATTTTTATTTAAGGAATCATTTCAGTTATCTTAGTATATCTATATTTTTATTTGTAATTATCTGTTACTCATTTAATGTAAACATTTTTTATGATTTTGATAGAAAGATTTGTAAAATTTAGTTATTAATTACTATTGTGATGCGCTTTTGAATATTTTATAGAAGAGGCGCAATACAAACGATAAATGTTATTGTTATTGATTCTTACAGTATGCGACAAACAACTGAACCCCGGTATATCCCTTGAAATTTTGTCTAGTTTTTATTATTAACGGTTGGCAAGAATAATTTGCGTCTGTTACGCCCCCCCCCCCCCTCCCCCCCCCCCCCCATAAAAGAGAAATTATTTCACTGAAAAGAAAGAAAGCATTTCATCGTCCACATATAAAGAGACCATGAAATGTACAATCCATCATTAATTTTCTGCCATTATTTGAGTACGCTTCGTTCTATTTTCGATAAATACTAAAACAGTAAGGTAGTGCGTCATATAGGAAGACACTGACAACCACAGGGATCAGCTTAATTCTTCAAAAATTCAAAATATTAAAGCAAAATATTTCGAAGTTTTTAGCAAGCTTACTCCTCGTAGACTTTCTTTCAAACTTTTGCCTACTTCTCGGCAAGGTTTCACTGAGGTTACTTTTTCCTACAGATACCTCAAAAAGTAGATAACATCGAGCGATATGTTTTGTGTATTTCTAAATTTCTTCCTTTCAGTATTTATAGTCAGAAGTTCAGCTTTTTCGTCTCCGGATAGTCGTGAACCCTTCTTTTTTTTAACTAGGGGCGAACGCCTTAAAATTTATATCTCTAGGCAAATTTTTCATCGAATTGATCGAGCAAATCAGAAACGGCGAAATAATTTGAATGAATAATAAGAGGGATCATTATACCGTGTGATATGGAGTCTCCTCGGAATCATAATTTGATTTTACTTTCTTACTTACCGCCACCTACTCTTGGTTATGGTCTTTTTATACAACTGAAAGATAAATAAAAGAGTAAGATAAAGATAAGCATTTTCGGTATTTTGGGCAAAACAACTTTTAATAGTGAAGGAAGCCCAGTGGGCATTATGGTGATGTATTAATTACCCTTGAATACGGGGTGTCCCAAAAGTTCGTTCCTCTCCGTTATAAGTCTGTAACGCAGTACGATTGGACTTGATCAGCAAATAATTTAAACCAAAGTTGTGACTTTCAATCTAATTTAATATTTCATACTTCTTGTGCCATCTTTTGACTCGAAATTCGATTTGTGTAATTTCGCGCCAAAGGTGCGCTGCGCGAGTAAATTTTCCCGCCATATATTTTTTTGCATTTTGTAGCCCGAAATGCTCGAACTCCTAACTTGTTTTGTGTGAATATCCTGAAAGATAAACTCTCTCAACGAAAAAGACACTCAGCTACGTGCGAGCAGAAGCATGTATTTCTATCTACTGGCTTTTCAGTTAAAGAAATTCCTAAAAAAAAATGGAAAAATCCGAATGTTGGGTGGTAAGATGGTCATAGAGAACTGACGGTTTTACAGACAAGAAACGGGGAAGACCGAAAGTCCTGAATAAAACCGCTAAAATAGTTTTAAAGAAGGCCATGTACAAAACAGGAAACCCAGCGAGGTAGATCTTACAACAGTTAGCAAGTTAAGTCTGGAGCAGGTTCATCAAAAGCAAAGTTTGGAGAGCCCTGAGATGACAAAAAAACCTTTACTCCCGGCCAGGGCCGTCCGCTAAGCAACGTTCAGCTCGTCTAAATGTGTAAAGATGAACAAAAGCCTTACTGTGGAAAGGGGACGGAATGATCATCTTTTCTTGGATCAATGCCCAAAATATATTGTTTCGGCTGCCTAATCTAAAAAATTATACTGTTTGGGGATTTAAGTGACTCCTGCACACTAGGTGATAAAAAAAGCTCAAAATGAATCATCTGGGGCTCTACATGCTACATGGCTTATCTCACTTAATACCGCAACGGCTACAAAATGTGACAAAAAAACAAAGGGAGACGGCCGATAGCTGAACTTCTGAACACAAGTACTCGATAGGGTAAGAAACATATTTTAGAAATTTCATGTAAAAATAAAGTTTTGATCAAAAGTTAATTTAGCGCATGAAATACTACTACATGAGAAATTTCTGCCATTTGATTGGCTTAGAGCAGTGGTATTTCAGCTTAATTTGAAATACCTACGTGTGAAAATTACAACCTTTTGTGGGTAGTAGTATAAACAAATAATAGCATAATTTGTACATGAAATTTGGCATAAATACGACTCGTGATATTTCAAAATTGTCTCAAATTTCACTCGCCTAACGGCTCGTGAAATTACGTATAACAATTTTTGAATTATCACTCGTGGTATTTATGCCAAATATCTCTACTAATCATACTATTACCTATACTGAGGAACGAACTTTTGGGACACCCTGTATATTTGAACATCAATGAAAAACGACAATGTGCTTTGTGCTCACCTGAAACGGAACGGCTGCTAAAGGAGCTAAAGCTACAACTTATTAATACCCATGTGTTCCGATGTTTAACATATGCAATCTTATGGAGTGCTCATCATTTCTGAAACAGAAGAATGGATATGGTTTGTAAGTTATGTCACTGAAGTAGTTTTCATTGTTTGGTTTTGTTTTTGTTTTGGCCTTCACACTCGCAACCTTCGCAACTAAGCACCAATTACGCAAGCGCAGTACGCACCTGATAATAAATCTGACTGTGGCTGATTTACTATTTGAAACAACGGGAGGCCTTTTATCCATATTGAAACCAGCTATCCTTGAGAGGTACCTGCCACGTTTACAGATGAGTGGTTCAGCTGGCAAGAACTTATGTTACTGACTTTGTATTTCCTGTTTCCGGTAGCCTCTTTGGTCTATATTTTATTGATTTCTTAGAAAGGTTACATGCTAAAATATATCCTTTCAAGCACTGCCCTATTGGAGGAAAGGTTTACTTTAGGATTATTGCTTTTAGTTGGTTGCTGGCATTGGCTCTAGCCTTTGTGTTTGCGTTTCTTTTATTGCATGTTTCGTTTGTATTCCCATACGTATATGCATCTTTTACTTTTATCACCCTTCTAATTCTCGCAGTCTCTTATGTTAGGATTATTCTAAACGTCAACTGAAATATCCTCCCTCGGCAGAGAACTTTGGCTCGTTACTTTCGGAAGAGAGAAAACTTTATTATATATGTACTGAGATTTACTGCAAAATGAATATGTCAAATAAAAATGATGCGTTGCAGAGTACACGCAATCTGATTGGTTGTACGATTTTTCTCACTAGTGAAAAATACCGTATGACCAATCACAACCCGCAGACGAAAGTTTTCACTAGTGACAAAAATCGTATCGATTTTCCCGCCTTTCACTGACGGCGTCACTAGGCAAAAGGAAAACCATGGCGTCTTCTTCGAGCAATTCAAGGTTTGCAGATATAACTTCAGTAGAGGAATTTATTGAAGGACAAGAAAACGAAAACACCAGGAAGAAAACTGAACAGAATGTTGCTTTGCTTAAGGAGTTTTTGAGGCTAAAAGATGAGTCAAGGCCTGTAGAAGAAATTCCCCCACACGAACTGAGTTCATTCATCAGCGAATTTATCATAACAGTAAGAAAGAAAGAAAACAACGAAGATTACGAACCCACTTCCTTGCGTGCTATGATGGCCAGTTTTGAACGGTATTTAAAGAAGAAGAATTACGGCTACAGCATTATGAGAGACGTCGAGTTTGAAAAAGCACGAACGGCATTAAAATCAAAACAAAGAGATCTCAAGAAGAAAGGCAAAGGCGATAAACCAAACGCTTCAGTTCCCCTCACAGAAGACGACATAAAACTGCTGTATGACAAAGGATTGTTAGGAAAGTCAACTCCTGAGGCTCTACTGAATACAGTTTGGTTCAACAACACAGTCTATTTCGGTCTCCGTGGTTGTAAGGAACACAGAGACATGTGTTGGGGCGATGTGCAACTACGCCAAACTACAAATGGCGAGGAATTTTTAGAGTATACTGAGAGACAAACTAAGACTCGAACCGGAGAAAATCCCAGAGATGTCAGGCAAATAAAACCGAAAATGTTTTCGGTTCAGGGAAGTGAAAGAGATCCCGTCACTGTTTACAAATTCTACGCGGAGAAAAGACCGTCGGAAATGAACGACAACAACGCGCCATTTTATCTAGCAGTAAATAACTGTAAAAAACAAGATTCTTCTAAACCATGGTTTAAAAAGTCAGCCGTTGGCGTGAACAAGCTGAATTCGTTAATGAAAAAAATGG
>OZ037993.1:6882704-6905204 GCA_964035705.1 Porites rus
AAGCTAATTCAGTGGAAAAATTTAAGGGGTATTAGGATAGGGGGTCACTTATACAAGGCGGTCACTTACAATTTGTCATACATATTCTTAAAGGTAGTCCTTGATTCCAAGTCTCTTCCGGAATTGAAATCTGTTGATCAATTTAGTGCATATGTAAAAATAATAAACAAGTACATATAAATAAATAAATTGTACTCTCACTGCATGACAGGCCTCAGGTCATAGAACTTACTTTAAATTGACTCGAACTAACTGCATCCCATATCATTGTCGTGTTGAGGAATAGAGCTCCGTGACAAGCCCTTCGGAGGATAACAGACTTTGTTATACATTCGACTCACTATCTCTTTTCTGATTGGCCGAAAGCGTACAGTGAATTTTCGAAATCAGTGCCTGGGACGTCATCTAGCTGCAGTTTATACAATAATCATGTCAAGGTGATGCCATGTAAGACCGCGGTGCATGATTTCTTAGAGTAATCATGTCAAGTTCGGGCGCTTTAGGTTGCTTGCCGTCAGACTGAGCAAGACATCTAAAAAATAGTTGAAGACAAGGACTCACAAAACGAAAAAAGGTCGACGAAGGTGGCAAAGGAGCTGTTTGCAGATTACGTGAAAGAGAAAAAAACTGACAGAACCTGAGGAAAAGAAAGAGTTGGCACAAACTTTGAAACAATTTATGTCGAAGCGAGAAAGAAAGAAGGTTCGTCTTACTCCATAGGGAGTTTGAAAACCTTTCGATTTGGCTTGAACAGATATTTTAAATCAACAAGAGGGATTGAAATTATAAATGACGTCGAGTTCAATGAGGCTAACAAAGTTTTTACAGCTCAATGTGTCCAACTAAAGAAAGATGGTCAAGCAAAGTACAACACAAACCGCCGATACTCGATGACGACCTGAAAAAACTGTACAAAAGCGGCGTTTTCAATTCAGACCACCCCAAGACATTTCTGAACAAAGTGTCCTTCAAAATCATGCTGTGTGTTTGCAAACGTGGTCGTCAAAATCTACGACAATTGAAAAAAAGCCGACTTCGAAGTCCACACTGATGCAACAGGAGCCAAATTTGTGTCAAATATCCGCGACGAGTTACTGACTAAAAATCACAGAGAAGACGATGAAGCAGAGGAAGGAGGAGTTATGTATGCTACTGAAGGCGTGTGGTACACTGTCGCTTCTTTCGAGAAATATTTACAGCATCTAAACCCTAAAAACGAGTTCCTATTTCAACGACCCAAGAAAGAAGTGAGCTCAGATGCCATAGTCTGGTACGACAACATGATAGTTGGCGAGCGCTCGTTGGGCGGCATGATGAAGCGAATATCAAAGGGGGCAAACCTGTCACGTATTTATACAAACCATTCCATCCGAGCTACAGCCGTCACTATTCTCGATAAATCAGGGTTTGAAGTTCGTCACATAAATAATGACTGTCAGCTGGCACAGAAATGAAAGTTCAACCAGGGCCTACAGCAAAACCGATCAAACCGCCAAAAGGAGAATGTCAGAAACGTTAACTGCTGCCGTAGCTGGCAACTCTGCTCCCAATGAAGACTCTGTGAGGTTAGGAAGCCTTACAGCTGAAAATATCAATTTGTCTCCTCTTTTAACTCTCTCACAGCAAGAGCACGTTTTGCGAGATTTGCACTTTCCTTTCCCACAAATTTGTTTTTTTTAGTTACGATTGTAATGTTTCAGATTTATTGGTATTTTCTTTCTCAACCAGTTTTTATTCAATTTTTCACATATTGTCTAATGCTTAGACTTTTGGTCAATCGAATTATGTGCCGCTGAATAGATTTGGAAATTTTTACACGTTTAGAAATAAATTATCAGTTCCACTTACTTTCGTGACCATTTTTTTTTTCGTTCAATGTATAACAAAACAATTATCGGTAAGGGTTTTCAGCCTCAGCCTTCGGCTTCGGCAGATAACCCCTACCTCGACCTTTATTATTCTCGATATCACAAAAACCTCATCCAATAATTGTTTACAACTGCCTTTCTTGTGCACTTCAAAGGAAATCAGTAGTGTGTATTAGTCGATAAAAAGAAAACTCTAAGAGTAAAAATTACAATAATGTAAACAACAACTAAAGTGTTGTTTGTTTGTTTGTTTTTTGTGGGTGAGGGGTGGGGGAGGGGGGAGGTGCTATTTTTATGATACAGGGATGACTTCAAGGAGATGGAATGAACTCTTTTCAGAATGAAAGTCATTCCGGTATCGTGGGAATAGCCCCTTTCTTGCTGTTGCTGCGGATGATAATGTTATTTTGTTTGTTTGTTTTACGAACGAAGCCATGGCAGCCCATGTCTCAAGATATTTGCTACGTGATTATCGACGACTCACGTAGCTGAATGTCGCCGGAGCCTGACATTGTGTATCTTAAGGACAGTGCCCACTATTGCTACTGCGCACATTTTCTGCGCATGTCAAGGTAGTCGCGCGCGACGCGAAAGAAATGCGCAACACATAGGGCAAACGCAGTTTCTAGTTATTTCTCGTGGAAAAAATGCGTCGTTTTTCAACAGATGAAAAATAATTTCTATTTACCTTGTCAGTTCTTTGTAAACCGAAGAAGTATGCGCATGTTGCTATTTCTGCCGTATGATCGATCTGGCCGAACATTTTATGGTCAAACAAAAGTCAATTCTAAAACACAAAAGTTTTTGCTTTAAGATGTTACGCTTAGAGCTTGGGTATTAAAAAATCTCTTAATAGGCAAGGATCAGTAAATCAGAAGGAAGCTCTATAACTTCCCAGTTGTGCTGATATTTAAAAAAAAAAAAAGATGTATAAAGAGCAGTTGTTATGTTATCATTTGTTGCTGATTTTGAAACTTTGTTACAATTATCATTGCAATTTCAGCTTCACTACGCAACAGACAGAGCACATAATGAACCATTAGGTTTATTTTGCGTTTTTTGGCCGAGCACCAGAGTACAATAAGTAATCTAATACAAAAAACCATGGAAATCTAACACTATCTTCTAAGCCCCTCCAATAGCAGCTAGGAAAATAACGAGAGCTGGGCAACAAGACACAGTGGTTAGACGGGGCCAGAAAAAACCTGCCGAAAAAAAACCCGTAGGGAAAAAATATGACAGGAAATCTGGGTAGGAACCAGGCCCAAGCTCTGCAGCCCATCCTACGAGGCGATTAACAAAAATAAAAAATTATAGTGAGTGGTGTCGGCCTAGAATGATTGTCCACGTGCAATCCCAAGCTTAAATACTCACACGCCATTACCCATGATGCAACTACATTAAAAAGACCCAGGCCCACGGCCTGCTGCTCCCGTGCCGCAGAAATATTTAATTTCAGGCTAATTCGTAGCGGCTCAATCGCCAGAAATTTCATTTTGTGCCAGTTCACGTGTACACTCTGAAATTTGGGGAAAAATAACTTTTTATCATTTTTCTAATGAAATGCCTATTCAGCGTTTTTCTCCATATTGAAGCGCAGTTATGTCTGAAAAATGCGTGGTTACCCCCCAGTTTTCTTTTTGGATTTCAATAACCCCTGATATGATCTACTTGTCTCACATAGTCATTAACTGGGAAAATATATTTCCATTAGTGGGCACCGTCCTTAAGGGGGTATTCGGGGCCAAATACGGGGGGATTTACCGAGCCCATAGGGTTTGCCTAAAGAACTAAAACCCGGAATCCGGAACCAAGGCCCAAGCCGAATGACTCTGAAGTTTAGTGATAAGGGTCAGGAAACTGGTGCAAACTGAACTGAAACTTGATTCACTCAGTCTCCTAACCCACCCTGTTAGAGCTAACTTCCCTGAGACTAAGATTACAAGATACAACTTAAGGAATAAATCTCCCGCAATGCCTGCCATTCACACGGACCGTTTTAAGAATACATTCTTTAATAGAATTGTCTTTAAGTATAACGTAGCTTTGTAAATAGTGTACTTTCTGTGGTGGATGTGGCAGAGGGGAGTTGTTAAAGAAGCAGAGCTCTTGCAGCGATATGTACTGACACACTGTCTCACACATTCGTTTAGATAATTAACGCTTCTCACGTTAGCTTGTTGCTGTGTTACACGCGCACAGAAGCTCTCTCTACTTATGTGTGGAAAGCCTGCAATTCAGAGAGTTAAAAAACCCATTTTTCAGTTGACATTTTCTAACGGAGCGGATGAAAAATAAATCTTGTGTATTTGAATCTCCGAACAAGTACGTTCGGTGGATAATCATCTATCAGGACGGGGATGACGTTCAGCATACGGTTGGTTAGCATTAGATAACATCCAGTGAAGCCAGATTGGACACCTTATGAATTTTACACAACGCATTATTTTCATAATGGAACGAGACTGGAATGTAGAATGAGGGTAGAATAGCTGGAGAAACCAAAACTACAGAGCGCCAGTTATGGAGAGAACACAGTAGAGAGTTAAGCACTGATCTGCAGTGATTAGGGTTAAGCACTGAACTGAAAACGGTTAGCTTTCAAATATTGTAATGGGGTACGGCATATATAAGAACATGTATATTTAAAAAAAAAATGGATTTGGCAGCTAGTCCTCGATGGTGTAGTGGATATGGATGAAGGCTATAAAGCAAGTTACCCGGGTTCAAAGCATCACTGTGGAGTTTTTCTATTTCACTTTTACATTACACAATAAAGTTGGACTTAAGTTGTTTCATGTAATTTTACTGAAAGAAACAACCTGACTTCAGCCGATGTTACCTAATGCTAACCCATACGGTTCTTCCACCGAAATGAAAAAAAAAGAGTTAAAAGTAAAGTTTATTTAAGCTTATAAATTTAGCTAATTACATTCATCAAAATAGGCTTTTTCTGTCACATGTCATTCGACGAGAAGTGGAACACACACCTTTACGCCGGCAAACGGAAATAAAAATGAAAAATGAATCGAATATGGAAATTTTAACAAAATTCATTAGCTTACTTTTTCTATTGTGTATTTGCATTGTGAAGTTTTTTTTCTCTTTCTTTTTTTTTTCATTTCTTTGTAAGCACGACCATATCTTTCCACAGTTTTGTTCTTTGAGACAGAGCCGGCACTGGCACAAAGTTTGAGCTTTGAAATCTTACTGTTTTCATGATTTTCATCGTTTTCCAGCGATTGAGCCGCAATTTTCTTATGATTGTTTGTATTTTGACGCGCATTAGCCTCGCCGATCATGCTAAGAAGTTCCTCGTCCCAGGGCCGTAAGAGAATACGAAATTTGCCTATTGTCAGTTATCATGCAAAGTATGAGGACACGTGAGAGGAAATTGGAAATTGGAAAATGTGGACAACCGGAAGGTCATTGTTCTGCCTCCAAAACTCAGTAATCTTTTAAGAGGGGGGAGGTACAGGACGGTAAATCTCCCTCCTCCCTACTTTTTCAGCCAATTTCTTCCTCCTCCCTACTTTTTGGGGCAATTTCTCCCACCTCCCTAAACTTGGTTTAAAAATTAACGGCGGGCAACACATAACTCCTGCACTTAGTGGTAAAGGAAGTACAATGACCTTCAGAGCTTGTATCACAAGAAGAAGGCCTAACCACCATATGTATGCGTACGAAGATTTTATGGAGGAAAAGCCCATACACCCACCCCCGGGGAGGTACTCCCTTATATAAACGATATAGGTATGTGCCGCCTCAAAGGGTAGGGTTTTTGCGTCGTTTCAGTCTTAAACGGGTATTGATTTTGTCCATTTTGGTCTGGAATCAGGGCCAGATCCAGTCCTTGAGATAAGGGGGAGCCAGGTCATCCAGACCCTTAGATAAGGGGAGGGAGTCTGTCTCCAAAAAAGAAAATTGGGGGTGTAAAAATCAGGGGGGGCTCCCCTGGATCCTCCACTGGGAGTTGGGTATGGTTTTCGAGGAAACTACGGGAGTGTAGGAACATATGGACCATAAGGTTATGCTAAAGCTACCCGCGGATTGATAGTTGAGTCAAACTCCTTGGCTGTCTTTAACTCAAATTACTCCCCTACCTAGCTAAGAATTACCAGTGAGACGTTTTTTACTTTCATATTTTTTGCCCTATATTATGATTCACTTATTTTTGTATATGTATTATCAGATCAGTTATTTGTTAATTTTTTATCCGAGCATTGTATATATATTTTATGATCGTTCTTTTAATAGTTGGTGCGATGTCTGTAACAGATTTTACCAACCTAATAAATGTAGATGTAGATGTATTTGTCGTTTCAACTCCAAATGAATCAGAAAGAAAGAGTAATAAACGAGTTCGAAATGGATTTTAAGAAATCTCGTTTGAGCTCTAGTCTAAATTCTACCTACACCAGATCTGAAAATGGGCATGGATTTAAGAGACGGGTCTGAAACGGGTGTGGGAAATAACATTTTCACGCGGGTCACTTTAAACGGTTTTACCAAACCGGAAACCGCACATAAAAAGTCTCTGGGCACCCAGGCTAATTGAACTGCTGTTTTGGAAAAGATGTATTGACGATGTGTTTTCCCTATGGAACCTAGACAAAATAAAGAGCTAAAATTGTGGAAAAGGCAAATACTATCAAATTCACGGCTACGATGTGAGAAACAGAGATCACTTTTTGGACACAAAAGCGTACAAAGGGATTAGAATTAACAAGGAACCAATCCTAGACATGCAAACACATAAACCAACCAGGGGCCCATGAGCCAACGTACGTACAGAAGCCTTTCACGTACTCGTGGCAACCACCAGGCGTGAACATATGCTTCATTAAAGGAGAAGCGCTCATGCGTTTAAGAGCGGATGTCAGTAAATATCGACCAGAGATCTACAAAAATGAAAAATCGAAAATTTCCAAAAAAATTCACAAAGTAGCCTTAGGTACGCTGTTAACATAAATGTAACTTTTACTTCGATCCGATAATTATTTTCCACGTACGGGGGGGTTATTGGTTTCGCGGCTCTCGGACCGGGTTTTCCAGGCCCGAGACCATGTGTCACAAAAAAATCGTTTTAAAATTTACATCCATTGTAATGAGGACAACAAATAACTTATTCAGAAGAGTACATACTCTCAGTTTGAACGAAAGTGTAATATTTTGGATATTTTTCATTATTTTCAATATTTTGAACGTTTTCGTTCAATGAAAAAATGGCAAAATTCAAAGCGCAAAATCGTCGACTGGTACCTCGATTTCAGTAACTAGTCTTATACCACGTTAAAGAGCGTTATCTCTTCTTTCAAAATCTGTTTTCAAAACTACGGGCAACTTAAAAGAAAATTTTTGAGGCCAAAAAATACAAGTAGTACTTTTCTGAAATTTGAGCTTTCCAGACTCGGCGGGCCGATGCTAAAAACTCGGAAAAATACAATAAGAAATCAGTTTGAGCAACAGTGGTTTCATGTTATCAGCTTTCAGAAACCAAAACGTGTTTATACAGCGATCTGATATAAATGAATGCCGTTTGCTATCAAGAAAGGCAGATTTAAGCTGTCAACTCCTACCAAGTGCACCAGTCAAGTGAAGTTGTCAAAGGAAGGGCAAAACATAATATAAAAAAGTCTTAAAATTCAAAACGTTTTACGTCCATGAAATCAGAATTTAGCGTACAAAACAATGTTGTGAATGTCTGTTGTTCGTACCTTAGCATGGTGTTTCCATATATTGGAAATGTCAAGTATCCACACGGGAGAACATACCAAACAACAACGTTTTAAATCCAAGCGCCGAAAGATCGTATACGGCAAAGATTGCGTTACATTTCACAGAACGACCGCTTACCACTGTTGTCACTCCTTTTTTCGCTGGAAGCTACGAGTAGGCCTTTCCCGATTGTGCTGAGCACCTTTTGAGCACTTTTTTGAGTTTGGAGCACTATTTTGCATTTTGAGCACCTTAAAGCACTTTTTCGCACTTTGGGCAACATTTGAGCAATATTTCACATTTCGAGCAAATTTCGAGCAACATATGTCTTCTGAAAACATTTTAAGGCAAAAACTGTGTGTCGCTCGCAACGAGATCTCGTGTTCCAGGTCATAAATTTGAATAACTATAAGGATGTTGTCAAGAATAAAAGACCGTTGTCATGGAAAGGCACGTGGACTTATCCTTACTGAGCGCGAGAACAGAAGTTTCTGATTGGCTGATGTATCATGCGTGTGTCATCTCAGATTTCTAAATCATCTAAAGTCTAGGCTTTGCACTAGTACTGCTGAATTTATTTACAATTCGTAACCGGCTTTACTTTACTTTTTTAAAAATATTATTGTTCTATATTCTATCAACCTTTCGTAACAACCCGTCGAATAACACTACGCAAAATAGATTGTTAATTACTTCAGTAAAAATTGACATATTTACGAAAAGCTTAGAGGTAACTGTTAACAACTTTTAGCACTTTTTGAGCACTATTTTGAGATTTTGAGCACTTTTTGAGCACTTTTTAGCCATTTTTGCCAGCACTTTCTTAGGATTTTACGAGCGCAATCGGGAAAGGCCTAGCTACGAGGAGTTTTCATTCCGTCATGAGTGATTCTTGATCAGCGCTTCCTTGAAAGTACGACCCCGGACAGATGATAACTGACGACTTTTCGTCAAGACTCCTGTTGTTCAGTTTCAGGCTTTAGCAGGTGCGTAGTCAGGATTTTTCCGGAGGTACACCCAACTTTTTCTACTTCGTCTTGCCCCCCTCTTCCCCCCCCCCCCCCCCCCCCACCCCAAATCTCAACATTTTTTCAAGGTGCCTTTATTAAAGGTGGGGTTAACGGTTGTAAGCAAAAGCATTTTTGCTGTTTATGAAATGACAAAACCTCTAAAATTCTTTAATTCTGTCGGCTTGTTCTGAGTGTTCATTGACGTCAACCGTCTATCATTAATTCAGCTTTTAAAAATCAAGCTGGTAGTACCTCCGACTTTAGTTTACAAATGACTCTTTTTAACCCTTTTTGTCACATTATTTTTTACCGACAAAAGCATCACACATTGACGTAATTGTGCCTTACTTCGTCTACTCCGAAGACAGGTCGTGGAGAAAACAACGCGTTCACACTTTACATCATCAAGCTTGCTATATAAATAAATCATCCAAGATTCGGTTCTCCAATTAATGTCGTCGCTTCTCTGGAAACCGATTTTTTTAGTTATGTTTATTTCATTCTATTTTTTCTCCTCAACGTTTTCGGGTACGCACACGCGAACCGTGCGTACAAGTAGCTACGCCCCTGTTTAGTCTCCGTAGCCGTGAGCGTTCCTCTCTTGCAGTTTTCGCAGGAGTTCAGGATGTGGTCCACCCAGTATTCCACGTCTCTATTAAATGTCAGGCAGTACTTCTTGTTTACCGTTTCGTTATCAGACAGCGCTTAGACTCTTAGCCTTTCATTTAATTTTGATCAAATTTTGATCATTTAGTTACTCAGTATACGTTCGATCCTGTCCTGGTAAACTTATACTTTTATACTTTAAGGGAGCTTAATACCTATATTAATTTTTTCTTCGTTTAGTGTCGCTCAACAGACCCAGTTTTTTGGCATTTTTTAAAAAAGCAAGAAAAAGAAACGACAAGGTTTATTTTTTTTGGACTTAAATTAATTATTTTAATCTAAAAAATAAGCATTATAACAGGATTTCCAGGCATAAAACGTTCGGTAGTGTATCCTTTTTGCTTTTTACCCTTTTTGGGCCTTTTTTTTTATGAATTTGACCATCACATTTTCCGCCATATTGAGTTTGTGTCGATTTGGTACCATGTCTTGTTGTTTTCAGGCTCCATGGCAATGATGCTGGTGAGGCCTCCTGTTCTCAGATTTCTTGTGATTTTTTTTTCACCCCACCGACTGACCCACCCAAAAACCAAGAAACCTTTTCGACGCTAAACGAACGAAAAGGGGATGACCTAATCCTTATGGTTTCTTTTTGGGCTTCCTCCCCACATTGCTTCTGCGTATTTCTGTATACTGTTTCGTTCTTTTTTGTCAGTAAAATAAACTGAAACTGTACAAAAGACCCTCAATATTCCCTTTGGAGGTTCTCGAACGCGCATAAAAAAAATGAAAAACGCGATGATTTATTGACCGCAAGGGCAATAGGGTGGGGTTAGGGCTCGTTTCTGCGCTCCGGTTCACTCGTGCGCGGTCAAATGGTCCCGATATACAAAATGAAAAATGACTGCGGACAGACTTTTCACGTCTAGACATCAAGCATCTTTTAAGATGGGACTTATCGCCTCTCCCTGTTCATGGAGTTGATTCAAGGTGTTGATGTCAATTTCGTGATTCCCTGCATGTTGCCGGGACATTTTTCAAAAGGGCCTTTCCACAGCTACGGAGTCCGCCGTCACCTTGTCAACCGTGCGAGAAATGATGTACTTCACAAAAACAAAAAGAAGTTATTTTCAATTTGCCCCGCCCCCTACCCCCGAAAGTCCCCGACAGGACCGCTTCAAAGTACTCCCCACACCGGGCCCAAATGGCTGGACTTATTCCTGTGGTTGCGCGGGGGATAGTAACAGGTCTAACTAATTGCACCGTGCATCAATGACAGTTTAGCTCAATCAGAAGCCCCTTTTCCCTGGCTAGATCAAGGTGTGTGCACCTCCTTTAAGCTGTTTTTTTTTTTTTTTCGGTTCTTACTGAAATTTTTGATCTTGAGGAAATTCACAACGACAAGAGCGGGTTATGGGCTTTTTTCCTACCCCTAATCCTATATCACGGGAAATTGAGAAAACCCTCAGGTTAGGCAAGAATTCGATAATCCTTCCATAATCATCATTTTTTTCAAAGCGTGAATTGGTATTTTTTTAGCTTATTTCGAGCAAATACTTTCTACTTCAAATCCAGGGTGGGCTTTCAAACACATTTTTGAAGCCAAATGGTTTTTGCGTGAATCTGCTGACCCGAACTTTTCGTATAGAAAACGACAAATATCCGAAAAAATCTCGTGTTGTTGGTGGTGGTGGCATATTTCCGATAAATTCAGTTCAATGTCTCGTCATACATTTCATGTATTTCGTAACGCCCGTCTAGAGGCAAGCGTTCCGTCGAAATGCGAGCCCAAAAACAGGTGGTAAGCGGTCAATCTGTGAAAAGTAACGCAATCTCCGTCGTTTGAGAGCAGCCGAAGATAGTCTTGCCGATGCTGTCCTTGATGTTTTTTATATCCAATATCTAGGAAACTCATGCTAAGGTATGAAACACACTCATAGGCATTGTTCTGTCCGCTAAAGTCTAATTCCTGGACGCAGAAACGCTGTGCTTTTTGAAGTTTATTATTGTGCTTTGCCCTTACCTTACGTGACTCGTGCGTTTGGTAGCAGAAGATGGCTAAACTCTGCTTTTCTTGTTGGAAAACGGCTTTAAATTTTATCAGATCGCTCGATAAACACGTGTTGGTTTCTGATAGCTGATAACGTTAAACCACTGTTGCTCAAACTGATTTCTTATTGCATTTTTCTGAGTTTTTAGCATCGGCCCGCCGAGTCTGGAAAGCTCAACTTTCAGAAAAGTACTACTTGTATCTTTTGGCCTCAAAAATTTTCTTTTAAGTTGCCCTTAGTTTTGAAAACAGATTTTGAAAGATGAGATAACGCTCTTTAACGTGGTATAAGACTCGTTACTGAAATCGAGGTACCAGTCGACGATTTTGCGCTTTGAAATTTGCCATTTTTTCATTGAACGAAAACGTTCAAAATATTGAAAATAATGAAAAATATCCAAAATATTACACTTTCGTTCAAACTGAGTAAATCACCACTTAAAATGTGTGCAATTATGTATTCTTCTGAATAAGTTATTTATTGTTCTCATTACAATGGATTTGAATTTTAAAACGATTTTTTTGTGACACATGGTCTCGGGCCTGGAAAACCCGGTCCGAGAGCCGCGAAACCAATAACCCCCCCGTACGTGGAAAATAATTATCGGATCGAAGTAAAAATTACATTTATGTTAATAGCGTACCTAGTGCTACTTTGTGAATTTTTTTGAGAATTTTCGATTTTTCAATTTTGTAGACCTTTATTGACATTGGCTGTTAAGGTCTGTTCCCCTCATGCTCAAACCAGTTTTGAAGAAACTATCAAAGATTTCGAAAATCGCCAGGTAAAAAGAGGCTACCCGGTCCCTATTGCGAGAAAGTATCTCTCTGACTTAAAATTCGCCGACAGGAAAACAGCCCTTCAACAGGAGCAACAAATCTGCACTTAAAAAACCACTACCATTTGTTACAAAATAGCGGCTTTACTTAGACTGAAGAAAATACTATGAGAAAATCCACCTTATACAAAACCAACGACGGCTAAGAGAAATCTTTAAGGAATATCATATCGCAAGGGAAAATTCTTTAAGGACCAGCTATTAGTTAGAGCGAAGCTCTGAAGGACAGAGAACTTCCTTTACAACTAAGTACAGGAGTTGTGTGTTGCGACTGTCGTCACCAAGTTTTAAACCTCATGCTTTCTTGGTTAAGTCCGACCAAGGGAGTTCCAGGAGACCTAAGGGGATTGTAGTGTACGCCATTTTCTCTGTCCCCCCATCCGGCCTTGTCATGACGCAAGTTAAAGAAAAGCCATAAAATTACCTTCTCATTGTAATCTCCCTACTCCCAACATTTCATTTTCTCCCTCCTCCCTACATTTTCGCCCCGATTTCTCCCTCCTCCTTACTTTTTCGGGCCATTTCTCCCTCCTCCCTATTATGTACCTCCCCCCTCTTTTAGCCCACGTTCGATATATTAAGATTCTAAAATGACTCCGAGGCTTAGCGACAACATTGAAAATTTTTCACGACTCATTGTCTCGAAATACCCAGAAGAGACTTGAGCACAAAGAAAACCAAACAAAGTTCAGAAAAATGACCAGAAAGCCTCGGAATCATGTTAGAATTTTAACATATCCAACGTGGGCTATTGGCTTGCTCTATGAAATAAGTTGCTTCTTGATAGGCATATATAACACTGGGCTGTCATAAATTAAATTGTGCAAGCCTCACCTAAAAAGGGAAAAGTAATTATTAAATTCATGTTTGCTCGAGTTGAATAAATTTCACCCGCTCATCTGTTCTCCATCCAGGGATTAAATTTATCGCGAAGTGAATGTAAGCACGAGTGAGTTTCCTCATAAAATTTATCATATAAGGAAAGAAGAAGGCTAAAGTACGAGTAAGTATTCTAAAAGAAAAAACTGATTTTGTTAGATTACACGCCTAAATCAACCACAAATTACTCCAAACTTCTAACTCTTTTAATACGTGTCGGTGGCGCTTTCCGCCATCTTGCGATTACATCATCTTGGCTAGAGCCAGTCCTTTTCGATATTATTCTAACTAGTTCCAGTTCTCTACATTCTCCCCCTCTGGAAAAAGATGTTGTCCTCAACATGAACGGATAGACCATAGTCTCTTGTGGGTTATCTCGTGTAACAGTTCCTCGTATTCTTGTATCTCATTATTGGGTCAACAAAGTTATCCTGGTTGATCAGGCCAGAATGTTCGCTTAAGTTGCCCAAATGTTACGCGCCTATATCGATTGTTTGCCCGTACAAAGAACATGTAGAGATCGAGAAAAAAAAAAAATCTCCTAATAAAACAAGGTTGTACCTCTTAAAACGAACGACATGTGAGTTATACTATACTAAACATTTATCCGTCTTATCTAAAACGAACGTAATTTCAATTGGTCCAAATCAGTTCCTTTCTCTTCAAGTTAATGCCACCAGGCTTGCTGGTAACGCCACGCAGGCACAGGATACATCGGCTGAACGTGTACTGGGAAAGGTACAAAATAACTGAAGGGCTGAAAGACAGGTTGTTGCACCACCCATGATACCGGGACAGGCTGCCATAACTGGTGTGGATATGATGCTGTGATGCCGCGAATTCCTGTTGTGGAACTGGGTTGAAAGGAGGGTTGTCCCATTGCATCATAGGTCATCCTGAGGGGTGGTCTGCTTACGCGCTGTGACTGTCTTAGAGGTACACCATCTACAGCTTCATCATCGAACGCACCACTTGGTTGCTCTGTGTCTTCAGCCTCTCCCTCTGAGCCTGGACCATCAACTTGACAAGGGTAAGTGTCGTGTTCATCTAACTCTGGAACAATTTGGCAATTGTCTTCAGTATGATTCCTCGTAGACTCGTAAAATTCTTGAAGTTGACCAGGTGTTAACCCAGGGATGTTCTCATCAGTGGTTCTGGTTGTGTTCTCTTGTAGCTCCTGCTGTCTTCGGGTTGTCCTGGGCATCGTGCGACGACTCTTGGATGGCTTAGGTGGTATCTCAACAGGTAGAAAGGAACATGGTAGCAGCAGGTTGCGATGCAGAACTCTTGTCCTTCCATTACCAGTCTCTGGTTTTACCTCGTAAACTGGCATATCCTCCCTCCTTTGAGTAACAATGTGGATTTCTTGCTCCCAATAAGAGCGTAACTTTCCTGGGCCACCACGCTCCGTCATGTTTCGCACAAGAACACGGTCTCCTTCACGTAGCGTGGTATGTCTAACTTTCTTGTCATACTGTTGTTTCCCCATGTCTGCACTTTTCTTTGCATGAGCGGAGGCTAGTTCGTAAGCTTCTTTCATGGCTCTTCGCCAATTTTTAACATACTCAGGGTATGTAGAATATCCCTCTGGAGGTTTCAAGCCAAACATTAGGTCGATGGGTAGCCTTGGCGTCCTACCGAATAGTAGATAGAAAGGTGAGAATCCAGTAGAGTCGTGGCGAGTGCAATTGTATGCATGGACTACTTTATTGAGATGGTCACGCCAACGGGATTTCTGTTTCTCTGGCAGGGCTCTCAGCATTGATAGAAGTGTTCGGTTGAACCTTTCAACCTGCCCATTCCCTTGTGGATGGTAGGGGGTTGTCCGCGAATGTTTGATCCCACTCAGTTTCTCAAGGTTGTAGAAGAGTTTGTTTTCGAACTCTCCGCCCTGGTCATGATGAATGGTTCCTGGAAACCCAAATCTCATGATAAAGTCATTATACAGTTTGTTGGCAGCGGTCTTCGCAGACTTATCCCGGGTGGCGTATGCTTGGGCAAATCTGGTGTAGTGATCCATGATTACCAATATGTACTGGTATCCACCCGAGCTTGGTTCGAGATGAACATAGTCCATGGAGACGAGTTGGAAAGGTGCTGTGGAGAGGATAGGCTGAAGTGGTGCGTGGACATGAGTTGCGGGTTTACGTTGCTTCAGGCAACGACACACTTTTGTGACATAATGGGTGATGTCTGCTCTCATAAACGGCCAATAGAAGCGTTCTCTAGCTAGTTCCACTACTCTGTCGGCACCCAAGTGCCCCATGTTTTCGTGTAGCTCTTCATACACCCTTTTGTGGTATTTCTTGGGTAAAACCATTTTGTCTCCACACCCAGTTTTCCGATAAAGGATTCCATCTTCAGCAATAAACAGTTTATTCCATTCGTGTAAGAGTTGTCGGGCAATAGCTGTCTCTTGCTGCCTTTCCTGATAGGTGGGACGCCTTCCAATTTGAATAAACTGTAAAACACGAGCAATTGATGGATCTTCTTGCTGAGCTGCGACAAGTTCATCACGTGGCAGAGTTGGAATGTCTACACGCTCTTCCTTTAACATGTCGTGTACTGCGGTGAGAGATGACAACCAGGCGGTCTGGGGGGTGTTAGTTACATGGACTGAAGATGTGACAGCATCCAGAACATCCTGATTAACTACTTCCGAACAACTTTTCATATAGCCCTCAAAACTGATTGGCATACGAGACAAGGTGTCAGCATCTGCGTTGGCTTTTCCTGGTCGATACCTGATCTCAAAATGGAAGTCGGCTAATTCATTAACCCACCGTAAACCAGTGGCGTTCAGTTTCGCTGATGTTAGGATGTATGTCAAGGGGTTGTTATCAGTGAAAACAGTAAACTTTGGCGAGTAGTAAAGGTAGTCACGGAAGTGTTCAGTCACTGCCCATTTTAGAGCAAGAAACTCAAGTTTTCCTGCGTGAAGGTGGTACTTTTTCTCAGCTGGTGACAGCGCTCGTGAAGCATAAGCAATAACTCGCATGACCCCATCCTGGTTTTGGTACAACACTGCCCCGAGACCGTCTTTACTTGCGTCGGTGTGGAGAGTAAATGCTTTTGAGAAATCTGGATAAGCCATAATGGGTGGATTACTGAGGTGTCCCACTAACTTCTCGAGGGCTAGTTGCTGTTCTCTTCCCCAAACGATTGGCGTCTTTGAGGGCTGTTGTCCATCCTGTCCTGTGCTGGTAAGCAAGTCATAGATCGGTTTCGCAATTTTAGCAAAGTTTTTAATGTACCTTCGGTAGTAACTTAGTATTCCTGCAAGCTGTCTTACTTCACCAACAGTTTTGGGTGTTACTTCCTTTAACTTCTCGATAGCTTGTACACACCCTGGATCCATCTGGTAACCATCACCTGACACAACTCTTCCTAAAAACTTGACCTCGCGTTTGAACAAACTACACTTGCGCGGCTTCAACTTGACTCCATGTGCTCGTAACTTTCGCAATACTGTTCTCAGATGCTCGATGTGTTCTGCAAATGTCCTACTAAATACTATGATGTCATCGAGGTACGGTATAGCCACTTTGTCCCTTAGTTCACCCAAACAACGTTCCATAAACCGTTGGAAATTCGCAGGTGCGTTCATCAATCCAAATGGGATCCTTACCCATTCATATAGCCCCCACGGTGTAATGAATGCTGTCGCTGCTCTACTGTCCCTGTTTACGAACCCCTGATGATACGCCTTACCCTGGTCAAGTACACTGAACCACTTATTTCCGCCAAGACTATCCAAGGTCTCTTGGACTCTAGGAATGGGATGTCTGTCAGCAATAGTCTTGCGATTTAGTTCTCGATAGTCAATGCATAGCCTTAGAGACCCATCCTTCTTGCGAACACAGACAACTGGAGAGGAGTATGGGGACTTGGATTCAGTGATGAAATTCTGGTTCAGAAGGTCTTCAATGTACTGTTTCACCTCCGGATACAGTGGTCGAGGAATTGACGTGTACTTCTTTTGCACTGGCTGGTTATTATGCAGATTAATCTCCATTTCCAGATCAGGGATGCAGCCAATATCTTCTTCATTGGATGAGAATGACTCGTACTCTTCCCTCAGCATCATTTCAGCTGCAGTCCGCTGGTCATGATCCAAATCACCGAGATCAACTGCCGGAAGTGGGTTTTCATTTTCTTTGTTTTGCTGCTCAGCAGGGGTGGTGGGTCCCTGAGGTTTAGGTTTCTCAAAATATTGCTGGTCATTCTGGGTTCTACATTCACTCAGTCTAACATCTGCTGTTGTCACTGATTTGACTGCCTGAAGGACTCCTAACGGGGTGCGACTCTTAAGCAGAATATCATGGTCTGTCCCATTGTGCACAGCAATCTGTACCTTAGATGACTTTCCTGGTTTGACATTTAACAAAGTTCCATTAACTTCTAAACCCTCTGGTAACTGTGCCAATTCATTTGGCTCAAACAGTACTGGTGTTAGCTTGTTTACTGGTCCTGTAGTTGCACGGCAGCCAACAGTTATCATGCTATCCCTTGGTATCACCACATCTCTCCTTCCCGTCCTCACTTTACAAATGGCATCTGAACTTGAACTCTGAATGAAATTTACCAAGGCATCTACTTTTGTCTTATCTGTTCCAGGGAAACTCTTGTAAATTGTTGGGTTTGGATTCTGGTCCTGACTTACTAACTCTTCAATGACATTGTATCCCAAAATGGGACAGTCCAACTTTTCTGATGTCACTAGAAAAGGCACTAACAGTTCCTCTTGATTGCTATCACTACCAGGAGGAGTTAGCATAACTCTGGCTTCCACCCACCCAATGTAGGGTATTTGAGACCCATTCACTGCTGTTAGGCTAAGGCTTGTCTCCAAGAGTTCTGACAACTGTCTAATGGCTACTTGTCCTAAGCATCTTTGGACAGAGTCGACTGATATTATTGAAACCTGGGCACCAGTGTCCCATAACATTTCACATTCATAGTCATTGAGCAAGCACTTCACCATACACTTCTTGCCAACAAGGCCAATAACTTTAGCATGCTCACTTGGAGTTAAATGACTGACACAGGCTGGGTCTACAAACTCTTTTGACTTACTTGTACTCGCCTCAGAAAGATGACTTATTGCTTGGCACAACACCTTGTGTTCAGCCCAGTGTCCCTTTTGACATCGCGTGGTGCAATACCATACACTCCGACACTGACTACATCTTTTAAGTTGTCCATGCTCTACTCCGGTTTTACAACAGTGGCTACATTGGTGAGACTTTGGTGGGTTTACGACTGCTTCCTGTCTCGCGGGAGCAGTCGATTCCTGTTTAACTGCTTCCTGCATCCCCTTGCCAGATGAGATTCGCTCCCACACTTAAAACAGTGATTGCAATATTCCTTTCTGTTCTCGAGGCAGCTTGAACACAAAGGTGGTCTTCTTCTCTCTGGCCACTTGCCTGGAGGTACACTTTGATTGCTGTTCTTCCTGACCTCGCTTTTCAATGCCTCGACTTCTGACTTGATTGCACTTATAGCTGTTAGAAGATCATTCTGAGGGCTGTTCTTCTTGCCTCCTTCCTTTTCTTTAGGTGGGCCATCAGATACCGCAGACACTGATAATGGTGGTTGTTTGGTCTTGGTATTATTCTTAAGCTTCTTGTCCCTTTCCTTTTCTGCTGACGTAGCCATGCTCATCTGTTGCATCAACACTTCATCTGTCACATTTGAGTCCTTCAGGAATGGGCGAATCTTAGCACGAATACTTTCATCCTGTAAACCAGTTTCTACTGACCGAAGAAACAGACGTTGTATGTGTCCAGAGTCATACTGTAGGGATATTTCACCTTCTTCTTCATCACATGCAAACAGGATTTGTTGCCTCAGATCAAGAGCATTCATCAAAAATGCCTGGGGTGACTCCTTTGGGCTCTGACATAGGGATGCCAGTGTTTGATAGAGTTCTGATGTATTCTTTGCACCATAGTGGCTACGGAGAATTTTCTTTAACCGATCCAATGTCAAATCTTCGTAAGTTTCGAGGTAACTCCTAAGTACCATGCCAGGTGTAATTGAGCGAATAACACCATCAACAATTTCACTCTCGCCATAACCTTGGGCCAACCCCATTTGAATTTGACGCATAAGGGAAGAAAAACTAATTTTGTCTTTCTGCTCGGGTTCCCCGATTTGACCACTGATCTTAAACTGTCTACGTAACGCGCTAGTCGCTAGTAGTTTTTGAACAGGATCTTCCTTCGCTACGGGAGGAGATTTTGAATCACTTAGAACTGGCTTACCATCTTCTTCATCGTTCTTGATGCCATGGGGTTTCTCTGTCAGCATTTCTTTTACGTCCTTGAGGTACGGCACGACTTCGGCTTCCTTCAGTTTTTCAATTTCATCATCGAGCCGTAGAGCAACACGTTTCGCCACAAACAATTTTGTGTTTCCCTCATATTCAACTTTGAAGAACTTGGCCATTCGCTCGAGTGAGCTCCAGTCCGCGGCATAGATGCTAGACTGTAATTCCAATTGAAGATCTTCTGCCATCATCGGCAAGGCCTCAGTTCCGATGTTTCCGATTGACAATGGCGGGCAGTGGAAGCACGTGGTCAAAGCGATGAGAGACACAAATATGCTCAAAAACATACCAAAATCGATCGCCAGAAACGTTCCATCCAGTGTTTCATCTTCGTCGGGTTACAAATCCTGGCGGGGTCGCCAATTTTGTTAGATTACACGCCTAAATCAACCACAAATTACTCCAAACTTCTAACTCTTTTAATACGTGTCGGTGGCGCTTTCCGCCATCTTGCGATTACATCATCTTGGCTAGAGCCAGTCCTTTTCGATATTATTCTAACTAGTTCCAGTTCTCTACATTTTAATCAAAACCTAAGTGACTGCAGTCACTTCTGTGCATGTTTGGGATTATCGATCATTCGATCATTAGGGTTTTTCTGTAATAGCTAAGTGATACTTCCCGTGATGGTTATTCTGAGGAAGGAGTGTTATTAATTCATTTCTGCCATGTTAACTCATTTACCATTCTCTAAAAAGACGTCCAAATCCACTGTTGATAAGGATAAAAGGTATGCCATCCTTTCGAATTCAGGTTCGTACGTTACAAGAATATTTCTATTCGAAATTATAACTTGCTCGCGCCAATAAAAGGATAAATTAATGCAACATTTTCTGTCCAAAAAACAGAATTTTTTTATGCACTTTTATTCATTATGCTGAATCGTTTTCCATGTCGACGTTATCCAATAACTCACTATTAGCTAGCTGAGTTTAATATTTCTAAGCTAAACATGTTTATCATTTTTTTTTAAGCGAGCGTAGTGAAAGCACCTGTTATTAAACTGCAGTTTGGAATTGAAGGATGATTAGACAGTTTATGCCAAACGTGTCTTTGACAACCAACATGACAAAACTCTAGGCTACGTACATTATTCAAGGTGAGTTTTGAGTTTTTTTCCTAGACGATAAAACATCAGCACCTGACGTTTTCTTTAGCTGTTCGTTTCTCCCTCGGGCGCATCTTGAGACAAGTTTAGTGATGGTCAGCTACTCTGGTTACGAGATATGACGTAGCAGGTGGTCAAGCCATTTTTAAATTAAAGTGCCTGTTTTTCAACTTCATTCAACAATAAAAGTACAGCTTGTGGATGAAATGATGGAAAGTTTTTATTTATGTGTTATTTTACGTTTCAAGCACAAAAAATGACCATTTAAAGGGGTTTTAACCTGATTTCTAATTCTTTGTAAAATCCAAAATGGCGGCCAAAATGGCCATCATTGTTGGTGCCGTCACAGGCCTCCAGCAGCGCCACCACCCATAAAATATACCTCATCTTGTTGAGAAGATCAAAGGCTTTCCACTAAAGGCAAAATCGTTTCGAAATACTGCAACATATCAAAAACTGCAGGGAGGGGTTCCTTCAACCCCCCTACCCCCCCCCCCCCCCCCAACTCCCCTCATGCCACGGTGGGGGTATGAATTGCGTGTACGTCCGAGGGTTAAGACGGCGTTTATTATTTACGGTTGAGGGCCATGAGGATGTTTCAGTTTGGAAAATATTTTAAGAGTGGTCCCCTAGGGATCAATTTTTTTTTTTTACACTGGCCTGTCCCCAGCAAAAAGAACTTTCTTTGACGTTCAGTGGATACAAAGAGCAGTTTCCTAGACCTTCTCGTTCTACACCGTAACTTTCTACGGCTCATCTTTTATAGACATCATCCATATGTATAGAAACAACACGAACATCTGCAAAAACAAACAAACAGACAACAATAACAATAACAAAGACAACGAAGCAAAACAAAACAACAATATATTCAGCTGGGAAGGAAACCAATTGTAATATTCAAATTTACTGTGTAATACATACACATTAAATAAAATAGGCATTGAATAAAAAAAAATCAGAGAGTGAGAGTGAGAGTGAAGAGGAAAAATGTTTGAGACATGGGGTGAGCCTGGAAGTGAAGGCGTGTACAGTGGAAGCAGCGATGCTGCAAGTAAGGTTTATGCAGTGATCTATAGCGGATACTACACAACGCACAACGCTACACTCGTATTATGAAGAAAAAAAGGCAAAAGAAACTTACTAAATTAATAAATAGTCGCAGTACCCTAGCTTATCACGGGGTAGGTAAACGTGAACGTCTTCGAAGAAGACGTATCTTATGCCTTCTTTATGTCAACAAGTCTCTTAAACTCTTAAACGCTTAAACTCTCATTGCTTATTAAAAGTAAAAGATGTAAGTTACGTAATGCGAATCTGATAATGAATTTGACTGTGCCTGATGGTGGGAGTTGAGAGTGGTCCTTCTCTCACATCAATTAAAAATCCTGGAGATACATCTCAATCCTACAGAGGGTTTAACTCAGTGAATACAGGAAAATACTTATATTCTTGAGCGTTTTACTTGTTCCCTGGCGCTTTCGAAACCTGGCAGCTCTTTTGCGCTTACCCAGAAGAAATCGCCAGCTACGCAGGCTGCCCTCCCCAGTCCCCACTCCGTTTCCTTAGGGAATATGGTCTAGAAAGTCAAAGTCCGTATTTTAAGGATTTCCTGCTTCTATCGACGCCAGCCAGAGCTCTCGCTATGTGGCGCTGACCAAAAAGATGACAGCTCTGGTAAGGAGAATGGTGTGTCATGACATGGCATTATTGTTCCAAAAATTTGTTTCGATATCGCTTGTCATACTTGTTTGTTGCTTGTTGCTTATAGAAACAAGAGGCCATTGAGGGGAATAATCAACAGTCATGTAAAATATTAGGAAACATTTGATGGGGGAACTTTGATCAAATAACGAACATATGGCGACCAACATAAGGACAACACTAAGTAACTGCTCTCAGAGTCTCAGGCTTGTCAGTTCCTGGTATAAAACTGTTTCTTGAGAGGTCATATGACTTTTAAACACAAACGTGTATATTATTTAACGCATTGGTCTGTCATTAAATTTAGGTGCAAGCGCTAGCTTTACTTAGATTAGAGAAGTAATTATTATGGGAGTTACTGAAAGCTGCATAAGTTTCACCTGCTTA
>OZ037993.1:6910204-7030204 GCA_964035705.1 Porites rus
AATCGAATTTCAATCGGCATGGAAGTAACCTGACCTTTGAAACAGGCCCAATAGTGAAAAGGCAAGTAATAAAAGATATCCGATCTGTCACATCTTTTTTTCACGAGAACCAGATAACTTTGGCTGGAGTTTACTTTTTGCTAATTTTTCACTTAATCAAGGCTCTCAATATGTTCTTAATTCTGTATTTTTAAGTCAAAATTTGTTTTATTAGGAAGTTCCCAAGCTTTATAGAGTCCAAACAGTTTACCTGGCAAAGTGGTTGTCCGGCCTAATGCAGACCGCGCACAAAATTTTTAGTTCGCCCAGCAACGGCTTGTTGTTTTTTTTTTTTGGAGTAGAGCTGAGCTGATGACACAAAAGTATTTTGTTTGCCCGGGAACGCACAAGTTGTATTGTGTAGTACGTCTTAATTGTTTGAATGGTCAGGGATATACTCACACCAATAGTCAGAGGAATACTCATTAATTAGAAATATTGTTTACAATAAAGTCAAGTGCTTTAGCGAGTGTCAAGATATCATAATGTGACGGGTCCTATTATGGCTCTTGCGAGTGTTTGTCACCCTAAGAAATCACCCATTTCATCTCTCGACGCATTTCCACAGTTGTCAACCTAAATTATGCCTTTTGTAGCTTCAGACACCTACCAGAAAATGTGCAATAATTGAACAGAAGAATCTACAAATGCTCCTGATTTGGCACCTGTATTACATTCAAAACGGAAACAAATATACCATTCGGTTCGCTATGGATGACTGCATCTCCTTATTTCAACTGTTATTTATTTATAATATTCATAATAATATTAATATTAATATCAAGAAAAATATTAACAATAATAATAATAACCTATAGTTTAAATGAACATTTGAATCCTCTACTGATTACTGAGCCACAACTTCGGATATTATTAAATTTTACATTACATTATGCGTTAGAAACGTTATCACATTTTGCGTTGAAAATTTTATTACGTTTTGCGTCGTAACAAAACTTATTTAAGAAAAGGTATATATATAGAAATATAGTTTTTAACATTTCTTTGGCCAAGCAATAGTATAGTATTTTTTTTCATGTTACCGCTTCTTTTCATTTTAACATTGTAAGAGTCATTTTTAACATTGTAAAAAGGTGAGAAGTAAAGCAAAGTTTAGAACAATGTGGATTGACTGTCAGTGGCTTGTTTTTAAAACGCCGAGGTTTTTCCTCTAATTTTGAGCAAGTTTAATCGCTGGTTGTTGACTGAAAACGAAATATATTGAATAACTAACTTAAGTTATCATAAAGACGTAAATTGTGTATGTCGTAGGGCTCAACACTAGGTTTATCATGTAGCCTGATGGTTGCTCGCTTCCACATATATCGACACATATTTATTAAATTCCGCTCATAGCTTGATAGGCTGTAACGTCAAATTTACCTAGAGATAATTATACAATGTGTACCTATTTGTTAAGAAGGTGAAATGAAGTGGACTAAAAGCAAATCCTGCTCTTTAAAATAACAACAGTAAAATAGCAAACTATGCACCTTTTGTTGATGTTCTTAAAAGAGACTTGCTAAGTACCGAAGCATCATTGTCATTCGATTCCTTCAAAATATATCTCCGTTTTTGATTGGCTCAGATCCCACGGGTTATTCTAAATAACCAGTTAGTGTTGAACAAATTTGGAAGATGTTTGCGATATCCGGAAAAAAACGTTTATAGAACAAGGTAATCACCAGAAAAAGGTGGGCAACCGAGAAGTCCAGGGGACGAGGTTTTCTTGTTTTGGTGTAGAAACATGCAGAAAATGGTGGAAAGTTTTGCGAAGAACAAATAGCTACAGTCGCAGTCAAAATTGTTGGGACGTTTTTGTGTCTTCTTCTCCTCTCAATGTTGGTGTACACGATTTGTCGACTGAATCGCAATAAACAATATTGGGAGGGAAAAGGGAAGCACGGGAAAGGAAAAAAAGGGGTTTGCGTTAAGTGTCCCAACTATTTTTGTCTGGGACTGTAGCCTCCCACGCAGACGTTCTTAGGGGTTCGTCAAGCGTTCCTGCCCCACGAACGTCTGCTGACTTGGGCGGAAAAAAAACGTAGACCAATTACAGCAGACTTCCAGATCTGGGAAGTGCACTTTGGGCCTTGAGAAATTTAGTGCTTGACTTAATGGTTCCAGAAAAGATCAGAAAGGTCTCATGAAAGGTGAAGACCTTACAGTTTTAGAACAAACTACTCAGTTAACTCACAAGCGTTCGTACTAGTGGCTACCCTCAGAATCTCGTTGAAAAAAATTACCTCGGAGGTTAAATTTGCTGAACGGAAGTCGGCTTTACTACAAAGAAATAACGTCGGAAAAAAAAATTCTGCCTTTTGTTCGGTCTTACAAAGGTAACCCCGCCGTTGCATCACCCAAAGAACACCTGCATGAGCAAATGACGTCTAATCCAGCCTTTACAGAGAGAAATATACAAAAAGCCAACGCTTATCTCCTATGTTCTCGTCAGGAGCAAAAATCTTTGGTCACATATCACACTCTACAGAGCTTGTACGTATGTGTTTGGCTCGTCAACACTTTGACTTCAACTACGCCGATTGGATCTCCGATAATCTGCATGTGATCTCCACCAGATATTTGCCAACAATGGGAAAGGAATTTATCTGTCAGTTCAGCAGTGGGGCAGGACGCGTGACGAACCCCTAAGAACGTCTGCGTGGGAGGCTAACAAATAGCCGAACTACTGCCTCAAAGCGTAACAAGAACAGCAAGCATACAACTCGAAGGACTACTGTTACTTGAAGAATAACTGCAGAACTAAACATTCCCCGGCCTTTTTGTTAAAAACTGAATCACTGGATAATGCAATTCTAGAGCTCTAATTGACTTAGCCATCATGGTAATTTTACCATTTCACCATGCTCTCCACATATGGTAACTGTGCGCGTCTGCTCAAAATTGAAAACAATACTTACGTTTTGTGGGCGTTTTTGATAAAACAGTTATTCCACTCGTGCTAGTTGGATATGAGATGATCATAGCCAATGGGCGCTACGTGCGTCGTTGACTTACTACCATCTCATATCCAAAGCGCACTAAAATGTTACATGAACTTGTTTTGAAACAGGCAAATGGAAAAAGGAACTTAACATCGAGGTAAGCATGTTTTAGCTTGTTTTTTAAACTAAGAATTATTTTAATCAATAATAAAACAATTCTTGGATTCAGCTCTCTTCTAATCTAAAGAATTATGCAGATCTAGGAAGCTGTTATCCGCCTCTTCGGAAAATACCTTAGCTTCTCAAGCTCAATAAATCTTAATAGCATACTCAGCCTTATCCAATAACTGCTAATTATTATTCATTCAAAATATTTCTCCGTTTCTGATTGGCTAAAATCACACACATAATTCATCATAACCAGCTACTGTCGACCAAATTTGGAAGAATTTTGCCATATTGAACCGATGACGTCAAAAGTGCAGCAAAGTTGCAGATTTTTGAACCGTTAACTGAGAAGACCTGGGGACGAGTTTGAGCTGTTTTCGAAGTGAGTAATGGCGAGGACAACACCTTCAACATTCTCCTCGATCTGCATAATTCTTCATATCCTACGAAAGCCGAATTCAAAAATTGCTAATTAGTGTCAGACGTTCGATCAATTTGCTCGCTAAGCGAGAAGGTTCCGAGAGTCCTCTTTTACATTTTCGTCTTCACTTCTTTATTATTATCACTTTACCAGCCTAAACAGGAAGAGTAATTATTGAGTTCATGTTTACTAAAAGTTGCATAAATTTCACCTGCTCATCTAGCCTGTTTTCCAAGCAGGGATCAAATTTATCGCAAGGATGAATGCATACACGTGAGTTTCCTCGAAAAATTACTCATAAAAGAAAAACAGAAGGTTAAAATAAGTAAGTATGTCCAGAGCAAACAACTAGTTTAATCAAAAGCTAAGTGTCTGTAGTGACTTCTGTACATGCTTGGGGTGATCAGTATTTATCTATAAGTAAGGGGTATTTCTCATGTGGTGGGTTCTTTCAGGTTAATAACTTAGAAGAGTATTTCCGTTCGAGGATAGCTACTATGAGGATTAATGCTAAATTATATCTCCATAAAGCGACATATTCGGATGCACTTTTATGTTGAACTTTTTTCCATGTCCACGCTATTCGATAATACGATTAGTCAGCTTTAGAGTTAAATATTTCTAAGCTGCATTAAACGTTTTAAAAACGTTTTGTCAGTTTTTCAGCGAGCGGAATCATTTAAGAGGATTATTTGAAAAGCACCTGTTAACTGCAGTATGGAATTGAAGGCTGTTTAGACAGTTTATGTCAAAGGTATCTATGACAACTACAGCTTACTTACGGTAGTATTAGATCATTCTAAAAAATAGGTTCTCCTATCTGTTAGAGAGCGTTCATTGTGGATAAGGAAAAACATTTTATGGGTGGCCCCAAATCAAACCTATATTTTCCGCTAAACCAATTCCCCTCCCCCTCCCTCCGCCCGCCAAAGAATAGACTTTCATTGGATACCATCTTGTACACCCCGCCCCACCCCCTCTCTACTAAAAAAAACCTTCTACACCGGACGGGCCGAATAGGTGATCACTCTGAACAAACACAAAACGTTAACCTATCCGATATAGGACGCTGCACTTTCGAGATCGGCGGGCCGTAGTTTCCCTCCGTTACAGAAATCGTGCCGCCACACTTCAGTTCGCTCAACTGTTGATTTCAGAGACGTTTTGGTGGGTATGGGTATTAGACCAATAATTTTCAATTGTCTTAATGCTCGCTCTCCAGTCTACATACATAGGGTTTTTAAATGGCGAAAACTGAGCAGGGACGGTGCATAATTTATTCATTTACGACCAATTTTCTTCTCATTTTTTATGTATTTTTTTCATTTGGTTTCGACTTAGTCTTAATTTTTATAAATTATGATGCGTTATATGCCTGCGTTACTTTCACTGTGGTTCCATGCTGTCCTATCTGCAACATAGCGAAGAAACCAGGATATATTCCTTTCATTGATATAGCCTCTGTGATAACATCTTAACTTTGGAGCACGCTTCCTCAAAAATGATAATGGACAGTTTGTCAAGACAGTAATAAGACTGTTGCGACGTTTGCCAAATATTAACGAACGAACCTCTTTTTGCTTTTAGTGTGAACGCGTAAGGAAGGCGAGATTTCTTAACAGATAGAAATATATTGATAAGGTTATAATGAAAATTATTACTAATAATACAGAGTGCAGAGAGCTGGAACTGAACGGACAGAAGTACAAGGAAGGATGATTTCATAAAACTTTGTTTTCAACAAATTGAAACCAAATGACGGTTGCATAAAATTATCCTGTTCAGTTTAATTCTCGAAAGTTGGGCTAAGTTATTGCGAAATAAATGCAAAAAGTTGAAATCTGACAACAAAGCAGTGTATTAAAAGAAAGGAACATGGATGTAATCGGTAAGTTAGTACCCTGCGAGAAGAAGTTTCTCTCTTAAATGGTTTTTGGCCTTTACAAAGTCGTTCGCGTGACGTGGCGTAAACAAACCAACTACGCGACAGACAAACCACGCGAGCGAATTCGTAAACGCTAAAAGCCATGCAAGAGAGAAACTTCTGGTAGCACGGTAGTGAGTTAGTGAAAGGGAAAAAAAGTTATATAACTAATTAAGTGCCATGAGCTCTTTACTTTTTTTTGTTCTATGATAGTCAGAGATATATATCATCATGTGGAGTAAATTAAAATTTTTGTGGTATATGATTTTTTGGCGGATTTCGAGGAATTTCCAAAGGTCCATGAAATGTTGTTCTTGGAATACTGTCAACGTACTTTTCCAGCCCGTTCCTAATTAGCCTGCAAGCAAGCTCTCCGAGCACTCTGGCGGCGGGGCGGGAAAAGGGAGACGAGCTTGCAACTTCGTCTCTGGAATTAATTTTGAATTCCACCTCCAATTCCCCTGTCGTTCCCCGTCGACTGAGCTGTCAACTTTCCGATAATCAGCACGAAGCGGAAACAAGCGCGAATGTAAACAAAAATTGAAAAAAACGTTCCAAGGGTAATGACTTCATTACTAATGTCATCTCCGCCAATCAGCATTTCGCATCGACTTTTTCGATGCCAATATTCAAATTCCAGAGACGTAATTGCAAGCTCTCCTTCCTTTTGCCAGAGCGCCCCGGAGAGCTTGCTCGCAGGCTACTTCTTAAGGACCCCTAGCGCCCCAATAACAACTGGTGTCGTCTCTATTTCCATTTTTCACCTTCTAGTTTTAAGTGTTCATATAGTAAGACCTCCAAGCTTGTTCTTGGGCCGCACAGATCACGACAGATGTGAGCTTCAGTTCTGGATTCCATCTTCCCTTGATGTCAACACCCTCTTCTTCCAGCTGCCTCAGAAACTGACCATGTATTTTCTTTTCTCTCCATGATTTCACTTCTTCTTCTACCGCTCCCTTTTTATATTACTCTGGTTTCACCGGAGCTTCTAAATCTACCATTATTATGGTGTGATCCTCTCCAGGTCTTTTTGTGGGGATTCTCAGCCATGTCTCAGCAGCAATCCCGCAGCTTAGAGACATAACACTTTCCGCAAGATATGGGCAGTATCAAGGATGGCTGACAACCGTGCGCTTCCAAAAATATCTGGTAGACTCAACCTCCCCTACTAGGCGGCCTTTGCATTCCCCAAGACAGTTACAAGTGCACCAATTATGATGGGTATTACTGTCGCTCTTCTCGTGGCCTGTGGATTCTTTGAATTTCGAGAGCTAGGTCTTGATTAATTTCCCTCTTTTCCTCCTGAGTCTAAAGGATATGTTATTATTATTATTTTTATTATAACAAATGAATGCATGTATGCTCCTAGCCATCAATTAGAAAGAAATGAAACTGACCTCCGGAGCGCGTCAGCTCTACACATACTTGCACAGACACCACTGACCCATTAGATTCCCTTGGAATAACATGCATGGGTGGGGTTGCCTTGCAAAAACTATTTCAGCAAATTTCGTTTTTTTCCTTTGACTGCTGCATCTTTTTCTGTTTCCGCTTAGTCATTCTAACATAGGATGTTTTATTTCCTTTTCTTATAGTTTTATCAAAGAAGAACCATATTAGCGTCCAATGCAACAAGAGGAACACTTAACCTGTTGGAATGAACCATTGTAGAGCTTATAATGACAGTGGGCTTTTCGAAAAAGAAGAGAGCATATGGATGGCAACTTTACTCACCGAATTGATTGCCGTTGTTTTGATAAACCTCTTTACACTGTTTACACTCGCCACTTTCAGAAGAAACCGTCACTTACGCAAGCGCAGTACGTACTTGGTAATAAATCTGACTACAGCTGATTTACTTTTGGGGGTAGCGACTGTTCTTTTACCAATACTCGAACCTCGTATCCTGGAGAGCCACAATATACCTGGAGCAAATTTCAACTGGTATGCATTCCTGTACTTAACACTAGAATCATTATTTCCAGCTGCTTCGTTAGCTAATCTCTCATTAACTTCGTTAGAGAGGTTGCACGCAACTATTTATCCCTTTAGACACTGTCTAATACGTAAACAAATATACTTTACGGTAATAACATTTAGTTGGCTTTTACCATTATTTTTTGCATCTATGGTGGCCATTTTAGTTGTTTTACGTGCACAGTTTACATTGGATTTTTACGTATTTGCGTCTTACTGTTTTATTACAGTTCTTATTATCACAGTCTCTTATGTTATTATTATTTTGAATGTCAAAAGCAGCCCTCAATCACATATTTTTGGATCAAAGCTTTTAGCAGAGAAGAAACTATCAATAACCTTATTTGTAATGACTGTGGCCTCCTTCCTGACCATTCTACCTTGGAAGTCCTTAGATAACAACGACCGAAACCAGGTTGAGCCTGCGATACGAAAAACGTCCTGCGGCCTTGCCTAAAGTTTTGTACCAAAATGGCACTCAGAGGAACCGTTTTGCCACGCTAGTGTTGCAGAGCTGTGAAGTTGCACATGCATGTTCAAGGTTAAAAAAGGTGAGTCTATTCAACGAACAAAATGAGTTTTTTTCCTGATCCATCCATGACTTTGCTGTAATAATAATATTTGCTTCAAAGTCGAAATATTTGACAAAATGAGTGAACCTGGTTCAGGTCGTTGTTATACGATTAACAACGACCTGAACCAGGTTTGAAAAACAAAGGGGTATCACATCAAAATATTTGAGAAAAAGTCACAATACGTTTTTATGAACTTCAAGCCTCTTAGTCAAGATATAGACATACAACTAAATGCATAAAGACATGAAATTCTTTGTTTGGTACATTGTATATATTAATTTTAATATCTGTCTTGTCATTGGCTGAACCCACACTTAATGAACAATATCATTGCATGAAGTTCTTGAGATATTCGGAATAATAATATAATAATAATATTGTTTTATTGTACATTGCTTTGAAGAAAATAACGACAAACATATCGTTGCAAGGAACCCAAATTGATTAATATTATTGTTCTTGGAAATCATGCATTGCACGCACAACCTACAGATTAGTCAGTTATCTGCAGCAGATAACTGACTAATCTGTATGTAGCAACATTGACCTTGATTATACCTAACCTTGCAACAACCTCATGCAATAACCACTATTTAAGAATAATTAATCTTAATGAATATAAATAGAAACAATTTTCTGTTAATAATTATTTACTTTCCTTTTTAATGACTTCTGAACAAGGAAACTCAACTAAACTGACAAGTAGGTAGCACTTGTGCTTCGTAAGTTTCTCTTCGATTGTGGTTAATAATTCCTCAAACTAATTACTAAATCATAACAAAAATACGAACACAATCAATGATTCATGCATGTTTGGAGATTGGGTTAAAATAATATTTTTATCATTACTGCATCCTTAATAATTTGTGGAGGATTGATATTACACATGAGGAAATATTTTATGAAAGTATCTATGAAACAATTTGAAGTTGACCAGGAATATGTTGCTGTTTGTCAAGGCTCTTTCAAGTGTTCTATCTTGTGTCGAAACACTGTGTCTCATATTCTACAGATAACATAAACTAAAGAGTAACCTGGCAACCACTTCAATTGTTTGATACAATGAGTAGTCAAAATTGCTCCTTTAATACAGGGCATGTTTCCATAGTACTGATACCATATTGTTTTTTCCACTTTTTTGCATGCCAGTTATGTGATATGTTTTGCCCAGTTTTGGTACTCTTAGATGAAACCTTGCAATATTTGGTCGTGAACTTTTCCTTGCATTGAAGGCATGTCATCCTGTAAAAAAGAATATAAAAGGTGAAAAGGTGAAATAAAATAATTTGTTTACAAAAGCCTTTGGTTTGTGTTACGATACAGGTACACTTGCCTGTTTAAATGTGGGGAGATCCCCTCTGCTCAAGAATTCAGCAAACTAAAAGTGTAAACAATAATAATTTAATTTCATTATTGCCTTCTATTAATTTCTGAGTCGTTCCAATGCAGTCAACATAGTGGTCAAAACTTACCATGCAAACAAACATGCCACAATCATAGGCATTGTACTGTTTTGGTATATCCTGGAAAAAGTATATAAGTATTATTACCCACAAGATTCATGTTCTGTCCTTTTGAACCTTATAAAAGTTTTATTTAAGACTGATGATACCATGACACAGCTTTATGCACAGTGATACCTGTGGATATTGATTCAGCCATTGTTCTTCCAGGAAGGTTCTTCCTCGTTTGACACTTTCTTCCTTCAAAAAACTCCTACAATGATGGAGGAAAATATTTTTGTTACTGTTTGTCTTCAAAAGCACAAAAACTAAATTATCACTGTGAAACATAGGCACTAAAACACTTGTTAATTACCTGAGATTCTTGTAGAAGGCGCAATCAGCAGATGACTTCATATAATCCCAGTAAGATATAACCTTTGAGCCGAAATCCACCACCTAATAATAGCACAGTTAAACTGATGTTAATATTAATTAAGGTACAGTTAAGCAGAGTGGACGCTTCAATCAGATAAATGGATGGTTTTCACACGTTTAAACTTGACTCTGTACACACCCCGAGGACCCAGTGACCAGGTAGATGAACTGGAATGAAGATCTTGTCATATTCAAATATGTTGATCTATGGAGGACACAGTAAAAGAGTATAATGTTAATAATGTCATTTTTTTGAGATGATGCCAATTTGGCCTTATTGGCTTAAGGAAGTAAGCATAAAAGCTTTTAAAATGTGACATGTACATGTACCAGAAAAGCTCAATACATTTCCCATATAGATTAGAGAATTTACAATGATTTGACTAGAAACGTAATTAATTTATACTGACTTTAACATTTGAACTGAGTCACTCAGCCTTCCTTAGTCTGGTTGATTTTGCAAGATGACATTATTATTATGGTTACATTGACCAGCTATCATGTGATTAGAGTGCGGTATTAATACCTTCTTTGTCCACTTGGCAAGCCACTTTGCTCCTTATGTAGACAACTTTTTATAGAAGAAAGTATTCATACACAGGACTTTAGGCATGTTTGATTTCTAGAAAGAGACCAAAACCCAAGCAGTAGTTAATTACTTTATTTTTGTTATGGTTTCAAACTCTTACTGAAAGTGTTGATTATTCTGTAAATTGACTAACCTCCTTGGATCTCTGATTGATTAGTTCTAAGTAGATATTGATAATCTAAAAGCAAAGGAAAAGGTTGAAATTAATATTATTATAAAAAAGTTAAGACTTTCCACTGTTGAATAATTTGTAGGGGTGTACTCATTTAAATTTTAGTTGCATAGATAATATAGAAGCCATGTATGGCTGCACAGAAAAAGTAAAATTTGAGCGAGGTTCAACTTTTCATTAATGCGCAATTGTCCATACCTTGCCTCCATCTTATTTATGTGCATAAAATTCTCAGGTGTACGCACTTAAAAACTAAAGAGATGTGTCCTATAATATGATGTTTTAAGTTTAGTTTCAGTTTTTACTTTTTCAAGTTCAAAGGGGTACCTGATCATTAAGCTCTTCCCCATCATGAAGTCTATTTAAGTCTTGGTTTGTGAGCGTGATGTTGAATTTATTGAGTAATGCTTCTGCTTCTTTGGTGTCACATTTTGTAGACTGAAAATAGCAGAATATTACTCATTGGAGTAATGCATTTCATTTTCAAAAGTCAAATAAAAGGTTATGACCCATAATGTATTACACAAATTGATATTAATGAATGGAACAGGAAAAAAAAATGTTGAAAATAAAATTTCAAAGAAATTTCCTTGTTCACTTTTTAATAAAAATTCTTTACCTTTTTATCTGCTGTTTGACCAATGTTGAGTCCTCCTGGCCTTTTCCTGCATGCTGGATCATCTCACTACAACCAAAGTGGAATGTATACAACATCGCTATCTGTATAATAAGATTATTCAACTCAACAAGAAAGTTGGGTCAAGTTTACCAGCATGTTTAATCAAATATTGATCTTTCTCACTGATGTCCAAGTGAGTATTGCCTTGGTCATAAGCTCATCTTTTTAGAATATAATGGTGTGTACTATGCGTGGTGAGTTGTTTTCTTACCTTTGAAAAGAAATATCCTTTTGTTCAGATGATACTCCACTGGTCATCCTAGACAAGCAGCTGTTTTTTTGTGGTTGGCCATAATGTTTGTTGGATATGACAACAGGTAGCAACTCAAAGGAACGATCAGCCATGGATAAGCTGTCCATTGGCTTTTGAATGGCAGTCTCCAAAACATTTTGTCCAACAAAGGTTCTGACATGGTTTACTAATGAATCTACTGTAGGGAAGGACATAATCACTGCAGTTCCATTTCCATCCACAAACCCCTTCTGACTTCTTGCGTGAGGGTCAAACAGATTGTAATAACCATCTGGTAGCTTACAAACAGCCACTGTAAATTCTAGGAACCTCAGCAAAGTGCCTGAGTTGTTTAGGAGAGCATTTTGTAATGCTACCTTCAGAGGTAAAAATGGTGGGTTGCTTGACAAGGAGAAGATATCACCACCGAGTATCCCTTGAGGGAATAGAATGGAGTCACCTTCCCCCAACAGTTTAACAGCCTTTGAAACATCTTCAAATGACAACCTTTCCCCTGGGCATTTTAGGGCTTTGGTTAAAGCTGTATGTAGTTTATCTCCAACACTCAGAACTGCATCAATTGTTGCTTTGCTTTGTTTTTCACCAGGACTTGTTAAGTAATGAAGCAGGAAGGTTAAACTATTGCTTGTGCATTGCTTGCCCCTGTTACTATCAGAGAATTTCTCATTCTGCTGGCTCGTCGATCCTTGAACAACTTTAACAGGAACAAACTTCTTTTCTGCAGGGATGGCTGTCCCTCTGTTGATTGCTGTAGCAGTGAAGGGAATGACGATAGGTCTGAATATAATGGATCATCATTGCTGAGAGTTGCATGCATCTGTGATGTGGGAAATGAAGGCTGGTTTGGCATGAGGACTGCAGGTGCTGTATCTTTCCCCTCAAGTACCTCAGGTTGGCCTGGCAGTGAAGGAGATACTGATATTGTTGGCTTACATACAGGTGCTGATTCTGTTGTCTTGGCCTGAGCCATCTGTGGTAGTAATACGGGAGGCGTCAATGAAGCTGGATCTATTGTCTCGGTTTGAGCCCTTTTTTGTGAGAGCAACGGAGTTGCAGTTCTTCTTGGTACAGACGCCGCTCTTTTCTCTCTTTTCTTGTTTGACATGCTTTGACTAAGCTTTGGTAGATGTGGTTTTCTTTTCCGGTTTTCTTTGTTTCTTGTCTTGTCCTTCCTCAGTTTCTTTCGAGGGGGGAGGTCGGCATACTTCACGGCAGTTAAGACCCTCTTGTTGGTCTTTACTTTTCTCTGGCAATTTTTTTCTAACAAAAGCCCACTCTCTGATGGAACTTGGGGGCGAAAGCTAAGAAGACTTGCTGTTAGTGAAACCTTCAGATCTTCAAGGGCGTCCTCTTTCTCGCACAGGTATGTCAAATCTCTAAGTTGGGCGAGGAGCTCCCTACATTGGAGGGCTTTCTTCTTCACATTCAAGGCTGTATTCTTCTTTGTTTCTGTTATTTTATTGACGGTTGTCTCTAGAGATTCATTTTCTTCCACTTCATAGTCAGTTTCTTCAATATTATGGTTAGTAGTTTGGGACGCTGATATATTATTTCCCATGACTGACTCCTCATTGTCAAGTTGAAAAAATGGGCTTAGCCTGTAAAGGGAAGAAAGGGAGTCCCAGCTGTACTCAGGCGCAAAATTGCGAAAGATGGCACACATGTGCTTGCAGGGTAGGTGGTGCTCGGTCCAGTCTGGGCAGGTACAAAAGGGCATGCTGTTGTCGTCTCCAAAGCAGGCTTTGTATGTTGACTTTTGATTGTCACTTTTAATTGTAAACGTTGGTGTTTGATCTGGAAGGACTTCAATGTCTTCTTTGGGTACATTCAGAGAACTGTCCAGACGCATTCTGACATAGTCAACAACTGCACGTGGGCGGTTGTGAAGCCACTTTGGAAGTGATTGGTTATACTGCTTGAACTCCCCAGAGTAACGTTGATTTAATGATAGATAGCTGCAAGGTAATTTAAGTATTCTGTTTTCTTTTGGTATGACATGTGACTGAGCATGCTAAATGTGAATAACAAGCATACACCTCAGTAAATAAAACTGTCCTTAAGTGGGCCTGGTTGTTAGCTGCAGTTGTCCTGTACAGCCAGTATTTGTAAGCGTTTCTTATCTAAACTAGCAATTTAGAGATTGGCAGACAGGGAAACTGCGCACCTCCTACATTCATAGATGTACTTGATGGTGGAAAATGTAATCACATTTCAACCAAATGAAATGTGCGTTTCTTCTCTTGAATTTTTCTGACAGTATGTATACATGTAGGTCATGGTGCCAACACAGAAGAATGCTCATCACTGTCAAAAACTCTACTCCTGTGTAAGAATTGGCCTAAGAGCAGTGTTAAACTTTGCCATGCAGGATGAGAAAAAATAACAGAATCAGATCAAACCAAGTTAGTAGACAGTTTGCAGCATTCTTCATCAATGTCTTAGCCACTAACTTATAGAGTACAAGCAGTCAAGTACTGCTACAGTTACTGTCCAGTAAGGAAATGCGGGAAATGCAATGTATGAAAGAATATATCTACTGATGGAAAGTAGTATACTGTTGCATAAAACAAACCTTCGGAAACTTGAAGGTAGAAACTGTGTCACTAGCACTGTGAGCATCCCTGAAAGGCTTGTATCACGTTGCTTAGCAAGGAAGTCGTACTTGAATGACCTGTTCTGTCTTTCAATACCATTATTGGTATTGATTGCCACATTGAATCGATCTTTGCGATAAGCCCAAACCCATCTCTTTATGAAAAAGTAGGAACAAAAATTAATACAGTACATAAGTGAGGTATATTACGGAGAAGGATATTAAAAGAATATGTAAGCCTTCTAGTGTAGAGGTAAATTTCATAACAAAATATAATAAGTAGCTTTGATTTGTAAATGAAAATCCTTAAATAATGGTGCAAGAATTTTGCCTTGGTCAGTACAGATGTAACATAATGAAACAATTAATAGATCTCCCTTTCATTTACCTTGTTCTCACAAAGCCACTTTTTTTCAAACCAGTTTCTGAGATCACTGTTGGTCTTCCAGTATTGACTTTCCTTTAGAGATTGTAATGCTGTCTCATAAGCAGTTTCTGTGGGAGCCTTTTCTAGTTTCTTCAACAAAGCTAGGACTTCTTCTTTGCCCTGTACTAGTCCATGGCTGGACGTGTTCAACCATCGTTGCCAGGCTTGGAGGCGATGGAAGTCACAGATGTACACAGTGCATTCTAACATTCAAAAAAGAAAAACTCTGTCCTTAAAGATAATTCTTTGAGACAGACCGATCACTCTTTAAACATAGGCTGTAGTTAATGAGGTCACACACCAGATGTGATATGCAAAAATTGGTAGAAAATGAATAATAGGGCAAGGTGAATAGGTTATTCCCCCACCCAACTTACTACAAGTATCTGATTCAGGCTGATGATTCTCAACCAAAGCTGGCCCATTTTGGGTAACTGCTCACCCACCCCATCCTTAACCCAACATTGCCATTGACTAACTCTCTTACGGAAAACTTTCAGAGGGATAGGGTAGGTGGGCAGTTTCTCAGAATTTCAGTGATTTATTGTGGGACTGTTTTCCTAATTAAATAAAGTATTTTAATGATAAACTCAAGTTTGTTATGTTACAAATTAATTTTTGGCAGCATTTTTAAAACTCACGGTTAAAAACTTCTTCAATTGCTTTAATTTCAGGATCGCTGAAGTCGGTCATAAAAAATCTTGGCGACCATTGTGGGTTCCACTCAAGTAACACATCAAGTGCTAGTAGTTAAGAAAATGGTTATTCTGGCGGCATCTTCGAACTACCAGGATTGCATTAAAAAAACTAATAAAATCCCAGAATATGCAATGGATTTTAAAAAAGAATACCTTTTAATAATAGGTATTAATAAGGAAATTAAGTATTTTGTTGATAATATAGATGAAGCATATCATGGTTTATTTGAAAATCACAAAGTTGTTAGAATTAAGTATTTTATAAAAAGATTTTTAAAAGGTCAAGAAAGAGGTAAACTTCAAGATATTAGTAGTCTTGAGATTGAAAGTAGTGTTGTTGATAACTTAATTAAGATTAAAAAATTTTGTTAATTTTAACCAGTATATCAATTTTTGTAAATGTTGCTATGATGATGAATATGCATCTTTTATTGATCCTTATCCTGGTTTTAAAAACATATATGATGATAATGAATTATTTTGTAGTAAGTTTAAAATAAAATATGAAGATGGTGGTAGTTTTTGGGATTATTGTACTGATAGTGATAGTGATAGTGATAGTGATAGTGATAGTGATAGTGATTAATATTTTTAATCTTATAATTTTTTTTTATAAGATTAATACTTTAATAAAATATTTTCACTGATTTAGTATTTTTTGTTTATAAGTTTAAAGAAATAAGAAGTTCAATTAAATGGAAAAGTTATTAAAGGAATTAGAAGATGAAGGTTGTGAAGTTGTGTTTGGATGTAAAGAGAAAGAAAAAAAAAATATGAGTGAAGCAAATAAAAAAATTAAAAGAGAGTAATGATGAGAAAAAGATTAAATTAGCAAAACGATTAGCTAGGTATTATGGTATTTTTCATAATATTGGGTATATAACAACAAATCCTGATTTTCCTTTTGAAGAAGATAAGTATGGGTTGCATTATGTTTATTGTTATTTAGAGAATTTTGTTGATACAGCTAAGATAAGTATTGTTGGTGTGATGAAAGCTCTTGCGAATGATGAGCCACTAGATCCTTTTTGTAAATATTTCATGTTTACTCATCTTTATACACCAGAGCAAGTAAAAGAAATTGAACATGAGGAAATATATAAAAAGGAAAAAAAGTTTAAAGAAGATGAGTTACCTGGTGTTATTTATCATGAAGATGGTACTGATGGAAAAGATTACGAAATTTCTGGTTTTGGTTGGGAGGAAGATGGAAGAGGCTATATTACTGTTTCTGAAAAAGAGGGAAACGAGAATAATATTTTTGAAGAGGTAGATATTCCTGTTCCTTTAATTTTGAGTAAGGATTGGTTTAGAAAATTAAGGGAATATAATAGTTAGATATCTCTTTTGTTTTTAAATAAAAATAGGGGGTTTTCCCAACAAAAATAGTCTAAACAAATAATTTTATAACATTTTTTTTTTTATGAAATTAATAATTAACTTAAAAAAATATAGTTAATAAATAAAATGATTATATTTTCTCCTGAAATGGATGAATTTATTTTACCTTATGAATTTAAATTTAAACATTTTGATTTAAAATTAATTAATACTTTAGCAAGAAATCATCCTTTTCAACATTTAGTTTATAAGTTAGTTAAATATTCTGGTGATTTTTTAGAAAATGAAGAATATGATAATGATCCATATTTAGATGAAGATTATTTTATTTTACTTGATAGATATTATAAATTGGGTATTACTTTTGAAAATAGTAATGTTTATTATAAAAAAAAATTATACGTATTTGAAGATTTTGAAGAAAATCCACCAATTAGATATTTATTACGAACTATTTTATATAGCTTTAAACAACTTGCATTTAATGATGTAAAATTAATTAACATTGATGATTTGGATAATGGTCCAATAAATCATTCAGAAATAGAGAAATGGAAAAGAAAAGTAATAAAAAATCAAAAAGATAGGAGAAAAAAATTAAACCTTTTAGATCCAAATATTTACCATAGTTTAATTACATTTGATGTTTTTTCTAATTTTGAAGGAAGAACTTATAATAAGATTGAAAATTATTTTACTTATGAGGGATTAGATGAAAATAATAGAGTTATTAATAATTATAAATATAAATGTATTAAAATTTATGAGGATAAAATTTATAATAAGATTAAAAATTTCTTAAAATAATATAAACAAATAATAAAAAAATGGAACCAAGATCAAGAGAAACTACTCCTACAAAAGAGGATTTGGATTTTATAGTTGATGATGGTTATAGACATGATGTGGATCCAGATTATGTTCCAGATGAAAAGTATCTTGTTAGTGGAAAAGAGTTTAAAAAACTAACCAGAAATGCTGAAAAACTTGGTGCTGAATCGCTTGATTATTCAACACGAAAAAATAACAAATACATGGCAACACTTCCAAGTGGAAAAAAAGTTCATTTTGGTTCGACAAGATATCCTGACTACACTATTCACAAAGACGAAGATCGACGAGATAGATATCTTACTAGAGCTAAAAAGATAAAAAATAAATAGGGGGAGTTAACTTATACTAATCCTGAATCGGCGAACTTCTGGTCAGTTCATTTACTCTGGCCAGAAAAAAATGATTTAAAGAAATAGTTAATATAATAAAAAGATGCAGTTGTCCAGTTACGAAAATCTTACCCAAGACAATATTATCTTTAATGAAGCCAAAGAATACAAAATAAAAGATAGCAAGATTAAATACAAACGCATCCAAATTGAAGTCAAATATCCAAATGGAAAGAAAGGGGCATTAGTAGTTGAAACTCCACTTCTTTTCAGCTTTGGTGTTAATGAAAAGAAAAATCAAGAAACAAACAAGTTAGCTGGTTACTCCATACCAGTATGTCTTTGGGCTAAAGATAGAGAACCGAATACTAAAGAAAAAGCATTTTTTGATGTTATAAATAATGTAAAAACTTTTTCTCAACAACATTTGGAGAATGAATACGGTGCAGATCTAGCATCAACTCTATCTTCACCATTTTATCACAAACAGGAAGAATATACAGATAAGAAAGGAAAGAAGAAAACAAGAATAGATCCCTCATCTGCACCAGTTCTATATGCAAAACTTATTTACTCTGAAAAATCAAAGAACATATTATCTTTGTTTAAGGGAAAGGGGGGTAAGAATTTAAATCCTTTTAAATATATTAACCAGTACTGCAATGTTAAAATGGCTTTGATAATTGAAGGAATATTTATTAGTAAGACTGTAACATCTTTACAAATAAAAGTACATGAGTGCTATATCAAACCATCAAAACCAAGAGAGGCTTTACTAACAATTGAAAAGGAAGATGAAGAGGAAGACGAAGATGAGAAAGTAGTTGAATTATTTGAAGACTTAGTTATCTCTGATGAAGAAACTGAGTAAATAATACAAATTTTTAATACAAATTTTGTATTAAAAATCAGCCAAATCCTTAGAACTTACCCATGAGTTAAATTTATCAGGATATCCAATCCATTTCGCTAATGCCATTTTTTTCCTTATTATCTCGCCTGATTATCTTTTCTATTCTAAATGTTTGTTGTTTTGCTTTTTGTAGTTCTTGCTCGTAGAAAGAACCCTTAATCTCTTCTCCCATCAAATCAACGATATTATATGTAACAGGTTTTGTTGGAAGAACTTTATCAATTACAAATATCTCCTCTGTCCAGTTTGGTGTGTAGCCTTTATCAAATACCTTTCTCTTATACTTAGAAATTCTAACACGATCACCAATTGCAAAAGTTGATTTACCAGGTTTCAAGTAAATCGAATCACCGTACAAATTAGACCAAACTTTACTTTCATTTTTATTTTTACTTGCTTCAACAGGAGTCATTTTTATACTAGAATGTTTCGAATTATTGTAATCATTAACTAGTTTATATATCTTGTCCCAGTAAACAGTGTGTTATTTACAGTAAACATCTTCCACATTCTGTTTTTCATTGTTTTATTCCATCGCTCAACAACACTAGATTTCTCTTCATTTTCAGTGTGATATAGTTTAATTCCTTTACTTTTCAAAAAATATTTGAAATGTTTACTTATAAACTCAGAACCTTTATCTGTCCATAACATTTGAGGTTTACGTTTACTTTTGAATATATCATCAAATGCTTTACTAACAGTTTCAGTTTTCTTGTCTTTTAATTCTCTAATCCATCCATACTTGCTAAACACATCTATAACCATCAACAAATATTTAATTCCTTTATTCCACTTACTAAACTTTTGCATTTCAACTAAATCAGCAGCCCAGATTTCATCAATCCCGTTTGAGACTACTAATCTCTTTTGAAAGTTTCTTGTGATTGGTTTGTGAAGTTCGTCGGCTAATTGTTGAGACCAATCACTACTCAACGCCGCTTTACGTTTTTTGTTCCCATTCCAAGTCTTTGTTTTGTATTTATAATAGTTCTAGCCAACCAATGACCCCATTGTCTTTCTTTCCAAGGAATAGCATCCAACGATTTTACCATCTTTCTATCAGCTTTATTTTTACACTTTCGGTCATCACCACAAACACTATAATCAACATCATGCTGCATAGCGACAGCATCAGTTGGCCCAGTTGGTTGATCGTAAATTTCTAATATTTCACCATTTTCCGGATTGTATCTTACTTGGTTTTCAAGATCATTATAAGGACCTGTATATTTATGCCCTGGTAAGGTCCATCCACCATTTGGTTTTGGTAATTTACCAATCTGTTTGTGAATATCTATTCCTCTCCCATCTAATTCTGATCTATCAATTTTATATTTCTTTTTAGGTCTAACTTTGGTTGATAACTGGTCCATGGCTGATCCAACAGAATCTTGAATAAATGGAGTGAGTTTATTAATCCCATAATTCACAGCTTTCTTCTGAAGATTTTTATTTCTCATTAACTCGCTTGCTCCATATCGCCCCATTTCAACTGCTTTTTTACCCATCCAAGGTAAACCGTAATGAACAAAACCATCAACTGCTGTGCCAACTACAGTATCAAAGACGCCCGCCCCTTTAGACGGGCTTACTAGTTTTTTGACTTTCGTTTTTTCTTTTTTCCACTTACAGTTTGAGAAGCTGTTCCAGTTTTCACATATCTAACTTTTTTATTTCCACAAACTGAACATCTACAAAAAAATTGAGTTCTACCTCTTTTATCTTGTTGGTAACCACTTGGCTCTGTGCAAGGAGTTACTCCTTTATCTACAATGCAATATGATTCTTTCATTTAATATAATGTTTAGATAAAATATGTCTACTAGATCTAATTTTCTGAAAAGTGAACTTCAAAAGATATACAATAACCTTAACATGAGTTATGAATACGCTGATTTTGCTAGATTGGAAAATGATGCTCGATTTATAAAAATATTTGAGTTGCTTATGGAAATAAGTGAGAAATCAAATACACTTAATAAAGTTGTAAAAGGAAATTATCTGTTTGTATAATAAATGGAAGCCAAATTCTTTTCTGAGATAGAAAAAAAGATGGATGTTAAAACACTAAAAGATTTCGAGAAAGAAGTAGGGACAAAAATAAATAATGAGTTTGAGTCTCTTAGAAAGAAAAATGATAATCTTTCTAGAGTACTAATTGCTGGTGAATGTGATATGTGGAAAAAAATCAGAAATGAGGACTATTCTTGGTTGAAGATAAATAGTGATAAAAAGAAGAAACTTTATCGTCTTATTGACATTTACTCAAATTTTGTTGACATAATTGATAGTGTTAAATATCTAAATAGGAAAGTTGAGAGGGTTAAAAAGCTAAAGGATATGCCGGTGGATAGTGTATAAAAAAAATGGTTTCAAAAAAAATAAATAATATATAGATAATGGAAAAGTTTGAAGATCTTTACGATGATAAAAAATTAAGAGAATATAGTAATAATATTCGAAAATTTATATATGACATTTTAAATGATTTTCGGGATCGAGAAAGAAATGCTAGACTTTCTGAAAATCTTTTTGTAAGAGAAATAGAATTATTTAATAATATTAGGATTAATATTAAGACTAATTTTCAAAAAATTTGTCCAGATATTTCTGAAGAAGAAGAAAAAAGGTTAGATAATCTTATTAAAATTTATACCTGTTTGAAAAATATAATTTTAAATATTTCTTCCAACAAAACACAATTTGAGTGCATTAATTCTTTAGTAAATGGAGATTAAAAAAATAATATTTATTAAATATTATTTTTTATCCTCCAAAGTATACTTTTATAAAATCACTGTTGTCATTATCAAAATGAGGGTTATGTATTATGTTTAGAATACTATTACCCCGTTGTCGCTCAAACAGATAATATAAACACCAATAACCACAGAGAACAGTATTTCGATTTTGTATTTCATCCATTGAGTAAACTATGCGTTTTCCAGAAGTATGAAAATACTCTAATGCTTCATTTGGCATTATCAGTCCAAATGGATCAAAGTACTCAACTACATTGTTTATATTTCTGTAACAAACCCAGTGTGTTCCAGGGCCAGTCATATCGTCTAGATTGATTATTCCACATTCTTTTCTAATCTTTTTTGGTAGACCATCACGACTATATATTCCTCTAAAATGTTTAATACCAAGTCTTTTTATCCAATCCATGAGGTCAAAGTTGGATAGAGGTTTGATTACAAAATGGTTCCTAGAATGGGAATTAAGTTGAATGGGCTGTTTTTTCCTAGTAGTAGACCTTTTCCTTTGGACTTGGACTTTTTTTTTTAACCCCCATTCCTATTGGCTTTTCCCAAGTACCAATAAAGGGTGGTGAACTATAAGGATAGCCCTCACCACTTTTTGGTGGAGGATGTGGAACGTAAACATTTGCTGTATTAGATGATCCACGTCTATCAACCTGAAGTCCAGAGCCAAACATCTTAGATACTAAACTAATTGCCATTCCATTGGAATTCCAATGGAAGCAAGAGTTCCAAGAAATCCTCCTTCTATCTGTTTATGAGTTGGTTTTATAACTAATCTTCCAACTGTTTGATAAGCTTTGATAATTTGTTTTATTTGTGATTTGGTAAATTCTCTTACAAGAGGTGGTAGCATTGGAAAAAAACTCTGAGGGAATTGTAATTCCTTTTCCAAATATTTTATTTAGACCAATTTCTCCAAGTGCAGTAGCAGCACCAGTTGCTAATGCAGGAAAAGCTTTTGAAATTCCTTTTACTGCGTAAGGTAGTACTTTTGCTCCAAGAGAGGCAAGTGATGAAAATAAGTTTCCACCATGTTTTACAGAACGTCTAATCTGTGTTTTACTTATTTTTATATCTGATCCTGTTCCATTTGCAATAGATTTTTTATTTTCGTAATTTGTCTTTTTGTTAGCATTAACTCATCTGAACCTCGAAGATGAGAATGTTTTAACCGAAGAGTTAGTGGTGTATTATTTCTGATTGCACTTATCAGTTTTGACTTTTGTCCATCTGTAAGTGTTACTCCGTATTCAATATAAGTTGTCATTTATTTATAGAATTATATTAAATCATATGTGGTGTGCTTAAGGGAGGGGTTATAGGGGAACCATAGGTTCCCTTATGCACGAAGCAATAGTTTTCCTTCTTGCTGTTCTATTTCTGCTACTCGCTCATGAAGTATTAAAGCGTAAATATTATAATCAGCGTCTGGATTAATCGCAAAAACAAAGACATGGCGAGGTTTTGAGATAGCATTTGTAATTCTAAAATGACCTGTTTGCTGTTGAGAGTTATTTGATCGCTCTACTACTTCATTAAGATACATCCATTTGTAGGGTTTGAGATAATTTTTCAGGTATATTTCTTGTCCTTTTTTGTTAAATGTTATTCTTGGAACAAATAGTTGAAATCTTGTTAGTATAACTCTACAGTCTGCGTTTCCAGCTGCGTTACTTCTCCAAATAAGATTACCATCTGATTCTAGTTCTACATTTAATTCAATTTTTGTATTTGGAAGAAGTTTATCATCTAATGATTCAAAGAAAGAATATCTGTTGAGGGGTATTTCACATCGTACTCTTGCCGAGTCGCCTAGTAATACTTTTCTTATTGAAAAACCTTTGTCATAATTAGCTACTACTGCATCTAACATTGCTCCTGCTTCATCAGCATTATTAGCAGCATTCCTTCTGTGAGTTACATTCCTTGATGTAAATTTTTGTCTTTCAGCATGTCTTGATGTATCAAGATAGTAAAATTCATTTGTAGCAACACTTTCAAGATAGGAAGGATTATACTCAAGCAAATTCTTAATATTTACTACATGATTAGCATAGTTGCAACTGTAAACATCTCTACCATTTGCCATTATAGATAACTTTTCTATGAGAGAACTACTTCCATTTACTACCCCCATTTGGTCACCATCTGCATCTATATTAGCTCCAGCAGCCAGCTGATTAACTTTGAAATCTACTGAAAATCGCGCGTTATACCAATCAAATGGAGTGGCCTCACCTGTATTATCAGCAACAAATCTATAACCCTTTTTTAGTTTGGTGAGCACCATTTGCAGGTGCGGCTAAAGCTTGTTCAAGGTCAAAAACAACATCTTCATATCTTTCTAAATATTCTGGATTTCTAAATGACTTCATTTTTATTTTAATAATTATATAATTTTTCCCCCACTCAGAATAGCATTCACTCTTTGATTTATTTCTTGTTGAGTTATTTTTTTGTTTGGAATTATTTCAACATTTTTATTAAAAGTAACTTTTTTAGTGGTGGGTGCATCCTTCCCGTTTAATAACATTTGCACGATTTTATCACCAGCCTTTTTGCCAACATGTTCACCAGTTTTTTTTGCAGCTGTTGTTACCGCTTTTTTAGCTCCTTTTTTAACAGCTGATTTGACTGTTTTTCCAAATAATTTTGAACCAACTGATTTAAACACATCTGTTATTCCTTCTCCATAAATATGCTGTCTTGTGTATCTCCCCAATTCAGGGTCAAGTTTCTTTTTAAACTCTGTTTGTCACATCATTTTATTTTAATAGTTATATTACATCGAGTGAAGTATTAAAGTCATAAAGCAATCACTACCATTAAAATTTACTGGTCTACCAAGTGAGCCTGTCACATATATTCTCTTTTCATCAATGTGAAATGATGATACAGGACAAAACAATGGTCTTTTAGGTTCAAACGTAAATGGATAAGACCTAATAAGATTATCAGTTGGTATCACAGCAATAGTATTTGTATTTATTCCATTTACAATGCTATCAGTTATTGCGGTTGTGTTGATATTTAACACATCAATCGAATTTGTGATATTTGGTAGTTTTGATCCATACTCTGTTTTTGTAATAAGTTTCTTTTCAAATCCAATCAGGTCTGCAAATTCTGTTCCTCTCAGATCAAGTTGATAATCACCATCAAGTGATATGAGAACTCGATAGGTAGATAGTATAAAAGTTTTTTTTTTTTTTTTTTTTTTTTGATAGTATAAAAGTTAGATTGATTGAATAAGTTTTTTTTTCACTTGAATCTGTTGAGTGATGAGACTTTTGAGACATATATTGATGAATGTAATCATTAATATCTGAGTAGGAATACATTTCATCTGTAAAAGTAATTGTTTGCCAGTTGGTTCCATCGTGAGTGTATTTCATTTTATTGTTTTCATAATCAGTTCTAATGTTGTACCAAGAATAAGTCATTGACAGCCGATCAAGAGCAAGTTGGTGGGTTTTATCAGGGTCAAGTTTTAGAGATGGATTAAAATTAATAGTAAAATCACCAGGTCTACTTGTTCCTCTTTTTTCCCTGTTTATTGAGGAAATATGAATAGCTCGTTCTTCCATTTTTATTTAATGAATATGTATTTATATGCGGTGTAGCGAGGGAGGGGGTTATAGGGGGGTTCCCTATGATATATAATTTTTTATTAAATCATTTAGTTGTTTTTTTGAGATTACTTTCATTTGGTTGAGAAGATGTGCAATTTTAGAAAACTCAGGTATTACACCATTATTACCAGCAAGAATTGAACCACCGAGTAGTTCAAGTCTGTCTAGAAGTTGATGTGGGTTGTTAAAGTAAACAATACCCTGCCCTCGCTGGGTCAGTCCTTCGCCTACCTTATGTTTAAGCGATCTTAAGTAATCTTTCATAGTATTTCTATATTTCATTAGTGTTCCTTTTTGCATTTTTTTAATTTCAGTTTCAGCTTCATATAATGGAGATGGATTTTTAGCTTTCTTTCTACCACTAATTTCACCAGTTAGTTGTTTTATATTATCTTTTAATTGTTGTAAAGTTAGATCTAAAACTTTAGGATTAATTTCAAAAAAATCATTTGGTCTTGGGAATCCATATTCTTTTAATAACTCTATACTAGATCTCTCCCTTCAAAATTTCTTTCTAAATTTAACATTCTAACATCATCTGAAGGTCTGGGTTCTGGTAACCAATCTCTATCCCAACCTTCTTCGTTGTCATATGGTAATTCTCTCATATCAGCTAATCGGTTGAATTGTTCAAAACCTTGAGTAAGAGCAAGTTGATTTTTTTTAAGTCGTGCTATAGTTGCGTTTTGCTGCTCATCAATACTTTTTTTAATGCTATCTTGAGATTTAATAAGTAGTTTAAATGTCTCTTTAAAACCTTCCCGAGCATCTTGTGTTTGCCATTTTGTTATTTTTATTACATCTCTCACCTGTTGAGTCAAAGCGTCAGCTTCAATTTTATTTCTTGCAAATTTTTTGGCTTCTTCAATATCCATTTTATTTAATCATTAGATAAATGGAAATACCAAACTATGATAGTACCGATGACCTTGATAAAAAATATAAACAGTTATTTCATTACATGCCATCAGACACATTTCGGATGTTAATTTGTGGAAACAGTGGAAGTGGTAAGACAAATCTGTTATACCATATGTTAATTAAACCACTGTTGTACTTTGATGAGATATATCTTTATGCGCGTAATTTAGAGCAGGATAAATACAAAAAATTAATGCAAAAAATGAGAGAACTTAGTTCTAAAGTTGGATATGAAATACTTCATGTGAGTAATGATGAAATAACTCTAGTGTCAGAAATGGATTACGAAGACAACCAAAAACTTGTGATATTTGATGATTACGTCTGTGATAAAAACCAGAGACAACTTATTGATTATTTCATTCAAGGACGACATAAGAATTGCTCTGTAATCTACCTCAGTCAATCATTTTACAAAACTCCAAAGCATATTCGATTGAATTGTTCTCATTACTGCCTGTACGAATTTCCTTCATCGAGGGAAGCAAACAGAATATCATCTGAGTTGGGGGTTAACAAAGATACATATAAAGCAGCAACAAGAAAACCATTTACATTTCTATATGTTGATAAACCCAGAAAACGTATTGCAAAAAACTTTACTGGTAATATAACCAATAACTAAAATGGGAATATTTAACGAACAATCTTTTGATCATCCCTTTGCTAAGGGAATTCAGGGTGCTCCAGGAGTTGGTTTTAGTCTAACCGCAGGTGGAAATTATGATATGAATGGTAAAAGACTCACAAATATTGGTGCACCTAATTCTAATACTGATGCTGCTACAAAAAAATATGTTGATGACAATTCCAGTGGATCATTATTATCATCAAAACTAACAGTTGATTCAAATATTGACATGAATCAAAAAATGATAAAAAATCTTTATCCTCCGCAAGATATTAATGATTCAGCTACAAAATTTTATGTGGACAACAAATTTCTTCAAGTAAGTGGAAGTAATTCAATGAAAGGTAATCTTAATATGGATAGTAAAAAAATAGTAAATGTTACTGCTCCAACAAATCAAAATGACGCATCAAACAAAAAATATGTTGATGATACAGTTACAGCTAACAAAGTTGATGTTACTCCTTATTTTAAAAAAGATGGATCGCAAAAAATGACTGGAAATATTGATATGAATAATAATAAAATCTATAATCTTCCAGCTCCAACAGGTGGAAATCAACCAACACCATTAGCTTTTACAGATTTGAAGTATCTCCACGTTGCTGGAACAAACAAAATGACTAATAATCTAAACATGGATAATAAAAAAATAATTAACCTTAGACCACCAACATCAAACACAGATGCTGCAACCAAAAAGTATGTGGATGATAACACAGGTGCCCCAGATTTAAGTGATTACTTGGAAAAAGATGGTACCATTGCTATGACTGGAGACTTGAATCTTAACAACAATAAAATAGTTGGTCTCGCAACTCCAACATCAAACACAGACGCCGCAACAAAGAAATATGTGGATGATAATGCTGGAAGTCCAGATTCAAGTGATTATTTGGAAAAAGATGGTACTGTCGCTATGACTGGAAACTTAAATCTTAACAACAATAAAATAATAAATCTTAGTAAGCCAACCTAAGACAATGAAGCAGTAACTAAGGATTATGCTGACAAACTAGTTCATCACACTGCAGTTCAACCAAGCCATTACAACGACCAGTTTGCTCATCTTATGTCTAGTGGGGCACAATGGAGTGATGAAACAGATGGTGGAAATAGTTTTTTTGTGTCAAGAATAGGAGACTTATCTACTTCTAAAGGTAATTTTCATAACTATAACCACAAAGTAATTTTTTTAACAATAAACAAAAGTTCTCAAGGTGGATATAAGTACAAAATGGGAATCAACTTTTACAGGTTAACTGCAGATGCTGATTACACGTTATGTTTGGAAATACTCAACACTGATTATCAACTGTGGCATAAGTCTCAAATAAGTGTAGACAAAGGAACTTCAAGAGGATTATCAATTGAAAATGTTAGTGTAAAGAAACTCTCCCATAGTTACAGCGATCCAAAGGGACAAGCACAATTTATGTATTATCACAGAATAATAGTTAATTTCCGGAAGTTGTCATCCGGTAATAAGTTCTTTCTTCATATTCTGCTTAATATACCACAAGATGGAACTGACTTGGCTGTGTATCCGAGACAGTTTTCAGGAGTTTATATAATTACTTATGGAATTGTGGGAAAAATTAGCAATATCGATCCAGATAAAGTTTACGACTATCACACCGCATTTGATATCAAACCAACAGAAATGGTGTACAACGTTGATATAAATGCAAATAATAAAAAAATATTAAACATTGCTCTCGATAAAAATATTAACAATAATGCAGCAACAGTTGGAATGGTAAAAGAAATTCATCCTTTTACAAAAAATTATATCGCATGAAGTTGGTAGATGAAATGATAATTGATCAAACTCCTATAGCAGATAGATTTACTAGTAGGTATAGTGAAAAATTTAATCTAAGTATAAAATAAAATGGATCACTTTGAAAAATTTGAAAATCAATTAATTAGTTCTTACGAATCAACTTTGGCTTCAGAATGTAGAGAAATTTGTAAAGAAGTTGATTCTTTATTTCAAGATGATGAAAAATTTAATATTGATAAAGCTCAAACTTATTGCAGTTTTTGTTTGTTTTAGAAAAGATTCTCTTGATAAAGATTTGTTTAATAAAAGTAAAAAAATTAAATATAATATTAGTAATTTGGACTCTATTAAATATTTTTTGAGTGACTTATCTGAAACAAAAAAAGCTTTAAATGAATAAACTACTATCCACTTGTAATTTTTATCGTAAAACAAGTTTATATAATCCTGGATTCAATATTATCTTAATATTGAAACTAATCTAAAAACTTGAATGTATACTTCATACCAGTTTTTTTAGATGTCGCTGATTTATAAGATTTTCTTTTACAACAAATATTTGAAATAAATGAACAATGAATATTTAATTTAATTGAAGCTTCTTGAATAGAAGTAAATCTTCTTTCCTCTCCTGTTTCAATATTTTGAGAAATAATTGGTTTATTTTTGCTTTTTCCTACATTTTGTTTATGGGTAAGTAATTGCAAGTTTTTGATTCTGTTATCAGACTTAACATTATTGATGTGATCAACTTCAAAACATCGTGGAATTGACCCTCGGAAAACTTCAAAAACAAAACGATGTTGGTAGTAATTCTTTGGTTTTTCAAGTTTTTTATCACAAATGTTAAAATATAAATAACCGTTACAATTTATCATTTTAATAATTCTTCCAGTTTTTACATTTATTACTTCTCCATTTTTGCTTGCAGCATAATTAGAAAACACTGGATGTTTGTAGTATTTTACGCCTTCAATTATTACTCTTTGTTTTATTCTTGAATCAATCATTCTATAGTATCCATATTTGCGAATTGAAGGAAGAACTTTAGCAAAAACCCATTCGCGGAATATTTTTGCACTTGGTAATCTAGATTTAAAAACTAATTCATAGAAACCGGGTTCATCAACGAATATTATCCATCTACCTTGGACCTGACCGCCCGTTTCAGGCGGGCAGCTTTTTTTATCTTTAATTACCTGACCGCGTGATTCACGGGGACAGCGCAAAAGAAAAGTTCTTTTATGATTTTCGCTTACATGCCTCTTTATAGCATGTTCTGTATTTTTGTATCCAAGTATCAAAGCAACTTCTTTAGCTTTAAACCAAACACTTAGTTTTTCATCGATGTATGATTTTAACTTTATTCCAAGTTGTTTATTGGTAAAAGATTTTTCTAAAGTGTTTTCCATCTTTATTTTTTATTATTAATATTTAAGCCTTTATTAATTTCCTATTTAAATTAAATAGAAAATGTTAATCTATTTTTATGAACACCATCTATTTTCTTTTAAGATTTTACATTCTTCTTCTGTTTTGATATCACCCGTTTCTAAATATCTACCAATAAGTTTAGCATCTTCATCCTTCTCTCGTTTACATAAAACAGCTTGTTCTAAACAACCTTCTGTTAAATCTTCAAAAAACTCAGAAAGCATTCTTCCATATTGTCAACCTTCAACTTCTATGTAAAAATCAATATTAATAAAATCTTTTCTTTTTGATTTTGATATATCATTTAAATAATTTTGATATATATATTTTTTTATTTCTTCTGATACTTCATCGGAACTTAAAAATAAATCATTAATAGATACTTCTTTTACTTCATCATCCTCATTACGTAAATCATTAAGTTTAGCAAATTCTTTCCTCTTTTCATAATCCATACTTTCACTTAAATCAGTAAACCCAAATATTTTACCAAAACTTCTTTTCATATATAATTGTTCTTTTAATACAACAGGATGAAGTTTATATAAAAACTCAGCTACATATTTAGCATATTTAACACTTTTAATTTTTAAGTTTATCCTCATTTAATTTATTTAGTTATATCTTTAAACTATTTTTAAATTCTTCTTCTGTTTCTAAATATACTTATGGGATTGTATAATAAACTTTCATAAGACGATATATTTCTCTTTCAATTGCAGTACTTTTGGATTTTTCTTCTTCTTTTACTACTTCTAGTACATAATTCTTATTATCTTTATTACTAGATGATAAATCAGAATAATATTTTCTAAAAACTTTAGCAACAATACTTCTTTTGTATCTTCCTTTTTCTACAGTCAAGAATAATATATAATTACAGTTAATATAAAACTTAGATCTTTCGAGATCACCATCTATTTCATCTAAAGCGTAATCCGTTAAAAAACTCATAAATGGAATCATCCTCAGATAAAAGTGATGCTAGATATTCTAGTTGTGCCATCTTTCTTATATGATTATATTAATTTTATATCTAAACTTAAGATAAAAAAATGATTAAATCAATTGTTACTTATGTAAACTTCTACTTCCCAACTTATAAAACACAACTTTATCTAGATAACTTCATAAAAGTTTGTCTTGTTTACCAGTTTCTCTATGCAAAGTATTTTTCACAAAAACTAAACATAGATCAAATTATTTACAGACTAACAAAAGCGAGACATTACCTGAATTCAGATTCAAATATTATTACCAATCATTTGATATTTAATCTCGCTTTCAAAGCTTTCTGGAAACATTATAGAATTGGAAGAGGGTGTGTTTATCCTATCAACACTCCGTTCAAAGAATGTGAAGTACTTGGTTATTTAACTGGAATTATTTACTGGTTTTTTCACAGAGGGGTGGTAAACTCTAACATTTAAATCTTCTTCTATTTTTTCTTTTATTTTCCTAAAATAACTATCAGAAGATAATTTTATAACAATATAATCAAGAATAACCAAAAACATATATATTACTTCTTTTTCATCTAATGAAAAATAATTACAATTGTAATGCTTACAAAAAATGATTTTTATCTTTTAGTTTATTTATAATATTTTCTAAAGTTTTGTAAAATGGATAAATACCATAACCAACTTTACTTCTACTTCTAAGATGATTTAAATCACTTATTATAATTTCAATAGGTAAATTACCATAGTAAGATTTATGAGGAATTACTAAACGTTTGAAACCTTTACACCTAGTTTCTGAATCCATCTTTTTTTTTTTTTTTTTTTTTAAATATTTTTTTAAGCTAATATAACTATCCCACCACTTTTCATAATACTCCAAAGTTTGGGGGCTAATCTTAAGATAAACTAGTTTGTACTTTTCACAACCCATTTCTTCTAAAAGTTTTTTGATTAAATAAAAAATACTTATCATTCTCTTTCTACAGTATTTTTTGTTTAGTATTTCCATGATGTGATTGTCTATTTTCATTAGTTTATTGTAAAGTTCATATTTTTGTTCATCAGTTAGGTTTATTCTTTTAGAAACTTGATTAACCTTTTTCTCATAGTGATATTTTCTCTGATAAATACTCTTTTTTCGAAAATATAATCTATCGTAATCTTTAACATCGTAAAAACCCAATACATGACCATTTGCTACTCCACAATAATCACAGATTTTATAACCAGAATCAATAGTAAAACTATCACTTTGACAATTACAACATTTAGCTTTTTTACTATTATCCACTTCCTCTACAGGTTTTTTAGTATAATTATGCAATATTTCTAAATATTGCTTTATTTGGTCTTTTGTATATGACATTTATTATTTATACTTTATTACCTTAAAGCTATCGTTTTTACTTTTCCCAAGAGTACTTCGCGTTTATCATCTTCATTACTTAGAGCTACTTTGTTAACTTCTTTTGAATATATATCATGATTTTCACTTCTTATTATCTTCATCTTTCTCATTTGTTTTTTACCCAAAAATAAACATTGAACATAGTCATCAAAATCTAATTTCTTTTTCACAACATTTTTCTTTATTCCTTTGCATTTACGTACTTCTTTATCTTCTTCAATTCTAAAACTGTAAAGTTTAGGTCGCAATCCAACAAAACAAGTAATCTGTTCTCCTGCTACTTCATCTTTAAACATCCCTATTACTTTTTTGTTAACTCCTGTTGGTATTCCAGATGGATGATTAGGAGGATAATCAGAAGTGTCAAACTTGGTTAGTATGACATGGGATATATCTTTGTAAAAATCATCTGTTTTAATTTGGTACATTAATGAGTCCGTATCTGTAAACAATAACTCAGCTTTGTCTTTATATTTCTTTTTAATGTAGTTATAATGAAAATCAAACATTAATGTTTTTGATAAATCTAGAATTGCTTGACCAACATATACTGGTTTGTTAAAATAAACTTCAGTCTTCTTCATGTGAACCGCAATAAGATTTTTATCAAATATTGTTGCTCTATCAAAGTTTGGACGACTTGTTAGTTTGACAGCTTTCTTACAATTATCAATAAGAAATGTATTCTGTCTTTTCCTTATGTTTTCTATTTTTTTTTCCAAATACTGAATTATTCATTAGTTTGAAAAAGTCTTTCTCAAAACTGTTGGCTGCTGTTTTTCGAAGTTCTGTATTTTTTCTTATATATGGTTCCATCCAAGGAGATTGCTTAAAAGATATTCCTCTATGAACAGCAGTTATTCTCATTCCCATATCAAGATATTGTCTAAGATTTAGATAATGAACAACATAGTTTTTTCGGGGTTTGAAATGACAAATTAGTTTTTCAACACCATTAACAATCATCTTTTCAGATGCTAGAGGATAATCATTATGATCTTCCCATAAGTTGGAAGGATATTCCAAATCAACTTCAAATATATATCCTTTTCTTCCACGATTTGACATACTATGATTTGCTTTCTCTAAAATTTCCATCACTTTTTCTTTTGTTATATTTTTCATCCAACTAAATCCATGTGTTGCAAGTTGTTGAGACATTGCCCAACCGTAAAGATTGTTTGCATCGAGATATTGAATATAACTAGACTCCTTACTAGGATTATAATTTTTCATGTATTTATTATTCGCTTCTGCATATCTTTTTGATATGTGAGATATTCCACCACGAATACCTCGCTCAAACATCATTAACATATCATAATCATGTAGTAACTGTAATTCCTGACCTGTTTCTTTGAGACATGCATCCCAAGCTAATCCAGGAGATGTGTAATAATGAGCTGGATCTAGGTTGTAATGTTTGAAACAAGTTGCTCTAAAGTTTTCAAATACATCTGACAAAAGTAGAACATCAGACTTTAGGTAAAGATTATGATAATCTCTTATTGATTTACACTCAAAAGTATTCCATACATTAATTGCGTGTTGGTAATCATCATCAGTTATATCTTCATGATTTAGCTTTGAATAGAATTCTTCTTTTGGAGGTAATTGTGTTTCGGATAATTTATCTAGAGATGAAACATAGTCATAAGGATAAACACCCTTACGAGTTAGTAGGTTTACATTTTCCTTAAATACTTGTTTTGTATTATGAAGATCATCTGGTTGTAAATTTGAAACAAGATTAGCAAGTGATGTTTGAAGAAACTTGAATGAATCTATAAATCGTATTTCAAAATTTATTGGAACCATTAATCCATTTTTTATAGACCTGTACTCATCAACCTTAATACTTTTAGAAAAGGAAATATACTTTTCCTCTGTTGATGGAATACAGTTTAAATCACCTGGTAAACAAGCAAGTTGTTTTATAAATAAATGAGCATCATATCCTTGAAGATTGTGAAATATAACTGGAAGAATCAATGGTTTTCGACACTGAAGATTGCAACTGTTATGAGCTGCTCCACGGTACTGGCCGGTAAAATGACAATGATCTCTTACTTTATCTTTTTTTAATTCTTTTTTACAAACATGACAAATTTCCGCTTCATCAAATGATTTTTGTTCAGCTCGAGTTAGCCTAAGAGGTTTTGGTCTACGATAAAAATCATTATATATACCTTTAGTTACTTCTGTAAGTTTTTCTACAAATACTTTTGATATATCTTCATCTTCTTTTGTTTTTGAATAAATGATTGGTTTAAATTTTTTATCAACCACTCCTTTTATATAAAAACAAAATCCTGATGGTTCATGCTTTTGGTAGTTGTAATTATACGATTCGTTTGGATTAGGGCTGCAAGTATTCATTGCTTTGGTAAAACGTTCAAAATCTGCATAAACTAAAAAAGGAATAGGAAGTTGTTTGAAGTAATTTTTAAAATGTAACATTGTGTTTTGTTGAGGCATTTTTACAGAAACTGTTTCATTATTTGAACAATATACGATATGTTTTTCTAATAATTCTTCTTTAGTGTAATGAGTAAAACACTTCTTACAAATAAATATTGCAGTTTTTTGTGTCTTTATCAACGAGTAAAATCTTTAATTAGTGAATAATGTGAAACACCATCTTCTTCGTACAAAAATAAATCAATAGTATTTAAACAATATATCTCTGCCATTCTCAAAGGATAAAAAATATTACCTTCATTTGAAAAAACATTGATTCCTGGAAGTTCTGGATTAAGTTTTTCAAATTTGGTAATATCTTTTAATTTCATAGGAAAAGTAATTCCTTCAGTGTTAAGTGCAAACTCATACTTCTTTAAATCTGATATTTCTTTATCTCTTTCTTTAGGATGAAGATATCTAAGTATACACCAAAGAAAACATTTCTCATCTTTGTTTTTTATATTAACAATTGCTTTTTTATTTGATATCCAATCCGGAAGAGGAATGTAAGATGACCCCTTTGTTGGATTATATTCAACAGTATGAATTTCAAGTTTTTCAACTTCTTTAAAATACCATGCACTTCCAGTTTCTTGATAATTTTCAATACCTCCTTCAATACCATCTATACATATTTTAATTAATTTGTCAAAATCTGTTGATTTAATATTATTATACGTACCTGAAGTAAAGTAAGATTTACCTTCTTCTAATCCTACAACACCAACATTTTGTTGAACAGTTTGTTTTTCCATGATACAAACTAAAATCATCTTAAATTTTATATTTCGATGATATGTAAAAAACTCTTTTAAAGTTTTATTTATTCGCTCAAAAAACTGAATTGGAGTAAGACCAGGAATTCCTTGGATAATATACTTAACAGCAAAGTCTTCAAAAGCTGATTTTTCTTTTTCAAGTCCTTGGTCATATTCTAAAATAGCACGCTCAAGAGCTTCACGAAAATAAGGAGGAGTATCTTTCGGGATCTTTCTATTTTTTATACATTCCTCAAAATACTCGTCAAATGATTTTATCTTTTTTTCAACTGTTTTGGTTGGAGGTTTAGGTTTTTTGATTTCTTTTTTATATGTATACCTTGTTTTACTTTTTTTCTAGCTTCTATTAATTTTTTATATTGTTTAATTAATTTTCCTTCTTTCTCCTAATTCCTTATAATCTTTCTTAGGTTCTTCTTTTTCTTCTGCTATTATATGTCTTATTTCATCCAAAGATAAATTCTTAAATTGTTTATCTGTTATAAAGGGTTGAGAACCCTGAAAACCATCAGTTGATTGGTTAGACATGACGTCTTCTAATCTTATAATTAGATTAGAAGACTTAAACTTATTATTTTTAAATAGGTAAAAATTTGATATTTAGTATTTTATAACAATCTTTATAATATCTTTTAGCTACTTTTATTACATTACCTGAACCTCTATAACCTTCTGCTCGAATTTCTGGATTTGGATATTTTTTTAAAATATCATACAAATAATGATCTTTATTTTTTTTAATTTCTTCCATTTTTTCCTCTAATGTTTTAAAAGTGCATTCAATACACACTCGTTTTTCAGGAAAATGTATTGAAAAAACTTTCTGAAAATTAAAATCATCCATTCTTATTATAAGGAAGTATTCTTTTAAGCTAATTATTCAGTATCACTATCTTCACTACTTAATAAACCATCAGTATTATCACTATCTTCACTACTTAATAAACCATCAATATCATCATTATCATTTCTTACACTATAATATTCAATTGGCATCATATACTCTACATCATCATCATTATCAAAATATTCAATTTTTATTTTATCATAAAATTTACAAAACAACTCATAAAAATCTCTATAACCTAGGTTATTATCACTTCTTTTTCCATCTTCTTCAAAATCATAATTCATATTTTGGTATAAATCTTCTATATTAGAAAAATCATATTTTCTTAAAATAAGACTACTAATATATCTTTAAGTTTACCTCTTTCTTGACCTTTTAAAAATCTTTTTATAAAATACTTAATTCTATCAGAATATCTAGAAACAAAAAGTTTTCTAGAATCTGTTTCATATTTTGATATAAAATTAAAGCATATTTTGTTAATACCTATTATTAAAAGGTATTCTTTTTTAAAATCCCTTGCATATTCTGGGATTTTATTAGTTTTTTTAATGCAATCCTGGTAGTTCGAAGATGCCGCCAGAATAACCATTTTCCTAACTACTAGTGCTTCAGCAATTGCCCGCCTGGTCTCGTGCTGTATGACAAATGATCCAACAACACAGTAATTGACATTAGTTTTGATGCACAAAAAGAATAGAGGAAGTGCATGTCTGGAAGTTTTGTAGGTGGCATCAAGGAGGCAAATTTCATTGCCATATTTTTCGAGTAGTGTTCTCTGCCAGTGTGTTTGGTGAACAAACAGCAGATCAGTAGACTGTTTGTCAGCATGTAAATCGGCATCATTCATCTGCCACATTATGTCATCCTCCTCCAATACTTCTTGTGCTGACTCAAAACTTTCAGATGCAGACTTCGTACTTGGTCGCAGAAAGAATTTATCTTGGGGGGATTCTTGTTGCCATTCAGCAATCTTATGGGCCAGTTCCTCTTGATCAATCTTGGAGTGACGCATCTGTATAGAGGCCGTGTACATGATGTTATATATGTCATTACGACTTGGGAAAAAACGGCGGTTACCAGGATCTGGCAGAGGTAAACCATCATAAAGCTCCTTTTTTACATTGAAGCCTGGATGCCTCTCCATCTCTGCAACGCTAGTGACACCATCTTTTACTAGTTCGTTCACTTTCTTCACAACTCTGTCGTCAATGCGTTGCATTAATCCAGCTCTCTAGAATTAACAAAATGTCATATTCGATTATTAATAAATGAATTATTTCCAGAATTTTTGTTTGTTAACTTCTCTGTAAGTCTGGAGGTGAAAGGCTTAAGGGTGCCTAATGAGAAAGTAAATTTTTTACAGTGTGATCTTGTTTTTAAGGGACTTCCACCTCCTATCAACAGGTTTTAAACTGTATTTCTCTGCACAAAGCAGAATTCTGCACAAACCTGGCCAAAAGGATGGTTCTTGTGCTCATCAGTTTTTGGCAGAGAAATGTATATGCGACGTTCCCCCTCAGCTTTTCCCTGCTGTAAATCACTCCTGAGCTTTTTTGATGCTTCTTCCTTTCTGGATTTTGTCTCTGATTCAATCTGTTATGAGTAAACAAATTTTTATGTAATTAATAATTATTTCATGATAAAGTGAGGAGTACTATAACCCATTTTGAATTTTAAAGATGATATCCAAAACAGTACTTGCAACATCCAATGTACGAAATAATCTAAATTTTAGAGACAAGCATAAAAAGGTCCTTAGTGATTATTTATCTCTGCTCCAGTACATAGGTGATTTGTTTCACCTGAAAACAGAAGTCTAAGTGGTAGTAACAATAATAATTATTATCATCTCTACCATCATGGTCATTACATGTAATTTATTGTAATTGGGGCAGTGCAGCGCCCCCGCCCCCTCCCCCGTCAGTTTCGACAACAAGCATACCAATTCTTCGAGGAGTATGCTGGGGTATATTGGGCAGAGGTTTACCTCTGGAGACCTGGAACCCTTGGCCTGTAAAGTTCCACCAATTGATTCCATGCATGGAAACATTAGCATTTTCCCTCATTCCCAGTTTTCTAGTGTTCATATAATTTATAATTTGTAGGAACAATGGTTATTGTTGTTGTACTGTTACAATTTCATCCCAAACCTTGTATGTTGGGTATACAATAATTTCCCGCATGTGTATTTGGGCAGTGCAGTTGCACTTCTTAGTGTTTTGCACCATGTATCTTCTTTTCCCACAATAATCATGATCTTCAGATGCCTGAAAAAAAAAACATCAGTAACAAAATTAGAGAAAACTGAGAGATGTTTAAAAGTGTATGGAGTGGTGTTACATTGACATTTCTGATCCACCTATTTACAAGACTTATGCTTTCATCAAAACCACAGAAAATTATGTTCATTTGCATAAGTTCTATAGTTCCATTACCTTACCTTTTTTTTTTAGCATTTTTTTCCTTCAAGGCCTTGTTGCGATCAGGTCCATTTTGACATTCAAAAAGCTTGGCACCCAAGATGACAAAAGGAATGCCATCAAAGTTGAGATTTGTTCCCTTTGTTTGTTGGACATCTTTCCAAAAGATCCGATGTGAAGAATTAGACTGGTGATGGTCCTGATGATGATCTTAGAATACAAAACTGCACAATATCACACAGCTTACAACAAAGTGTCTTTTTTCCAGATTTTGGTTCTTTAAAAATCAAGGCATGTTAATTTTCATAGAGGTCACTATTAGGGTATTCAGGACGCCCCCCCCCCCCCCCCCCGGTTGGGGGTGGGTTGGAGGGTGCCTGCTGAGTCCTTGGAACTCTGCAGCTGATCCTGACAAATAGAAAGGACCTTGCAATCCTCAGTGATAATTAAAAGCGAAGGGGGAGTTGGGTTTTGCTCCTAAGCTTGATTGAGAAAAAAAAGTAGAAAAAAATTATATTGTCCCTGATTCAGAGATAAGGGTGATTTTCTTACCCTGTACCAGTCAGAGTGACAACAAGCAAACCCTGTTAAGTTGCAGATGCCCATATAGAGCATAATTTATAGTGTATGCAAGGGAGTAACCTCTTATGACCAGGGGGGACTAGTCTACTGTGCACAATACATACCCAGGTGGGGGGGGGGGGGGGTACTGCCATATATGGGCTATATAAGTATGTGCCGCTGTGAAAGGTATGGTTTTCAAGCAGTTTACTCTAGGATAGGGTACATTAATCAGAGAGTTTGGGTCTACAATAAGGTATCATTTTTCAGGAAACTGATCAATTGGTTGAAGATTTTATCTCGACTAGGGAAACAGCTACTCTAGGATAGGGGGGATTTGGGGAGTTTACTCTAGCATAGGGTAGCAGCGGCACATCCCCACCCAGAAATTCCTAAGGTACCCCCCCCCCCCCCCCTCCCTGGGAATGCATATTCCATCGATTTCCATAGTCCCTTCATCCCCCAAAAAAAGTAATTTCGGGTTATACAAATGTAAAAGTAGTGATTTTGAACCAAATGATTCTTCATGCATTAATCAAGTTGTTCCCCAGTACTCATTCTTGAGGCATTATTAAAACATTTATATCGAAATAAGAATGCTCATTAAAAAGTACATTTATAGATATATGACATATATACCCTTGAGATTTCTTGTATTAGAAATGCTTCCAAATCCCTTTGTTTGCTTAATAACGGTAAAAGTCGAAGTGGTAGCGACTTCATATGCTTTTAAAACCCTCATGGCGTCATCAAGGCTTGAGACATAACCAGAATAATCCGAGAACTTCTTGGTAAAAAGATCACTCCACGTGTTCGAATTTACCGCCATTTTTTTTTTAACACGGAATATATGCATATTTTACCGAATAGCCGCAGACATAACAAACTGTCGTAGACCTCTACCCACCCACCCACCCTACCCTTCCAAACCTGGTCCATGTCGTTGTTATTTAAATATTCCTTATAGTATTTCTTAAATAACAACGAGCGAGGCTACGAGAAGGAACTCACACAAGGATACGATGTTCAGTTCATTTTATTAACAATTATACATAATTAATTTTATTTACTTGCGTCCTTACAATTATTCTCTGCACTAGCTGACAAAAACTTTAGAAGAAAGACGGCATTCTTAGCCCCACAAAACCTTCTCCGTGGCCGACATCAAGCCCGCCATTTTGGTACAAAACTATGGGCAAGACCGCATGACGTTTTTCGTATCGCAGGCTCAACCTGGTTTCGGTCGTTGTTATCTAAGGACTTCCTTCTACCTTTGGCTGTTTGGGTAGCTATGTTGAGACACATCTTGTGTGGTTTGAGCCCTCTGATAGCTTATCGCTTTCACTTTACATTTTCTGCCTTATATTTATGTAATTCCATAGTTAATCCGATAATATACGCTTTAAGAACGCAAGAATTCAGGAAAGCAGCCAGGAAACTTTGTTCTTATAGACATAGTTATTAGAGGAGACTGGTTATGAAAAGCGGCAAACATCAATGATAAAAACAACAGTGCTGCAGTTTATGGTGGAAGCACCCTGAAAGTGCACAATCCTTTGTTTTCTGTTGGCAAATTGTTACGGAATAAATTAATGCAACGTTTTTATTGGTCAATACAATCAAAATGATAGGAATTCTTTTGAACGTTGTGCACTTTCAGGTCCACAAAAACATATAACAAAGGAGTCTGACGGGTTTCATAACCACTCCACTCAATTAACTATGTTATAGAGAGTCAATGCGTGTGAAACGATACGTAATGAAAACAGATTGAGAAAAAAACTGATTAATCAATAATGATTGAGTGGTAGCAAAAATGCGGACAGTGACTTAGGTTAACAAACTTTGAAGATTCAAAAAACACTTTTTAAATTTTAGTAATTTTTTAGTTCGCCCAGCAACGGATTGTTTTTTTTTCGGAGTAGAGCTGAGCTGATGACACAAAAATATTGTGTTTGCCCGGGAACGCACAAGTTGTATTGTGTACTACGTCTTATTGGTTTGAGTGGTCAGGGATATACTCACACCTGTCCAATAGTCGGAGGAATACTCTTTAGAGTATCGATAAAGTGCTTTAGACGGCGAGTATTTATCACCCTAAGAAATCACCCATTTCATCTCTCGACGCATTTCCCCACTTGTCAACCTAAATTCTGCCTTTTGTAGCTTCAGACACCTAGCAGAAAGTGTGCAATAATTGAACAGAAGAATCGACAATATAATGCACCTGATTTGGCACCTGATTATACGATTCGGTTCGCTATAGATGATGGCATCTCCTCATTTCAACTGTTATTTATTTATAATATTTATAATAATATTAATATTAATATGAAGAATAATATTACCAATAATAATAATAATAACCTATATTTTAAATGAAAATCTGAATCCGCTACTGATTACTGAGCCACAACTTCGGATATTATTAAATTTTACGTTGTTACATTATGCATTAGAAAAGTTATCACATTTTGCGTTGAAAATTTTATTACATTTTGCGGCGTAACAAAACTTATTTAAGAAAAGGTATAGAAATATAGTTTTTAACATTTCTTTGGCGAAGGAATAGTATCGTATTTTTTTTTCCACGTTACTGCTTCTTTTCATTTTAACATTGTAAAAGTCATTTTTAACATTGTAAAAGGGTGAGAAGTAAAGCAAAGTAGAACAATGTGGATTGACTATGGCTTGTTTTTAAAACGCTGTGGTTTTTCCTTGAATTTTGACCAAGTTTAATCGCTGGTTGTTGACTGAAAACGATATATAGTGAATAACTAACTTAAGTTATCATAAAGACGTAAATTGTGTATGTTGTAGGGCTCAACACTAGGTTTATCATGTAGCCTGATGGTTGCTCGCTTCCACATATATCGACACATATTTATTATTATAAATTCCGCTTATAGCTTGATAGGCTGTAGCGTCAAATTTACCTGGAGATAATTATACAATGTGTACCTAATTTGTTAATAAGGTGAAATAAAGTGGACTGAAAGCAAATCCTGCTCTTCAAAATAAAAACAACAAAATAGCAAACTATGCACATTTTGTTGATGTTCTCAAAAGCATCATTGTCATTCGATTCTATCAAAATATATCTCCGTTTTTAATTGGCTCAGATCCCACGGGTTATCTAAATAACCAGCTAGTGTTGATCAAATTTAGAAGATGTTTTCGATATCCGGAATAGAGCGTTTATAGAACAAGGTAATCACCAGAAAAAAGGTGGGCAACCGAGAAGTCCTGGGGACGAGGTTTTGTTGTTTTGGTGTAGAAACATGTAGGAAACGGTGGAACAGCTTTGCGAAGAACAAATAGCTAGCCTTCTACACAGACGTTCTTAGGGGTTCGTCAGGCGTTCCTGCCCCACGAACGTCTGCTGACTTGAGCGGAAAAAAACGTAGACTAATCACAGCAAACTTCCAGATCTGGGAAGTGCACTTTGGACCTTGAGATATTTAGTGTTTGACTTAATGGCTCCAGAAAAGATCAGAAAGGTCTCACGAAAGGTGAAGACCTTACAGTTTTAGAACAAACAACTCAGTTAACTCACAAGCTTTTGTACTTGTGGCTACCCTCAGAATCTCTTTGAAAAAAATTACCTCGGAGGTTAAATTTGCTGAACAGAAGTCGGCTTTACTACAAAATAATAACGTGTGAAAAAAAAATTCTGCCTTTTGTTCAGTCTTACAAGGTAACCCCGCCGTTGCATCACCCAAAGAACAACCTTATGAGCAAATGACATCTAATCCAGCCTTTACAGAGAGAAATATACAAAAAGCCAACGCTTATCTCCCATGTTCTCGTCCGGAGCAAAAATCTTGGGTCACGTATCACACTCTACAGAGCTTGTACGTATGTGTTTGGTTTGTCAACACTTTGACTTCAACTGCGCCGATTGGATCTCCGATAATCTGCATGTGATCTCAAGCCGATATTTGCGAACAATTTGAGTTCAGCAGACGTTCGTGGGGCAGGAACGCATGACGAACCCCTAAGAACGTCTGCATGGGAGGCTAACAGACAGCCGAACTACTGGCTCAAAGCGTAGCAAGAACAACAAGCATACAGCTCGCAATTCGAATGGCTTACTCCTACTTGAAGAATAACTGCAGAACTAAACATTCCCCGGCCTTTTTATTAAAAACTGAATCATTGGATAATGCAATTCTAGAGCTCTAATTGACTTAGCCATCATGGTAATTTTACCATTTCACCATGCTCTCCACATATGGTAACTGTGCGCGTCTGCTCAAAATTAAAAACAATATTTATATTTTGTGGACGTTTTTGATAAAACAATTATCCCACTCGTGCTAGTTGGATATGAGATGATTATAGCCAATTCGACGCTACGCGCATTGTTGAGTTACTACCATCTCATATCCAAAGTGCACTCGTGGAATAAAGTGTTACCTGAACTTGCTCTGAAACAGGCAAATGAAGAATAAAACTTAACATCGAGGTAAGCATGTTTTAGCTTGTTTTTTAAACTAAGAATTATTTTAATCAATAATAAAACAATTCTTTGATTCAGCTTTCTTATAATCTAAAGAATTATGCAGATCTATGAAGCTGTTATCCGCCTCTTGGGAAAATACCTTAGCTTCTCGATCTCCATAAATCTTAATAACATACTCATCCTTATCCAATAACTGCTAATTATTATTCCTTTAAAATATTTCTCCGTTTCGGATTGGCTAAAATCACACACATAATTCACCATAACCAGCTACTGTTGACCAAATTTGGAAGAATTTTGCCATATTGAACCGATGACGTCAAAAGTGCAGCAAAGTTGCAGATTTTTGAACCGTTAACCGAGAAGACCTGGGGACGAGTTTGGGTTGTTTTCGAAGTGAGTAATGTAGCGAGGACAACACCTTCAACATTCTCCTCGATCTGCGTAATTCTTCATATCCTACGAAAGCCGAATTCAATAAATGCTAATTATTGTCAGACGTTCGATCAATTTGCTCGCTAAGCGAAAAGGTTCTGAGAATCTTCTTTTACATTTTCGTCTTCACTTCTTTATTATTCTCATTTTACCAGCCTAAAAAGGAAGAGTAATTATTAAGTTCATGTTTACTAAAAGTTGCATAAATTTCACCTGCTCATCTAGCCTGTTTTCCAAGCAGGGATCAAATTTATCGCGAAGATGAATACACACACGTGAGTTTCCTCGAAAAATTACTCATAAAAGAAAAGAAGAAGGCTAAAGTAAGTAAGTATTTCTAGAGGAAACAACTAGTTTAATCAAAAGTTATATAAGTGACTGTAGTGACTTCTGTGCTTGCTTGGGGTGATCAATATTTATCTATAAGTAAAGGGTATTTCTCATGTGGTGGGTATTCTGAAGAAAGACCTGCTTCTAATTCAAAGCTGCGGTCATGTTAACTCATTTATCATTCTCTAAAACGTGTTATTCTTTCAGGTTAATAACTTAGAAGAGTATTTCCGTTCGAGGTCAGTTACTATGAGGATTAATGCTAAATTATTTCTCCATAAAGCGACATATTCGAATGCACTTTTATGTTGAACTTTTTTCCATGTCCACGCTATTCGATAATGCGATTAGTCAGCCTTAGAGTTAAATATTTCTAAGCTGCATTAAACGTTTTAAAAACGTTTTATCAGTTTTTCAGCGAGCGGAATCATTTAAGAGGATTATTTGAAAAGCACCTGTTAACTGCAGTATGGAATTGAAGGCTGTTTAGACAGTTTATGTCAAAGGTATCTATGACAACCACTGCTTACCTACGGTAGTACTAGATCATTCTAAAGATCTCCTATCTGTTAGATAGCGTTCATTGTGCATAAGGGCTATGAGAATTTTTCAGTTTGTAAAAACATTTTATGGGTGGCCCCAAATCAAACCTATATTTTCCGCTGAACCAATCCCCCTCCCCCCCCCCGCTCCGCCCACCAAATAATAGACTCTCATTGGATACCATCTTGTACAGCCCTCCCCACCCCCTCTCTACTAAAAAAAACATTCTACACCGGACGGGCTGAATAGGTGATCACTCTGAACAAACACAAAACGTTAACCTATCCGATATAGGACGCTGCACTTTCGAGATCGGCGGGCCGTAGTTTCCCTCCGTTACAGAAATCGTGCCGCCACACTTGAGTTCGCTCAACTGTTGATTTCAGAGACGTTTTGGTGGGTATCGGCATTAGACCAATAATTTTCAAATTGTCTTGATGCTCGCTCTCCAGTCTACATACATAGGGGTTTTAAATGACGAAAAGCAGGGACGGTGCATAATTTATTCATTTACGACCAATTCATTTTTATGTATTTGTTTCATTTGGTTTCGACTCAGTCTTAATTTTTATAAATTATGATGCGCTCTACGCCTGCGTTACTTTCACTGTGGTTCCATACCTTCCTATCCGCAACATAGCGGAGAAACCGGGATATATTCCTTTCATTAATTTAGCCTCTGTACGTGATAACATCTTAACTTTGGAGCACGCTTCCTCAAAAATGATAATGGACAGATTGTCAAGACAGCAATAAGACTGTATTTTATATTTTTCTCCAAACTAGAAACTAAAATACCTGACTTCAAATCACTTTCACACGATACTTTAATATCTCTTCTTATGAATTCTTCTGATTATTTAATTAACTGTCAATTAGTTTCATTTATCTCGCAATGCTTTGAATTAAGAACCAAATTAATATCAATGAATGAATGAATGAGAACTGTAACGTTTTGTAATGTTTTGCACGTACTAATTAGTTGAATTAGTACTTAAGAGCAAATGTCTGTAAAAATCGAGCAAAATCGAAATTTCGCGGCCACAGTCAAAAAATAATTTTCGCTCATATCTTGTCCATAGATAGGCATAAGTAAGCAACTAAACATGGTGTAGTTTGTTTTTCAAAAGGCCGCTTGGATTTGGAGAAAATCGACAAAATCAATTTTCGTGGTCGGCGACTTAAAAACAACAAAAATTTGAGGCAAAATGAGGTGGTCTCAAAACTTCGCTCGCACGCACACGGGAATAAAGCGGAGTAAAACATTCCCCCATAAATCAATTTATAAAGGGTTCCACTTCTGGTTTGGTGATGAATTCTTATCTTAACGATAATCTGGAAGATAAAACAATGTTATTTCAGTTTGGATTCTTTTTCAACTAAACGAAATTTAAATTTAGGCAGAAAGTTACCTTTTATATTTTAGGCATGTGCTACATCTTGGTTTTACCTGAAACTCAAGTCATATGTTATTTAAACATTGTGCTAAAACATATGTAAGAATTGGCCTGGGTAATTAAATTTGTACTTCACACGAACCTTCTGAAGTTGAATAAATTTTGCTTGAAATATGAGACTTTTCAAGAACGTCGGTTGGTTGTTGCTCGACAAGTCACGATGGCTGGTCTCTCCAAAAGACGATCGCACTTGTATTATTATTATTATTATTATTATTATTATTATTGTATTATTATTCTCACAATCGCACTTGTATTAAAGACATTTGTACTGAAACGATAATTTTTGTTACCTTAAATGCGTTTTCCCGTTCTGGTTAACTGGCATTGCGCCTTGTCCCAAGCTAATCAACCAAAGATCCAAAAACTCGAGGAAACGTGGTGCGTGAAAATAACCTGAAGCAGAACATTTCTTGGCATTGCTGGCCTTTCTTTTCCGCAGTCAAACTTTTACATCCATTGCCATTTAAAAATTCTAGGTCTCACAAAAACTGCGATTTTGATAGTGAAACTTTCGGGCTGCCGATACCTCTTTGGTCATAAAAGTCTGGTCAAAAGTGTTGCGTGACAGGATTCACAGGTTTCCCAATCTAACCATTGGAGCGACACCTTTTTCTGATGTTCTTGCCAGAAGTAGCATATTATGCTACTAACAATCCAAATCATGTTTATTTTCTTTTTTTCCTAAGTTTTCTTAAAGTGTGCTTCCATACAATACTAAATAAGTCCAAAAATATCGTTGTTCACGTCAACTTCCCCCCGTTGCCTTGTATGTGCCTTTGATTGAGTTCAGGCTTCAATCTCTAGCTATTTCACCGCGTTATTACCTATCAGGCGGCTGTCTTTCCTCTCGCATATGCAAGTTCCATTGTTTTGGATAACAGTTTTTGTAAACATTCTGCAATTATCTTTCAGTATATATATTTTTTCTAATCTGAACAAGGTTATTCGATCGTCAAACTCTTGCTTCTGTTTGTATATAGAGGAACCCTGCCTTGCGACCACCCCGTTTATACGACCACCTCTTGCCTCAGCTCAACTCCCATAGTCTTTCCACCCAGACGTGAAAATCTCCGAGTCATTTTATTATTTTGAAGACCTCTTTAATGCGTCCACCTCGCTATTATGACCTGGCTTTTATGGCCCAGTGTTGGTCGCATCAACGGGGTTCCACTGTATTTTTTAATTTCAGATTTCCACATTGTAGAACGAAAAACAACAACAACAAAAAATGTGCGTCAGCTGGACTATGGAAATTAATGTAAAGAACTAAAATTTAGGCCCCTCTTATATGAAGAAAATTTGTCTCCAGCAGAATGGTCACCCGCCTACCCGAGCTTTCCTGGAAGAGGCAACGTTTCACGCATTTCTTAACAAAACATGGCGAACCGTTGAAATTACAAAAAGTTGGCTCGGCTAGAAAGATGACCCACCTTGTCCAGTCACCCTTTTGTAATGGTAGGGTCAGCCTCCAAGCCGGGCCAAAGTTTCTCTGTAGGCACTTTACGCGCTTTCCATTCAAAAAAATTCCTGTTTGAAATTTCCGAAAGGCCACTTGCTCAGTGGAAGGTACATTCCAGTTGCACAGACCAAACCAAAGCCACCGCGAGTTTAGTTATCGTGCTTGTAAGCAGGATACAGATCAGTGGTCCTGGGGAAGATAATTTTGTAAAATGGAAGGGGACATTTTGGTCCGACCGGCAAATCCGTATCGGTAAAGGGCTCGCATAGCCAAGGAGCGGACAATTAGAGCATGCGCGAAGGCCGGTTGGGGTCAACGTTTTTCTCCCTCTCGGCTGGGAGGGTGACTCTCCAACACGAGACAGGTTTTCTCCATGTAAAGGGAATTAAAATTTTCAGATACGAAATTGTAATAGAGAAGGAATCAGAAAAAATTTCAAAATTGTCGAAAAAATAGTATTGAAGCCTTCGTAATTATTATATGGCGCCGCAAAGAACTTAGTAATTTAGATAACCTAAAAGGGTTTCCAATGTATTTAGGAGGAAACTGTCGTTGGGTGCCCCTGTCAACTTTCGCCTACCGCTTGCACTACTTTCTTTACCCACATAGTTTTTTTTTTCAGCTTTACTCTCGGGCATTTTGCCATTTTCTGAGTGTGCGCTTTGGTACCGGCCTTGAGACTGAGACTTGGTGGCTCGTCAGAAATTCATGGTCAGAACTCTTGAAAAGAAAGTCTCCAACCATAACTTTCTCTGGCAGTCATCAATGAAGGGGATATTGAGGCTGCATCCGCTTCTGGGCTCGTTCAATTCTCGAAAGTCCCGATAACTAACGGGCCCCTAAAGCTGTTGTTGTTTACATGCAAGATAGAAATTTCAATAGTTTTGCATCTAACATGATAAAAATATCCGTTAATGAAAAAAAATGAGGTATTTTGTTGGCCACAACTCGCGCTCCTCTTAATCCTTTTATTTCGATTTGAATATTTGATTTCGGGCCCGAAAAGTTATAGGGACTTTGGACAAACGGGCCCCTGGTCCGTTGTCTAAGGCCGCAAGACGGAATTTACCGGAAAAGTAAACTTAATGCTTCTGCCTAAACAGTGTCCTTTTAACGTGAATTTGAAGACGTCAGGGCCTAACCCACTAGTAAACACGTTTCATTCCAGCTTTCTAACCTGCTGTATCTGCGGTATATCATTTTAGTGTCAGATTTTAAAGCTTGTTTGAGTAGCCGAGCATGCTGTAAGGAGGAAATTGTCTGATATACTTTGACGTATCCTTTGGTAAAGGAATGAGAGAGGAACAGGTCAGCGTTCTAGACCCCAGGTTTCCTTCTTTGTATATATTCGATACTAGAAACTGAAACTCGTGCCTTAAGTCTTCACACTCAAGGAGAGGTTTGTAGACTTTAAAATAGCGCTACGTCATCTACCACTCCACAAGGCCGCCCTGCCTGGATAGCATTTCCCCAATCACTTTGCGATATTTTCTTAGTTGCGTGTGCTAATGTAAGTTTTTTTCATGCTGGTTAGCCTGTGCAAGCATTTGAAAAAGGGGAGACAGGGTTTAGAGCGAATTGCTTACCTAACATCCTTGACCAAGAGTTACAGCGTAACCCTTTCGACGGATTCTTCTATCCCCTCAACGACCTTTCCGCTGGAGTCTTACTAGGTAGTACCCAAGTAAGATTCAGAGCTACCCTTCCCCAAAATATGCATATGAAATAACATGATTTTTTTTTATTGTGATTCTTCACTCAAGATAAAAAACGCTTCCGAGATCATTTATCGAGGTTGTCCAAAGTTTAAAACCCACTCAGTGTTCGTGTGTACTGGCAGGGTGTATGATTTTGATGTTTTCCAAATTCCTTAATAGTCAATGCTTTTTTCACACGCACAGGTGTCCGAAAAACTGACCACCACTTTACACTTTTAAATCAAGTACTGGTGGCAGCCACACTATGCAGGCTTTCAGTTGTTGTATAATTGAACAAATAACTTTGGAAACATCAAAGAAATGTATAAACAAATTTGTTTTAGACTGCTCATTCTTAAGTTCGAAGGATGGTATTCGTTGTCACGCAACACCACTCCTTGTCTTCTCACACTTCCTCGCTGTATGTTGTAACTGATTCTAGGAATTGGTAAAAACATCTTTCAAATCGCCGAAAATGTCTTAAAAACATATTTTTCTCGTGATATATTTTGTTCAACCACCTTAAGAATTTAGATCATAACGCTCATTCGGTTTGAGTGACATTTTAATAACCTGGCCCATCTCCAATGACCTCTCGTTAGAGGTCAAATTACAAAATGCGTTAGCGCCAGCAGAGTTTTATAGCTCGAGAGTAGAAAAAGTAAAAAAAGGGCCCAAACTATAAAGGTAAGTTAATTTCTATTACGTGTTAGCAAATTAATTATCGTGCTATAGAAGTACACCAGGTTTCTTCTCAGGAAATGACAATGATCCCTTTTGGCAACAGCAAGGCGTTGGTGAATTATGCAAATGTGTCATATTTCACTCAAAATTTGTTCAAGTTCAGAAGGTTCGTCTGAAGCCCAATTTAAATTACCCAAGCCAGTTCTTACATATGTTTTAGTACAATGTTTAACTAACATATAGCTTGAGTTTCAGGAAAAACCAATGTGTAGCACATGCCTGAAAATTAAATCGCGACTTTCGGTCTAAATTTAAACTTCGTTGACTTGAAAAAGAACCAAAACTAAAATAAAATTGTTTACCCACAGGTAGCCCAAGCTCGAAATATGAGCATCGGCGAGCATCGGCATTGTTGCGTAACATTCAAAATATAAGGATTTGTATGGGAAAAAAAACTTTCGTTTCTATAACCTACGAAAATGAAAGGATTTCAATAAAAAACAGCTTACCTTACTTAAAATGTCTGTTAAATCTCTCCTGTGTGGTCCACGGGCCGATTTATGGCCGTTTTATGGGTTTTTATGTTAACGGTTTTCTCTCTATATAAAGGTTTACCAAGGTTGGGCACTCCAGCGAAGCGGCTCGACTGATCCACCGAAGGAAAACGGCCGTAAATTCGCTCCAACTGCTCCAATCGCCTCCAAATTCCGCCTAGGTAACACACGATAGTTCTCCTTTCCATTCGTTACCTTGCTTCAAGACGCCTTTGCACCGAGAGCGAATCAAAGGTCGCCAATCTCTGCAAACCTTCCCGATTGAAGCCATCGACAGAGGCTCGGGATGAGCTCCGCGTTACCCAAACGGTTGAAGATAGCTTAGCGACCCGGCCTGAGATTCAAATTACTCACACTCGGGGTGGAAGACAGTCTCTTGCTCCCGTTGACATCAATACCCTTGGGCCCGACCCTCGCAAAGGCTAACTTGCACGCATTGTTCTCATTGACCAATCGGAGCTCAAACTGGCGAAATTTGAATTTCAAAACAAAGTACGGAATCGGAATCGGAATCGTACAGATTCTGTAGTTTGCGAAATGAGAATCTGTAGTTTGCCAAATGAAAATCTGTAGTTTGCCAAATGAAAATACCCTGGAGAATGCCGACTTCAAATTCAGCGTGAACAACGAAGGAGAAGACGTCAACAAGAAACCGCGGAGCAAAAGAGTCAGAGCGAGTAAAAGAAGTCAAATTTCCCCCCACATGACCATATATGGTCAAAATTAGGGGGATTTTAAATGCGAGAACAATGAATGTATTGTAACAGGAGCAAGGAAAAAGTTGCATAAAATCAAAATTATATTTTTTTCTACTTACTTTTTTTTACTTATGTGCTGCTATGACGCGTTTACGTCACGAAATACGTCATTGTGACGTCAAAATGACGTATTTCGAGACGAAAAACGTGTCATAGCACCACATACCCTAAGTAAAAAAAAAAACTACAATTTTGATTTTAAGTAACTTTGTCCTTGCTCCTGTTCCAATACATTCAATGTTCTCGCGTTTAAAATACCCCTAATTTTGACCATATATGGTCATTTGGGGGAAATTTGAATTTCTTTAATTAGCTGTAACTTTACTCTTTTTTATCCGATTGAGATGGGGTTTTCACTAGAAATCATAGAATTCTATACAGAAAACTAAAGTAAAATTTTTACCATTTCTTTCCTGAATTTTTGTTCGGATGCCAAATTTGGACATGATTTATGACGTCACAACAGAAGTCACATGGGATGAAAGAAAAACCAATAAACAGGTAATTTATCAAACTACTTCCCTGCCAAGTTTCATCACATTCGATGCATTCTACTTCTGTCTATGGTCTAATACTCTCAGTTTTGAGAGGCATTGGGAGGAAAAGCCCTAGCAACCGACCACCGTGGTTTTCCTTCGGTGGATCAGTCGAGCCGCTTCGCTGGAGTGCCCAACCTTGGTAAACCTTTATATAGAGAGAAAACCGTTAACATAAAAACCCATAAAACGGCCATAAATCGGCCCGTGGACCACACAGGAGAGATTTAACAGACATTTTAAGTAAGGTAAGCTGTTTTTTATTGAAATTCTTTCATTTTCGTAGGTTACAGAAACGAAAGTTTTTTTTCCCATACAAATCCTTATATTTTGAATGTTACGCAACAATGCCGATGCTCGCCGATGCTCATATTTCGAGCTTGGGCTACCTGTGGTTTACCTTCAACATTATCGTTAAGTTAAGAATTAACCGCCATTCTAGGGCTAAAACCCTTTACAAATTGATTTATCGGGGAATATTTTACCACGCTTTCTTCCTTTTTGCGTGCGAGCGAAGTTTTGAGACCCGCTCATTTTGCCTCTAATAAGTAATTATGGACAAGATATGAGCGAAATTTAATTTTTGACCGTGGCCGCCGGTTGGTCGATATTTACAGACATTCGCTCTTAAATTCAGACTAATAGCTTTTGCAATACTGTAATTCCTTTATGGTCATGCAGATAAAGCTTTTGGTGTTGTGTTGTTGTTGTTGTTGTTGTTGTTCCGACGTTTGCCAAATTAACGAGCGAACCTCTTTTTGCTTTTAGCGTGAACGCGTAAGGGGGACGAGATTTCTTAACAAACAGAAGTTATAATGAAAATTATTACTAATAATACAGAGTGCAGAGAGCTGAAACTGAACGGACATCAGTTTAATAAAACTTTGTTTTCAACAAATTGAAACCAAATGACGGTTGCATAAAATTCACCTGTTCAGTTTAACTCTCTAAAGTTGGGCTAATTTATAGCGGGATAAATGCAAAAGTTGAACTCTGACGACAAAGCAGTGTATTAAAAGAAAGGAACATGGATATAATCGGTAAGTTAGTACCCTGCGAGCAGAAGTTTCTCTCTTACATGGCTTTTAGCGTTTGCGGAGTAATTAGCGTGACGAGGCGTAAACAAACCAACTACGCGACAGACAAACCACGCGAGCAACTTCGTAAACGCTAAAAGCCATGCAAGAGGGAAACCTCTGCTCGCATGGTAGTAACTGCTTAAGTACGATGAGTTCTTTACTTATTTTTTTTTGGTTGTTGTTTTTATGACAGTCAGAGATATATATCATCATGTGGAGCAAAATTTTCTTGGTATATGATTTTTTGGCGGATTACGAGGATTTTCTAAAGATCCATGACATGAAGCCGAAAAAACAAAACAAAATTAAGCTGCGAAATTTCACTTTCCCATAATGTGACGACCCAACTCTGCTATTTTAGAAGCGTCATGCGTAGATATCATAATAGCGATCCTTTTTCTCTCTAACTACGAGTACGAGCTGATTTCAAATTTCAGTCTTGTTATATTTCCAGAACTAACTCGATTTCCTGTCGTTGATTACCACAAAAAACTATTTAATTAAAGTAAAGAAGCTAAAAAGGATAGGAGGTAAGGTATAGGCGGTGTGCTACCTGAAACGTGATTATCAAAGCGCCGCAGCTGCGTTTGAAAGTCATGCCTGTACTTCTAGTATCGTGAGCGTAATCTTATCTAAAGGTTCTTATTTAAGTAACTTAGAAGCGTGCAAGCCTTGAAACGTTTCTGACATGAAGAGTTTCATCACCGCGGGTTTGGTTGAACGCATGAACGAATGGCAAAGGGAATAGCGCCGCCGTAGCTTTGCACTCCACTTGGACGATTTATGACAAACGGCCCGAAAATATGAACTAAAATAACATCCCTTACAAGTTGCCATGTTCCTTAAGAACTGTTCCTAAAATATTGCAAAGGTACGTGTCTTATCAACAAAAGTTGTTTTTTAGCATTGCGAAATCCACGAGTTTGCAAAAATTTGATATCGCGAAAAGCAAAACGGTAATGCGCGACATTAACTCCCGCTTAATTTTCACGCCCCGAGACATTCCTCAGTTGCTTTTAGTTTTCCAGTAAAAGTGATCCCGAACTCGCAAAAGTAAGCCTTCTCACATGTCGCTAATATCTGTGCCACCGGTCAAACCGGAATTGAAAGCCGGAATTCAAAATCATTATAATTGAAAGCAGTGGTCAACGAAGATCAAAGAAAACGAAACGCTTAATTTATTGTTTACTGTTTTCCATAGTATTTACAAAGCAATAAATAAGCTGTTGAATATGAAATAAAAAGCTAATGTCGAGTAAGCCCAAGGTAGGCCACTGGCCTTATAAAGAATAGGCTCCCTCAATTAACTATTCTATTTTATTCTATCTATTTTTTCGCTCAAGTTACAGCTGTCGCGCACGAAGCGCGCACAGCGGAGTACCATTGGGTAAGAAAATGTGGTAAACTACCCATCGGAGAAAAGTTGGTAATGACGTGACCGTGCGCCGATCGACCGACCGACCGCACAAGAGTCCGTCCGCACCACAGGCATACCACTGTAAAAGGTGTGGCAACCGAAATGCAACTCAAAGTTTTATTTGGAAAGAAATCCATGGGCGCCCGGACTTTCACGGGACGAAAAATTGGATTTACTGCACTTTTGATATGCGTCAAAAGTTAAGTCAAATATGGTATTGGCTTTGACCTCACCTTTGACGCGCGTCAAAGATGTCGCCAAATATATAATCTCTTTGCTTACTCCTTTGACCTTGGTAAAGGTGAAGTCAAATTGGTAACAACTTTGACTGCTCCTTTGACGGGCGTCAAAGATGAAGTCAAATGAATCAATGCTTTGCTATTCCTTTAACCCTTATCAAAGTCGTTGCCAAATACGCTGGTAACTTTGAATTTACCTTTGACGCACGTCAAAGATGAAGTCAAAAGTGTAGTGGCTGTGACCACACCTTTGATACTAGTCAAAAATGAAGTCAAATACGACCGCTACAGTTTTACAACACTTTTGAATGGTGCTGAAAGGTGAGAGCAAATATGCAACGAATTACGTCTACAAACACTTATGTCGAAACCGATATTAAGAAAGGAAATTAAAAAGCTGTATTTGAATACTGTTTTAAAGATATTTATACGACAATACCGAACACGGGCGGGTAATCATTGTAATTGCTGTTTTATAATTATTTTTGAAAATGTTCTAGAATATGTACTTTTTCGAAGTGATTTTTTTTGTCTTATCTTGAGTGGATCATTTTCTCCTTGATCGATCAACATACCATGTAATGGCAGCGACGCAAAACAATGACTCAACAATTGGACGATGGAAGACTGAACCCAAGCAAGGCACCCTGCTTTTTTGTACAAAGCAGTCCAGCTTTTGTAAACAAATGTTTTCACCCTTATCTTTGATAGAGTTTAGACCACAAACTTGTTCAAAAGGTACGTGTCATTCTTTTCTGTGTGCATGCAATAGTTGTTCTTCAAACTTCATAGTTGTTTTACTTTGTTAAGCTTACGGAAACCAACTCCGAACAGGCGTGTATGTCGTGCTTGGGAGCTTTTCTGATTGTTAAATCTGGTTCAGTAAAGTATAAAAATTTTTCTAAATCACAGTAGAGTTTACATTAGATCAAGCCCTTTTTTCTTAATAGGGTTAGTGCATTTCTGGCTTAGCTGGCTTATATTTCACACTGCAATTCAAGTCAAAATTCCATGCGAGAACCTACTAACATCAAGATTAACCAACTCTGGTTTTTCTAACAGTTATACTTAACTACGAAAACTACTTCAGGGTAATGAAATAATATAAGACTTACATATATATTTTTTTCATGGACAGTGTACTTCAATAAAAATATCTGTACCAGACTTTGATGAGCATAGTACTAAAGCAAGTACATAAGCTTATTTGAACAGGATTCAAGGCAGTTTATCAAACAAAGAAGTGTGGTTATTTGAAGACTTCGGATGTTTTACAGACGTGAGTATCTCTTTCTATTGATTTTTCCAGGTTCTATAAGTAATGGGGCTCAGGCTGCATAATTTTTAAAATATTCCATGGATTTTTGTGCCACCACAGTGGCAGCTAGGTATGTTTCAACATTTATTCTCAAACTCATTAATAATTCATTAAGAAAATACAAAGGAAATTAATGTTTAATGAGTGTTTGGAAATCGGATGAAACACTGCTTAGTATTTGCATCCTTAATTTCTCCTTCAAAAATGATTTTGTTTGAGAAGAAATATCAAACATTCGACACAGTGTTTCATCACCAGATGAAACACCTCGAAGTTCGTCAAAAATACTCCGCTGCGCGTCGTATTTTCAACTCTCTTCTCGGTGTTTCATCTGGTGATGAAACACTGCATCTCATGTTTGATATATTACATAATAATCATTCAAACATACCGAGCTGTCCCTTCTTTATTGTGACTGGACAATAACTTTAAAAATAGTCTGCGTAGCAAGCTTTTCCGCGCGAGTTTTGTGCAAGAGACTACGTTTGTAAAGGGCAAAAAAAGAGGAAGGAGGGGCCGGGAGGGGCTTACTCGCGCAATAACTCTATTGGAAACGCTTGTTATGCAGGCTAGGTATAATATAAAGTGTTTCTTTAGTTTAATTTTAAGCTTTGGGCATAGAGGGAAATTTTGATTGAATTTTCCTGGACTTTATTAAGTGATAATAAGGCTCGATTCAAACGTTAAATTTCACAAATGACGAACTTAATGACAATGCATGTACACGAAATGTAATGTTCCCATTCAAAAGCATTAGGTTCGCTACACATTTTTAACCGGGTCTTTAAGTTTTGATAAAGATAAAGAGAAAGGGGGATTTTCTGCAGAAAAGGAACGATAGTAAAAAGGGAGTGGGGCCGAAAAATTTACTTAAAACATTATGACTGAATTTTTTATCGCATATTGCTATATTCTTTTACAATTATTTCACAGATAAAAGAAACAAGGCAAAGTGATAAGCCTCCAGTGGAACGAAACACACAACGGAGGAAGATTGAAGTTAGATACATGGCGATTGTCTATCACTTGCATCAAGAATCAAAAGCACTCTAGAATGAAAACCTTCGCAAAGATACCATCAAGACAGATGGGCTCCTGATCAAGAACATTTCTTACTTACCATGATTTTTGCACTGGCTTGCATGAAAGAGTGTTTTAAACTATTTTGCAGGTTGCCGTCCGTGACAACAGTGTGTATCTGGAACATTTATAGTGCTTCAAAAATTTGCGGCAGTCATTATGATTGTCCATTGAGAGACTGCAATGAGTACTTTAGAGAATAAATCGTGAAAAGGTTTTAAAAAAATCATTTTTATGCGTTTAAGTTTTAATCGGAATTATTCAGCTTTCTAATCATCTAATGAGCTTTTAGGACAATAAAGTTCAAGATTAAGAACTCAGTCTCTTATCTGTTCACCTTTTTAAAAGGTATCCAGGTCGCAATTGAATTTGATTGAAATCTCAAGTTGGATTCTAGCCTGTATATCAAGCGCTTATGACTAGCGAGGCAATAACGCGGCATTCGCGCGAAGCGCGAGGCGAATGCGGAATTCACGTGAAGCGCGAGACGAGCAAGAGGCGCGATGCGAGGGGAGGAAAAAAACCTAACATATTTGGCAACATCTTTGTTAAACCTTTGACTTAAATCTCAGACGCATTTGACGACAACTTTGTCACACATTTGACCTGAGGCTCAGACACATTTGACGACACTTTTCACAGCCTTTGACTTTAATCACAGACATAACTTTGCCGCGCTTCTGTCACACCTTTGACCTGAATCATATTTGACATATTTGAGGACGCCTTTGATAGGGGTACAAATGCTAATGAAATATACCTTTGACGCGCGTCAAAGGTAGGGGTTAAAAGCGTGACAAAAACGGCCTTTATCGCCTGAAGACCCGCCTTTGACCGGGGCAAAGGTAAACATTTGTCGCGCGTCAAAGTTTTTTACAAAGGTGTTCAAAGGTGGCCTTTATCGCCCTTTTGACTTCACCTTTGACGTTCGGTAAATCCGTTTTTTCGTCCCGTGTTTGAGAAAGAAAAAACAACAAAGTCGTGCCTTTTTGACGTTTTTTTTTTGACATTTACACTCACATGGATAGCAGAGAAAGAGCTAGAACGAGTGATTGAAAACAAAAGAGACGAATTTTGTAGAAAGAAAAACATGAAAATTCAAACCGGCGGTGAGACAATAGGGACTTTAAGATTCAACGACGCGACGGCAATGAGAACGTCGCTTAAAAAGCAGAGAGGTCGGCCGGTGTACGGTCACGTGATTACCAACTTTTCTCCGATGGGTAGTTTACCACATTTTCTTACCCACTGGTACTCCGCTGCCCGCGCTTCGCGCGCGAGAGCTCCGCTAATAATGAAAGAAAAAAAAAAAACGTCACCTGTAACTTGAGGGTCAGAGGCGCTGCTGGAGCTCTGTGACGTCACCAAACATGGTCGCCATCTTGGCTGCCATCCTTGAGTTTATCGGAAATTAGAAATCACGGAAAAACAGTGAGAATAAATATTTTTTGCGCTTAACATGTAAAATAACGCATAAATAATTACTTACATCATTTTATCCACAAGCTTAACTTAAATTTGTTCCTGAAAGAAGTTGAAAAAACATGCATTCTCACTCAAAAATGGCTTGACCACCTGCTACTTATGACGTCATATATCGTAATCATATTAACTGGCCATCACTAGACTTGCGTCAAAATGCGCGCCAGGGATAAATGAACAGCTGCAGAAAACTTTAGGTGCTAATGTTTTATCGTCTAGGAAGAGAAGTAGAAAACCCTTAAGGGGGGGGGGGGGGGGGGGTAACTACCCTTCCACCTAACCACGTCCCTTGCCCCCCCCCCCCCTCCTCCTCTTTGTACGTCCGAGGGTTAACTTGGGACAAGAGAGGATAAGGGGGACAGAGAAGGCATCCCCCATACACACCCTTTTCCATAGGTAATTCGTCTCGAGTTATTTTTAAGACTACAGATCCCAAGGGAGATTAGACAACAGCCAATCACATAGCGCGAATGTGTTCCGCGTGGATGACCCTCGTTCATAGCCACGCGTCCTTCACGAATTGACGATGAAAAAAATGGCGGAAGACGCGGAGAGTGATATTGCTATTCGCTTTGTCGACGAAAACGACTAAGGAGAGATTTCTACTAAAGCGGTGTCAGCGAAATGGAAATTAAAAAAGAATCGCCCTTCCTCTCTTGTATAGAGCCAACAGTACAGCAGACAAATCCTTAACACACTGAATATTCTCTCAGGATCATTTATAGTTTACAGTATGAAGAGAGCAATTTCTGGTTGGATATTTATTCTTTTATTAGTCTTTTATCATTAAACAAAAATAACACTTGGCGTCGTACTTGCTTTATTGTACAAACGAACGGTTTCAATAGACCGGCGAAATTTCTCATTTTATTAAAGCACCGAGGTTACGACAACTTCGAGTTAAACTGATTTCACGGTTGTCAAAGAGTCCAGCGATTCCCTTTTCCCAGGTGGCTGCCGACTCATTTCGCTTCAATATTCAGAAATGCTCTCGATCTCTTTACGCTTTCATTGCCTTTCGCCCGAATGTTTTGCACGGCGTCTAGTAATGCGAAACCTCCGCGAAACATCCACGCAGCGCGCGAGGTAACTTTATCCCGATTCTAAAAATAACTCGAGACGAATTACCTATGGAATAGGGTGTGTATGGGGAATGCCTTCTCTGTCCCCTTTATCCTCTCTTGCTTGGGAGCACGCTTCACATCAAAAATGGTAATGGACATACCGAATGTCAATACAGCAATAAAAATGTTGTACGTTACGTTTGCTAAATTAACGAAGGATCCTCTGTTTGCTCTTAGCGTGAACACGTGAGGAGGGCGAGATTGCTTAACAAATATGAATTTTGATAAGGTTATATGAATTATGAATTATTATCATTATTATTATTATTGACTTATTATGAATTTTGATAAGATAATAATGAAAATTATTATTAATAATACAGAGCGCAGAGAGCTGGAACTGAAAGAAAAGAGTTCAATAAAGGGTGAAATAATTAAACTCTGTTTTCAACAAATTGAAACCAAGTGACAGTAGCATAAAATTCACCTGCTCATTTTAATTCTCTAAAGTTGGGCTAATTTATTGCGAAACAAATGCAAAAAAGTTGAACTTTGACAACAAACCATTTCATCAAAAGAAAGAAACATGGCCATATAATCGGTAAGTTAGTGCAAGGGAAAGAAGTTATATCACTACCTTAAGGGCGATGAGTTAATTCTTTACTTGTTTTCTTTTGCTAATACTTTTGCTAATACTTATGCTACTCTACTGGAAACTGCAAACATGCCTTCTCTGCACGACAGGAGAGTCCAGGACATGTGTATTCTTATCTATAAAGTCATTCATGGAATAACACCTACTCCACTTCGCAATCTACTGACGCTTAGAAGTAAATCACGTAATTTACGGGGCGAATTGATTCTTGTACAACCCAGAGTTATCACCACCAAGTATGGACTAAACACCTTTAGGTACTACGGACCAAAAATCTGGAACTCTCTAAATGATGAACTAAGAACTTCTCCGACCCTTAAAAAATTTGTAACACGCATCAGAAAGATCACCTTTGACGCATGTAACTGTTCTTTATGTAACTGTTAGACTATCGTTAATATTGTACTTTTTAGAATCATTATCTGTAAACAATATCGTATCATGATGTAAATAGCTTTCATTTCTTTTTTGTTTGTTTTTAACCTCGACTCATTAGCTATTTAAGCTAGGAGCCTAATAAGCTCCAGACCCTCGAGTATAAATAAAGTTTTCAGTTTTTGTTCTACGATAGTAAGAGATATAATCATGTGGAGCAAAGTTTTTTTGGGATATGATTTCTAGCAGATTTCGATCATGAGGATTTTCTAAAGATCCATTACATGGATGCGGAAAAAATAAAATGAATTAAGCTGCGAAACCACGCGACGACCCTGTTTAAGGAATCTTTGCGGTAACTCTGCTATCTTAAAAGCGTTATGCCTACCAGATATTATAGTGATCCTTTTTCTTTTTAACCACGAGTACGAATTTCAAATTTTATCTTGTTGTATTCCCAGAACTAACTCTGTTTCCTGTCGATGATTAACACAAAAAGTGCAGAAGCCAAAGGGTAGGCGGAATGATACATCGGGTGTACCACCTCAAAACTGATTATCAAAGGCACGCGAGCTGCGTTTAAAAAGTCATGCCTGTACTTGTAGTATCGTAAGCGTAGTCTTATTCAAGCTTCTTATTAAATACCGTAAAATTCCGAAAATAAGCCCCGGCGCTATATTTTTCAAAAGCCCTTTTTGAGGGGCTTATTTTTGGAGGGGCTTATATTCGGAGGGGCTTATCTACGGAGGGAAATTTGCGTTTCAAAATCGATTGGGCTAGCCTTATAGTTGAAAGTAAATTCATCGTTTTTGCTTTGTTTTACTTTGTATTTGAGGGCAATTTTCCAAGTACAAGCCCCCGAGGGGCTTATATTTGGAGGGGCGATTTAACGGAGGGTTTTTTGCGTTGCCCGTTTGGTGGGCTTATATTTGGAGGGGCTTATACATAGAGGGGCTTATTTTCGGAATTTTACGGCAACTTATAATTAGAGGCATGCAAGCCTTGAAACGTTTCTAGCATGAAGTGTTTCATTACGTTTTTGGTTGAACAGATGAACGAATGAGAAAGGGAATAGCACCGCCGTGGCTTTGAACTCTATTTCGACGATTTACGACCAAAGGGAAAATATGAAATAAAATAACACTCCCTTCGAATTGCCATATCTCTTAGTAGTCGTACCCAAAATATGGCCAAGGTACGTGTCTTATCTCCAAAAGTTATTCTTAGCATTGCAAAATCCACGATTTTGCAAAAATTCGTACCCGTGAAACGCAGACAGGGAATGTGCGAAATAAACTCCTGCCTAAATTTCACGCTACGACCCACTCCTCAATTGGTTTTACAGTAAAACTGAGTGACCCATAACTCGCACAAGTTAACCTTCTCACAGTGCCAAATAGCTAAAATTCTATATCAGTAGTCGAAAGAAGTGATCAACTATCGATCGTCTATATTTACGAAGAAAAATAGAAAAGAATAGCTTAGTTTTGTTATTCTTTTGCTCAAAATTTTGGAACAACGTTTTTCTACTTGACTTGATGTATTACTTTGCATAGATACGGGTAAATGCCTCATTTTCATTTAGCGATACATCAATGCAAGATTTTAAACTTTTTTATTTCCGAATATACTGCTTTCGATGAAAATATACTCTAAATAGCAGCTTTCTTGCTTTGCTTTGAGTGCTCGGGAGAACACCTGTTAACACCGTTTATGGGCCAATTGAGACGTCATCCATTTTTTTTTTTATCTTTTTATTTCATTTTTTTCTCCTTTTTTTTCTCTCTGCGTGATTGCTTCCCGCATTAACATGCTGTTTTGTTTGCAAATTTCCTGTAGAAAAGGGGATATCACTGGTAACCATAACACTTATTGAGAATGAAAGATTGCTGGAACGTTTCGAATGAGACTGGTAGAATTATTTCTGAAAAGGAAAGAAGAGCTTGGTTTGCAGCTTTTGTCATCGAGTGTATTGTCATCTTTTTACTGAATGCTTTCACTCTCGCCACCTACATAAGAAACCGCCACTTACGCAAGCGCAGTACGTACCTGATAATAAATCTGACTGTGGCCGATTTACTGGTGGCAACAGTGGCCGGACCTTCTATCATATTCGAAGAAGACAACCTGGAGACGGTGAAGGCTCTTGAACAAGATTTAAGTTTGCAATCATTTTTGTATTTCACGTTACAGGGGCTTTTTTTAGTTGCTTCATTAGCTAATATTTCATTGATCTCGTTAGAGAGGTTACACGCAACACTTTTCCCCTATAGGCACTGTCTTGTTGGAACAGGAGTTTACCTCGCCACTATTTTGTGTAGCTGGTTGTTCTCATTGACTTTGTCATCTGTCTTTTCTCTTCTTTCTTTCCGTGCATCGCTGGCTTCTTTTCTGTATGCCATGGCAGCTTACGTTTTTCTATCCCTTCTCATTCTCACAGTTTCATATTCTATAATCTTCTCAACCGTCAAAAACAACCCTCACACACCTAATGCTGGAACAGCACTTTCAAAAGAAAGGAAACTAACGGTGACCTTATTTACAGTTACTGTGGTCTCTTTTCTGACCATTCTTCCTTGGGCTATTTGGACTGTTGTCCTCCAACGCATATGGAGTAAATTATGCCCTGCAGTATTTTTTCGCATCGATTACTCGTTTGTCTCACTCTATCTTTTCAATTCTATAGTCAATCCCCTAATATATGCAGTAAGAATGCAAGAATTTAGGAAAGTAGCCAGAAAACTTTTTTGTACTAAGACATCAGAACTAGCTCGAGTCCAACCCATGGAACCTCTTACATTGTATGTACGTACTCAAGCAATACCTGTTGAAGAACGAACATAAGAAATGGAAGATTTCCTTAGAAAAGCGCTAACAAGATTGTGGAGGTCTTCTTGCTTTGATATATGTTGTAATCTTTATTAATCAGTGTAACAAAGATATGAGTAGTGAAATAATAAAAAATGAAATAAAATAAAGTAATAATTAAGAAATAGAACGCAAACTGCGGTGGTAAACATTGTTATAGTAAGATACAACTTCAGGAGGAATTATATTGGCTGCAACGCTTGCATTTCCTTACACATGTGCATCTAAATATATGATTCCTTGCCATTCCAGTCATCTCTGTCTCTTTGATGTACAGTGTAACCCCGCTCTACGGACACCCGTCTACAAAGGACAGTTGAGTTTGTCCCGAGCGAAAAAAGCTCAGCAACATATATTTTCTATGAAATTACCCTGATTTTTAAAATCCGGACATCCGCTTAATTTGGACACTAAAACATGGCCCGTGGGTGTTCGTATTGACCGGCCGGCTCCATTGTAATTATTTCAAATGTCAAAAATAATCTTTATTTCAGTGCGATGGTTTACCCTTTTTCATCCGATGATCTCGTCATTTAAGAGGGAATTTGAATGAAAACGATGCGATGGTGAATGACAAGTTGTTTTAAAGGCGCAAAATTGTGGTAAAAGAAAGTAATGTCGCACGCCAAAATCTCACTAGGTTTTAGTTTGATAGGAATGATTTACCCTGCTCAGAGGTCGTTCAATTCCACATTCTTAACTTCCGCTTCCAACATGGCCAATACGTGGGGAGAATTATACAATGTGTACTCAATTTAGTACATTAAGATAAAATAAAAGCTGAACTTAAAAGAAAAAATCGTATAATTAAACAGGGACCTATGCACCCTTACGTTGATATTCTTAAAATAGCCTTGCTAGGTTTGGTGCCCTAACATCCAGTTCTCACTCCTGAATATTTACTTCCGTCTTTGTGGGTTCCAGTCCTCGCTCCTTCTTATTCACTTCTGCGACGGTCCGAACAGGTGTTCACACTTTACCGAAGTATGACACGTACAAAACCTATCCGATATGTCACACTCCACTTTTGAGATCGGCGCGGTCGCTCCGTCACATAATGAGGACTTTATGATCCAACGACGCGACGGCAATGAAAACGTCTCTTAAAAAGTGAATTTGCGTTCTTTCAGTCTATATCGCAATTATTCCTGCCCACTTACTTTGTCAAATGTAGGCGAACCCTTCTGGAGTTGAATTCCTAGGCACCATATCCAAGTACAGTAAGAGAAATAAAATTTCTTCGTTGCTTGTTTACGTCCTCCGTAAAACGCGAGATTAGGCATGTTCACGTCCTAGTCGTGCAAAAACGGGCAGAAAAATATACAAAAAATCATGGTGCACGTTGAAAGCTGTTGTTTTGCTAATATAACCTATTGATTTTTTGTCGTTCTCGTTACCGTCCGCGTCGTTAGATCTTAAAGTCCCGACTTCGTGTCGCAACAATTGTTCAACTGTTGATTACAGAGACGTTTTGGTGGGGTCCGTTATTTTCAAATTGTCATAATGGTACATACATAGGGTTTTAAAATGACTTAAGACTCAACATAAGATGGACGGTGCATAATTTATTCGTTTTCGACAGGACCTGCGAGAAACCGGGATATATTTATCTTGTTAATAGCCACTCTAACAATAACTTAACTTGGGAACACGCTTCATCAAAAAATAATAATGAACAGAAGCTGAAGACAGCAATAAACTTGTTGTGACGTTTGCCAAATTAACGAAAGAACCTCTTTTTGCTTTTTGCGTGAACGCGTAATGAGATCGAAATTGCTTAACAAATAGTAATATACTGAGAAGGTTATAATGAAATTGTTAGAAGTAACACAGAAGAGAGTTGGAACTGAACGGACAGCAGTTCAATAAAGGATGAAATAATTAAACTTTGTTTTGAACAAATTATAACTAAATGACGGTTGCATAAAATTCATCTGTTTATGTTAGTTCTCTAGAGACGGGCTAATTTATTGCGAAATAAATGCACAAAAAGTTCAACTCTGACAACAAAGCAGTGTATTTAAAGAAAAGAACATGGATATTATCGGTAAGTTATGCCGAGGAAAAAACTTATATAATAACTATCTTTAGTGCCTCTTGCGATAAGTTCTTTACTTGTTTCCTTTTTATTCTAAGATAGACTAAGATATATATATCATGTGGAGCAAACTTTTCATGGGACATGATTTTTGGCACATTTCCAGGATTTCGTAAAGATCTATGACATGAATGCGAAAAAAAAACTAAAAAATAAAATAAAATAATATATAGATTTAGCCAGGGCTAAAAGCGAAGCTCTCGTTAATAAATTCAAATTTAAATCAAACAATAAACTTGTAATCCACAGATCAGGGCACATTCATTTGACGTTTGAGGCAAAGGCTAAGTGATTTAAGAGAAAAATAATTTGACAGTCCAAGAGTGAAACAGCTTTTACATCGAGTTATTAAATAGTCTTATTTGTACACCCAAAAATAGCAATCATGTTCGATCACAGCGATCACAGTAGATTAGGCCTGGAAAACAAATAGACCTACCTATTCGTGTATTGTATTTGCATAAGCTGTTGCATCATAATGTGGCATTCACCACTCTCTCCAACATTGCTCCGTTTAGACAATGGATAATTGGACAACCCCGAAATATAATTTTGAGAAACACACGCGCCACGATAGTCCTGGGTGGCAGCAAATTTACACGTTGCATTCCTCTGTCTAAAAGAGAGGCCAAAATAAAAAATCAGGCCGGATTTTTTGTGTTCGACAAGTTTAGTTTACTAGTAAATCTTGGCGACGAATCTGGTGGCGTATAAACCAGCCTTTTAAACATACTTTTTCTCATCACGTCTCAGGTAAACAGTACTATGAGGCCCTTGTTTTTATCATACAGACCTTGGACAGAATTTGTTCTTTTTTGCCCTATTTAAACATATAATTCTGCAGTTTTTCACAATTTGCACTCATTCAATATCCACGACGATCAGATGCACAACAAATTATAGCAATGAATTTAGCCTGAGTATCAGGCGCTTCTGGAGGAAAGGGGAAAGATGGAAGCGAAAAAGGGTGAGAGAATTCTATAATGCCGGGACTTTTCAGTTAGAAAAATCTGGTCCTATGTGATATACAGGGTAATAATTATGGGCTTTTAATGAAAACGATAAAAAAATTCACAAAATCACTTTTCGGCCAGCCGGACGGGTCTCACTTTTGACAGGCACCAAATTTGCAGTGCGATTAATAGAGTTACCATTTACGCTTCAACATGATAGATAAATTGTTATGTTTAGGTTTTATTTCCCTTTATTTATTAAACTGCGTATGGTTTTGCCATGTGTAATCTTTAAAAGCGAGTGATATTTACGCGCGGCGTTTTGAGTATTCCTGCATGCGATGTTTATGTTCGACTGGATACAACCGGTGCAGCGATAAAAATTGCGAGAGGGACTACTAACAATCAATAAAATAAATATAATTCGGTGAAACATTTACAGAGACAATAATTTTCATTCACGAAGAGAAGTATTGAGAGTAAAGTGTCTCTGAAAATCATGAGTCGGGTAAGGATAAGCTTATTTATGTTTTAAGCCGGCTTCCAGGTGTTGGCTCTTTTTCAAGATGAACTGGAGGCAAGAAAATCGCTCAGAGCTTTCTGTTTACAGCCAAACTCATAACTAAATAATCTTCGGAACATTTTCTTTGAATTTGCGGTCAAAAAATGACGAAAGGCTTTTTAAACCTGATACTATTGTAGGTTAGATCATTGCTCGTGTATAAACTCAGCTGATAAACTTAAAGCCGCATAAACCATACGCTCGACTTCAGGAAACCGGAAAAAAAAACCACATCAAAGACAACAATTTCTCAGGCTTACCAGTCGAGATGCTGCTTCTGAAGGTCATCAAGTGTTCTAGAATTTTCAACCCTCTTACGCCTCAAGCAAGGGCAAGTGAGTAAGCTCAGATTGAAAACGTTGCCACCTGAAATCGGATTTCCAATGACTTTGACAAGCGGTGCATTTGTCAACAAGAAGCGCAATAAACAAACCAGCCATGAATTACGGAACAATCTTGAAAGCAGCTGTATTTCATTTTGTGCACCAAGTAGAAAAAGACAGCTTAAAACATCACAAGATGACACAAAACTCTGTAAGCTCCAGCTATCAGTAAGCAATTTCCAGACGCTGCATAAATTTTCCGCATGAACTCACCTGTCAAATTTTGACCAATCAGAACATAAAAATTGGACGTAGAGCGTGATCAACGCGTGACAGCGGGAAAAGTCAAAGGTGATTGCTTTCCCTGCATATAAATGTAAAAGCCGGTTGAATTTTCGCGTCCGAGGTCAGTTCGAAATCAACATTTTAAAAGTGAGGCTCATGAACTCGACTTATTTCATATGCATTTTAAAAAAATCGAACTTGAGCCTGCGATGATTGAAACATAGCAACTTGTCAGCGGATACCTTAAAAAAAACACTAGAACTCAGTGGGTCGACACCTGAGCCCGCGATAGGGTCAGGCGATACTGGTCAGCAGAAACACTATTTTGACAGCTGTCAATTAATCAAAACATGGATGTACAATATCAGGTTGTAGGCTCCCAAACTAGCTAGAAAGTGCGAGATTAAACGTTGGTATGCCTGTGGTGCGGACGAACGGAAGGTCGGGTGGTCGGTGTACGGTCACGTGATGGCCGAATTTTCTAAGTTGGATAGATTTTCTCCGCTATGGGACTTCGAATTGAGCCAGTGATCAAATAAAATATCAGCGCAAAACTTTAAACAATACGTGACCTCAATGGACAGACAAATGAGCCCGCGATACACTCAGGTGATGATGGTCAGCGTATACTCTAGTTTTACAGCTGTCAATTAACCTTCATTAGAATGGCGAATATTCGAATTAACAGACTACGAGTGTGAGTAAGACATATCCGTCCGGCATGTAGTGGAAAATGCCAGATCGTGTACCTGAGCGAACCTGAGCCCACGTTATTAGTTTTCTGATAGTAGCCTGCACATGTCCCATTTTGACAGCTGTCAATTGACCTTAACTTGGCTTACCAATATAACTTTAAACGACTGTCAGCCAACTGATAGCCTTGCCCGGTGTAGTTTCGTTTTTATGTTGAATTGGTAAGTGTGACATTATATCAGCTTATATGTATGGGCAAAACGACTGGTCTTTCATCTGAGCCCGCGAGATGGTCATGTGATAATTGTCAGCGGATGTCTGATTTTGACAGCTGTCAATCTAATCGCACTCATAGGATGGCTTACATAACTAAGAGGCTAGTCAAGTTGTGCAAGATCTATTATGACATTTGACATCGGCTTACATGAAGTGTGTGTACGGGTGGGCGTACTCTACGTCATAACCAAATTTTCTCGGATGGATAGTTTACCAAATTTTCTTACCCATGGTGCTCCGCCCCGCGCGCGCGAGGAGCTCCGCTAAAAAGCTGCGAAAGCGTACTCCCCAACCTGCACGTGACGACCCTGTTAAAGGAATCTTTGCGGTAACTTTGCTATCTTAGAAGCGTAATGCCTACATATTGTAATAGCGATCCTTTTTGTCTTTAAATGTCATAGCACGAAGTAGGAACCTAAGCACCCTATGTTGATGTTCTTAAAAATATACTTGCCTAGTACCTAAGCCTCATTATTCAAAGAGGCTGATACGTTTTGGGCCACGTGGTCTGTACTACATACGCCACTATCGATATATCAAAATTCATTATGATAGTGAGTCCAGGGGGACACAACCAAAAATTAATATTTACAAATGAATAAATAAATAAGGGAATAAACATGTTAGTTCTTTTTTTGAAGTCTCTAAAACTCTCCGTGCATCATGTTGAATTTTATGTATTTGAAAGAGGATATTCATTTAGTTTTTAATAAGCTCGACGTATAGGTGACATTTTCATCAGCGCGAAGGCATGGCATAAAGTCACTTAAAAATGATGAATAACAATCAGATAAAAGCAACCAGAAAGTGGTTCTAAGGAATAAATCTATAACAACTCAAATTAAGATCTAGGAATAGTTGGTTTCTAAAAAATCTGAATGTTTTGCGTCTTACTGAACTTTTCCATTGTTTACTTAACTAGTTAATATAAATTGTCATATGTTTTGAAAGCTATTTGTTACTTAAGTTTAGGAATAACTTTATGTAGATTCCAAAACTAATATGTTTGATAACCTATGTCAAATAAGCAAGTGACACATTGATTAGGCTATGATCGACACTACCAAGCTGCTTGTAATATATACGTGAAGTCTTGAATTAAAATTCATGCTTACTGAAAAAAAGAAAACTACTTGGGGAAATAAAAGTTTCACTTGTTTATCTTGAGTTCCCTTAAAAGCCAGAAAAAAGATATTCTAAATCCTGTCCATAATCGGCAAAAGAAGCGAAAAGGAAACAGTGAAATTGAAATTACTACACAGAGTCAAAGAGTACACTTTTCGACTGTGAGCCTTAATTTCGGTTGTTATGTTTAAAATTACTCGCCAGATAAAGATATTGTCCATTGATTCTTGTTGCATGGGACAAACAACCGAAACGTAAATCACTTGAAATTTTGTCTACTTTTTATCATTAACGATTGAAAAGAATAATTTGCGTCAGTTGCGAGTAAAAAAAAAAAAAAAGAAAAGAAAGAAAAAAAAGAAAAGAAACAAACAAACAAAAAGAAAGCATGGTAAGTTCATCGTTTACATATCAAGAGGCCATCAAATCTACAATCCATCATATTAGCTGCCATATATGCGTACTTTTCGTTTTATTTTCAATGACAACAGAAACAGTATAAAGGTAGTGAGCCCTATAGGCAGATTAAACCAACTGGATCAGGTTAATTCCTCAAAATTCTTGATATTCAGGCAAAATATTTTTAAGTTCGTATGGCAAGCTTACTCCTTGTAGACTTTCTTTAAAACTTTTGTCTATTTCTCGGCACGGATTCACTGATGTTAATTTTTCCTGCATATACTCCTCAAAAAGTAGGTAACATCTATCCTGCGATATGTTTTATGTATTTCTGCACTTCTTCCTTTCAGTATTAGTCAGAAGTTCAGCTTTTTGGTCTTCGGATAACTGTGCACCCGTTATTTTAATTAGGCGAGAACGGAATCATAACTGGATTTTGTTTTTTACTTACCGCCACCTACACTGGGTAACGCTCTTTTTATACAACTGAAAAATAAATAAAAGAGTAAATAAAAATAGATAAAGAAAATTTTCGTTGTTTAGGGCAATTGAACAACTTTATTAGTGAAGGAAACGTAGTGGGCATTATAGTGATGTATTAATTACCATGGAATTTAACTGAACATCAATGAAAAATTAACAACGTGCTTTGTGCTTACTTCAAACAGAACAGCTGCACGCTAAAGGACCTAAGGTTACAAATTTTTGGTGTTCAAGGCCAGTGACAGGCTAAAACAGTCACCAAGAGGTTCTCTGTGGACCTTTAGGGTATTCATTTATTTGTTTTTAATTTATCTATTAATTTATTATTTTTCATATTTTTCTAGCACGATCTCAGGTGACTTCATTCAGTGTGTTTCATTTCCCAAATTGTCGTAGAAATCCACTCCAAAGTTCTACTCTTTTGTTAATTCTTATTACTGTCACTAAGTGGTTGATTTAATTTACGTTTTCTTTTTCCTTCGTAATTGATAGTTACATGCATGTCAGAGAAAGCAACGCTTTAGCTGTAAGATGAATCTGAGTACATTTCATTCAGTAAACGACTGAAGTGCTCATCATTCCTTAAACAAATAGAAGAATGTATATGGTTTGCAAGTTATGTCACGAAGCAGTTTTCATTGTTTTAGTAAACGCCTTCACAATCGCCACCTTCGCAACTAACCACCAATCACGCAAGCGCAGTACGTACCTGATAATAATTCCGACTGTGGCTGATTTACTATTTGGAACAACTGAAGGCCTGTTATCCATATTGGAACCAGCTATCCCTGAGAGGTACCTGTCATGCTCTACAGAAAAGTGGATGGTTCAGCTCGCAAGAACTAATACGTTACCGACTTTGTATTGATTTCTTTAGAAAGATTACATGATACAATATATCCTTTCAAGCACTGCCTTATTGAGATAGATAGTTTATTCTGATTAAAATCGCAGCCAAAAGCTGAATTAGATTAATCGTTACAATAATAAAATCTAATAAAAATATGAGAAAAAATATAAGAAAAATGTACACATATGTAGCTAAAATTTAATTGCAGTTGCTGTATATTAATGTGTTCTTAAGTTTCTTCGTCTTAGCCAGAGGGACATTAATTAAAATTCCTCTTTCGTCTTTAATTGGATTCACAAGTTTTACGAGGTGGCAAGAGCTCATGCAGTTTATGGTCTGAGTTACAAGTGATGGAATCAAAAAGTTTAGTTGTGATAGACTGCCTGCGTCGAGAGAGCGTCTCCAAGTTGGCTTGATGTAATGCGTCTCTATACGGTACAAACGGAAAAATAATTCACGTGGCGCGCTTCTGTAGCTGTTCTAGCTCTGCGGATAAATATGCGGGAAGCGCGTTGTGAAACACCGGGCATGCGTATTCCGTTACTGGGCGGATACAGGTCAAGTAAAAGATTAGCAGATCTTTGGTTGGGAATATTCGCTTCCTTCAGTTGTTTATGAAAATATAATCGACTCGCTACTTTTTTACTTATTTCAGCAACATGACAGCTCCACCGGAGGTCGGATGATATATTTAGACCTAACAACTTAACAGTGGACACTACCTCTACTGCTTTTCCGTTGATAACAATGGGAGCAAAGTCCGCGGCTGATTTAGCGAACGAAATCCGTATTTCCTTACACTTTGACTCGTTTAGCTGGAACTTGTTTTGGTTAGACTTAGCGATCAGTTCCTTCACATCAGATTGGATACGGCTGTCTTCCTTCTTGTCAACACACTCTGCAATAGCTGTGTCATCCACGTATTTCCACAGTTCCGTGTTACTAATGTTGATGTCATCAAGCATGAGAATAAACAGCCACGGCCCGAGCTTGGTTCCCTGAGGCACCCCTGCCGGTACGTTCCTCCATTCAGACAAGCAAAAGGAAAGGTTTACTTTAGGATTATTGTTTTCAGTTGGTTGCTGGCATTGGCTCTAGTCTAGTTTGTGTTTGCTTTTCTTTTATTGCGTGTTTCGATTGTATTCCCATACGTATGCATCTTTCGTTTTTATCACCCTTCTAATTCTCGCAGTCTCTTATGTTAGGATTATTCTAAACGTCAACTGAAATATCCTCCCTCGGCATAGAACTTTGGCTCGTTACTTTTGGGAGAGCGAAAACTATCGCTAACATTATTTATAATGACCGTGGCCTCGTTTGTGACCATTCTTTCTGCCGTTATTTGGGATGCCATAATTGCAGACCACTTGTGGCAGGATGAAGTGATAGCTTATCGTATCTCTTATACGTTTGGCGCATTGTATTTATTCAATCCTATCTTGAATTCCCTTATTTATGCTATAAGAATGCAGGAGTTCAGGAGAGCAGCTAAGAAACTTATTTGTAAGAAGAAATCAGAATCAATAGATATCGAACCTGTTGAAAGTCTTGCGATGTAGCAGTCTGTCCTTCACTCACGACCCTGTCCATCTATTAGCCAAGTTAGCCACTTTTGAGCATCATATTCTCGTTAGAATGTCTGTCTTTTGTTTAGTTTTTCTTCCAATGAAATCCGCTGCGCTCACGTGAGTCCCCACAATCCAATGGCTGTCAGTGTATTGCTCCATGTCAGGTACTCCGGATTCCCATCCGGAATCGGAGAAACCTTTGCTCGTGAAATCCAGAATCTGGGAATTTTTTCTCGGATTTTTGCTCGTGGAATTCGAATTCGAGGGCTTTGGAATCTGTCATCCAGCTTGAATTATCAGGGATTCTGCAAACGATTGGAATCCGGAATCCAAATTCCACTGACAAGGAATTCGGATTTCCATTGTCTGGAATTCGGAAGCGACACCGACCACAGTGGGGAGTCGAGAATCCTGGACTGGGTTGGATTACCTCGCATGGGACTGTCTGACCCAGATGAATTAGGGGAAACCAACGAAGGTTTCCCCCTAAATGCACTGAAAACCCATCTTAGGATATTCAGGGTCAGGGTACTTTTAGATCTCTAGGAATGTATTATAAACGGCGCTAAAAAATTCGTATCTGCAAGGTCCGGCATCCTGAGGGGGAACTTGAGTATTTTTCGAAATCACAAAGGCTTCAGTATTATTTTCCCGAAAGCTTAGTTGGAATTTTCGACATATTACGAAAGTGAGAATTTTTCTTATTCCTCTCTCCATCACGTTTTTGAATCTGAAAATTTCAGGTTTCCTTTCTTCTACGAAAAATAGCGTAAACTGGGGAATGAAGTGTGAAAAATGAAACTGCGGAAAATCGTAAAGAATTTATTACATTTTAGCTTCCAAGACTGTATATGAATGGAAGGGTCAACTAGAATGTTTTAGCTGTCTTCAAGTAACAGAAAATGCTAGGCAATATTTGCTTCTCTAGATAATTTACAGAAAACAGTCGTTGGGTGCCCCGATACCTAAGATTGTAGATGAAGGCACTTTTGGTATTATGGGTCAAACCCTCCAGAAGCGACCAACCAAAGTGCGAAGACTTCGTGGTCGTCGCTTTTCTAAGTAGAGGTCCCGAAACACCTACTTGGAAATGAGTTCATTGAGTGCAATTGCAAGTTGTAGTTCCATGGGACAAAAGGTTAATAGATCAGTTGGTCGCTTACAAGAGGTGGTCATTTACGTGAGAGTTCCGAGTTTTTATGGTGGAGAGAGGCGACGACCAGAAATACGTCTGCGTCAGCGGGCTATAAAGCTAATTCATTGGAAAAAATTGGCGGTTTTAGGATAGGGAGTCACTTATACAAAGCGGTCACTTACAATTTTGTCATACATATTTTTAAAGGTAGTCCTTACTTCCAAGTCTCTTCCGGAACTGAAATCTGTTGATCAATTTAGTTCGGCCTATGTAAAAATCATAAACATTTAGTACATATAAATACATAAATTGTACTCTCACTGCATGACTGGCCTCAAGTCATAGAACTTACTTTAAACTGACTTGAACTAACTGCATCCCATATCATTGTCGTGTTGAGGAATAGAACTCCGTGACAAGGCCCCTTTGGAGGATAACAGACGTTATTACACATTCAACTCACTATCACTTTTCTGATCGGCCGAAAGCGTACAGTGAATTTTCGAAATCAGCGCCTGGGGCGTCATCTAGCTGCAGTTTATACAATAATCATGTCAAGGTGATTTCATGTAAGACCGGTATCATGGGAATAGCCCCTTTCTTGCTGTTGCTGCGGATGATGATTTTATTTTGTTTGTTTGTTTTACGAACGAAGGCATGGCAGCCCATGTCTCAAGATATTTGCCACGTGATTATCGACGACTCACGTGGCTGAATGTCGCCGGAGCCTGACATTGTGGACCTTAGGAACGGTGCCCACTATTGTTACTGCGCACATTTTCTGCGCATGTCAAGGTAGTTGCGCACGACGCGAAAGACATGCGCAACACGCAGGACACGTGGACTGGTTTTGACTCCTGTAAGTCTGGGAGGTTCTAGTTATTTCTTGTGGAAAAAATGCGTCGATTTTCAACAGATGCAAAATAATTTCTATTTACCTTGTCAGTTCTTTGAAAAGTATGCGCATGTTGCAATTTCTGCCGTATGATCAATCTGACCGAACATTTTATAGTCAAACAAAAGTCAATTCTAAAACATCAAAAGTTATTGCTTCAAGAGGTTACGCTTAGAGCTTGGGTATTAAAAAATCCCTTAAAAGGCAAGGACCAGTAAATCAGAAGGAAGCTCTAAGTCCACCGCTTGATCGAGAAACTGCAAGCTTACCTTTCACTCGCGTCATTCACGTTTTATCAGCTAATCGCCTCAAAACTCTTTCCCGAATATTTCTTTAATTTTGTAAGATTTTTTGTCCTGTAATGTTCTGCTTCACTTTCTGTTTTTGCTCTGTTCCGTGGATTGTTGTTCTCTCTGACTATTAGCCATTTTGGATATCCCAGAGTACTCCGCGTTGAGTGAAGCAATAGTGAAAACTGACCGGGGAGGGATGAGAAAAAATGTAAATAACCCCCAAAGCGATTAAGTTAAGGTCGAAACCAACCAATTTAACCTCTAAAAATGCGTGGTAACCCCTACTTCTTATCTTACCAAATGAAAGTAATAAGCCTACTCATGATCAGCAAACGACCAATTTTTGGTTCGGCGAAAGTGTCGTTTACACTATTTTTAAGGCAAAGGCGTGGAGAGGGGTAACTGCTGATAAATTCCCAGTTGTGCTGTTATTTAAAAAAAGACTTATAAAGAGCAGTTGTTATGTTATCATTATCATTGCATTTGTGCCAGTTCACGCGTACAGTCTGAAATTTGGGAAAAAAAATAACTTTTTGTCTAGGGCCAATCATCGTGTACAAAGCTAATTGCGTGATCTGTTTGTTGGCGCCTAGTTTGATGCGCAGGGAGATGACAACTACTAGGATTTGGAGTAAATATGCCACCAGCGTGACGGTTTAATAAATGATAAACATTGAATATACAGAAACTGTAACTTGTTAGATCTCAAACATCAAAGGTGGGGGAAAAACCCGCCATAAGCCACTAACCTGTGGCCACCCCACCGGCCAACAAACAGATCACGCGAAAAGCGATTACTGGCAAATAAATGCAAAAGGACGTCGCAGCCCATGCTTGAACGACATGTACAAATAGGACTATCGTATAGAAAAGCAACGGCCTGCAGCCCATGTCTGAACAGACCTATGCTTTGTAAAAACGTAACGTTAAACTTAGATCCAAGCGCGGATAGTTTAGCCCCCCGTGAACAAGACAGTTAGTCCGCAGCCCATGTCTGAACAAACCTTTGCCTTGCAACGTGTGGCTTAATACTGTGTACAGTTAACACTAAGCCTTAAGCAAATGATTGATAGCCCTAATCTAGCAAGAATAGCAGCCCATGACTGAACTATTCTAGAGTATTTAGAAAGGATAAATTCGCGTGCCCATGAAATAGCAGCCCTTGTCTGAACTAGATCAGGGACGTCAAAATTAGCAGCTTAAATCGTTTTGGGCATTAGCCGACAAAGCACCTGAACGGAGGTACGATTTAAACGCATCAGATTGCCAGCGACCAAGTCTGCGAATTTGGGAATCAGAGAAACCTTGCTCGGAAGCGTGAGTTGCGGCTCCAATGCGGAAACTATGGCCTTTGTAACGGCTCGTGTCTAAACCACAAAAAACAAGGCAACGTTTTAATGCAGTATTGAACGAGCTGATGGTGACCGGGCGCAGATCACTTTCACAATATAGAGGACCAGGAGCAGCGCCTCTCATGCCACAGTAATCAAGTAGTGTTTGGACTGGGAAAACTAACACAGAATTTTCTCTTGCGATTAGGATTTCAAAGGCTTTATTCGCTGTGTTGTGTTTGAATTTGCGTATTGTCAACTTGGCCATACTTATGCGCCCGTTTGATGATATAAAACAAAGATCGTCAAATTGCAGAACATCCCCGCCCGAATCCACATTTTTGGTCGCTAGCTCTCCGATACGAAAGAAACCATAAAAGCCGTCGTAAACATTGTAGCATATCGCTTCCTTTGTGCCGCCGAGGAATGAGTCGATCTGAGCGAACTTACTAACTGGTGAAGTAATGGACGCGATATTGGCAGTCGGATATCGGAAACTCTATTTCGGCTAGTTGCCGTCAACAGCTTTTGTATCAAAAAGGATTTCTTTCGGTCACCAATACCGCTAAGACGGTGAACATAGCCGATGGCCGAGACATATGAGTGAAAAGTAGCAACGGCAAATTTTTTGGAGCTAAGGTACGAAATGAATAAGGCTAAGGCATCAATTGACACAGGGATTAGGTGGGTTTCGCAAGCACTGTAGAATCTAGCATGAAACTGCCGATAACACGTCCATGCACGCTGATACGCTTTTTGAGATCCGGCTGTTAGACTAGAATTGAGAAGTTCGTTCAACTGAGCGACCAATTCCTGGGCTGAAGGTTCTCGGGAACTGGCGTTGGGAATTCGTCCATTCCAGGGGATATTGCCTTGAACCGCTCTATCTGAAAACGGGAGATTAAGTCGGCGCGCTCGTTAAGCTGCAACCCTACCGGCTTCGATTTCCTTGTTTAATTTATCTGTTACGATGTTTGGTTGATCGTTGGCACTACGCAAATTTGGAGATTCGAAGCTTGATCTTAAATTAGAGTAATGAATATGAAACCCATATAAGAAGCCTTTTATCAAAAAGTTTTTTTTATAAGGGGTCGGTAATCACGCAGAACTGAAGTGAGACGGTCAATTCTTACGGGGGTGACTGGATTGCTCTCTAGTAGACGCGCTAGCCGCTGTTGTTCCACTAGGCTTAATGCTCGAGGTTGGTTGCTCCCCTCCCTCTGAACAATTTCTGGCTGCGTGCTTACCTCCACATCGGGAGCAGATGTGGGTAAAGGAACATAAGGAACAGAACCTCCCGTTACTAAAGTTAAAGCATGTTCCTTGAACGATAGGGATTTGTCGTGATTTTCCGACTCGCCCGGCGGGAAAGTTACCTCTCTGGGGACGAAAAGGCAAGTTAACTGAAGTGGCCTCGAGCCATAACTCCCACTGGACTTCCTCTCAAGGGTACCTATCGGGGGCGGACTGGCGCAAATATCTAAATTGCTCATCATAGTAAGCCCAGTTTCCGTTTTTGTTTGCAATGGCACGAACGGTCTCACAATATTTTAGCAAATCGGCCGTGTCCCCCGCGAACTTCTGCCAATAAATGGCCATAAACGTGTGGAACGCCGTGACCCACTGCTGAATACTATTCAATTCACGTGGGGCGCTAGCTGGCTCTAATGTAATCTGCGGCTTATTGCCATTGCCTGTAGCCGAAAGCCCAAGAGCAAAATGCTCTTGTGGAACCGCGGTTTGGAGCAGTGCTCCAAGTGTACAAATTCGTTAGCCCAAATTTTGGATTTTATTTTGTCGCTAACTGCACTTCCAAGGGGGATGGCGACGCTTGAAAAAAGGGGTGTGGTGGGCATACTCTGAACTTAGGCGATACAATATTACCTCCAGAAGTCCCGGCAATAGCTTGCGTCGCTTGCACAACAGAATCCTGGACTATCGAGGCTGTAGTAGGCACGTGGGCGGACACCACGGTCGACGTTGATGCTGCGTTAGTTGACGTTGTTACTGACGGTGGTGGTCGTAGCGCGTCCTGGACGGCCTTTTGGACAGCCAGAGAAAGGGCACTGGACAGCGCTGTAACATGTACTTGCATCGTGCCGTCTTGTTGATTAGAGATACTATTTGACAAGCTGCTCGACGTGCTAGCGGTACTGGTTGCCATGCTGTTTACTGAAGAGGCAGAAGGGCCAGAACGTCTCAGACGCTTACTTCGTGGAGGCATACTTGTAAAGAATAGAGAGTGTTAATTTATCCAAACGTATTAATGTTCTCGTGTAACTCGTAATCTGTAGTTGTATCGCAATAACTGCCACAGGTCAAATAAATGCGGTATTAAAATTAAGAATTGTCATTAGATCGTACGCTCGTATCCTCAAATACTTACAAATAGCTTGGGACTCCGAGTGCTATGGCACGCAACACAGGCGGCCCACTAATTTGGAGACAAAGCATAAAATCGACCGTGACAAGCCAAACAAGGCTCAAGGACAAACAATGCGTTGTGAGTACAATGGCAAATTACACTACCAAGTACCAACGCAAAAAGAATATTTAACTTGGCGGTATGTCCAATAAAGAGGAAATAATGAACTATAGTACAGATCTAAGACTCTAACTTTGTACATCATTGAACACTTTAAGTGATTGGATCAAAGCCCCCCTCAAACTTCGATAAAGTTTAAACTGTCCACGTTGGTTCAGATGAAATCCATCGTGCAATAAGAATGACTGTGTTGTCCTCCAAAATCCCCTGTGTCTCCAGTAAAATGCAAATGGAAGGGGCTGTAGGACAACGCGTAAATAATCCGTCAACGAGCGAATGCGTACGTTTAAGTGCGCGTTCTCTCTTAGTATAGTTTGGCACACGCAAACCACGGTTACGCCGAATTGTTCATGTAATAGCTTTGTTAGGTCCTCTAACTGTGAACCGACAGTTAGAGCAGAACGGATTGAACGATCACTGATATCGTTCGTACCCAACTGTAGAATAACAATGTCAGGCGAAAATTGTCGGACTATCTCCAAATCGTAGCGTATGACTTTGGCCACAGTTCGTCCCCCTACTCCATGCCAGCACAGGTTCATAGGGGTGGTGATATCAAAATCCTCCCGTAAAGCGTTTGTAGGCAGACGTACCAACTCATGCAAACGCCTGATGAAGGAGTGCCCCAAAATCAAAACCCGAGGTTCAGCCATAACTACACATCGAGAGAGAAAACTACACGTAAGTGCTACGCATGCTACGAAGAAATAACAAAGTAGCGTACTTGCCTTAGCACGGTGCGTAGAAATTGAGTCAAAGACTGACGATGTTCCTGCGTTGCTATCTGAACCAACAATGAATCACAAAGCATTGATTGCATGATTTGAGCCTGCAAGGAATTCTAACAATTTCCCTATCTCCATCCCAGATGCAGATAAGACAAACAACCAGGAAATTAGCCCTTCACAAAAATGTCATTAAGCCATTAGCTTAATGGGTGTTTTTTATCATTTTTCTAAAAAAATGCCTATTCAGCGTTTTTCTCCATATTGAAGCGCAGTTATCTCTGAAAAATGTGTGGTTACCACCAGTTTTCTTTTTGGATTTCAATAGCCCCTGATATGATCTACTTGTCTCACATCGTCATTAACTGGGAAAAAATACTTACCATTAGTGGGCACCGTCCTTAACGGGGTATTCGGGGCCAAATACGGGGGACTTACCGAGCCCCCATAGGGTTTGACTAAAGAACTAAAATCCGGAATCCGGAATCGAGGCCCAAGCGGAATGACTCTGAAGTTTAGTGATAAGGATCAGGAAACTGGTGCAACCTGGACTGAAACTTGATTCACTCAGTCTCCTAACCCAAATCACTAAAACTTCATAGTCATTTGGCGTTCGGCGTGTTTTTTTTTTCCGGACCCCGGGTTTTAGGTAAACCCGGCCCTGCAAACTTAGGGGGACTTTCGAGAAACGGGCCCCAGGTCTCTCTGCTTTGAAGCAGTTGTAGAGTTGGACAGTAACTCATTTCCACCCCCTCCCCGCTCTTTTACTTGCACCAGTTTTCGCGGAGTCTTTGACTCTCGTTCCTCGTTCCTTGTTCCTAAACCACACGGAAACGCTTGCTACACAGGCTACAAAATAATAATAATATACTAGATTAAAATGAAAATAAAAATAGAGAACAGCGTACCGTGATATTTCGCGATTTTGTCTTAGTTTTATTTTCGTAAATCTCGTGCAGAGGGCATTTGTCACAAATCAATAAAACATATATATTTCAAAGCAAGATTGTAAACTTGCAACTGCCCTACATAGAACCTTATGAACAAGACAAAACATAACTACTTGCTGTGTATGCTGTCTATGCAATGTATATATACTGTTCAGAGCTTAAAACGCAACTTGAGATGTTCAGTAAGTGTGCACAGTACAAAAAACACCCGGACTCATAACATTTTTATAATTCTTATTGTTTTGTTTTCGAAAATGGTATTAATATTCGTATGCTTGAATTTCGCGCAATCTTTTGTTTACGTGTAATAATTAACTCTGGCGAAAATCGCGAAATTTAATACAATCTATACACCCCAGTTTGGTTTTTGTAGCATTACGCTGAAAAAATAATTGTAAAACCACGCTGCACGCTCTGTTTTCTGCCGCTTTCGATGTCCTTTGCAAACAGCAAATTATTCCAGTTCTAGTTTTCTGATTCCTGGTGCGCAAATCGCCCGTGTTAATGGACGAATGCAAACTAGCTCTTTGTAGCAGGAAACGCAAATTTTCCACAAATTTATTTAGATAACGCTTCTCACTTTCAAAAAATTTGTCATTGTGTTACACGCGCACAGAAAGTCGCTTCAGCGACCCATGGGGAAAGCCCCCGTTCGATATACATGTATCAAAATTCTATCATGACTTCGAGGCTTTCTGGTCATTTTTCTACATATGGTTTGATATTCTTTGTGTTCAAATCTCTTCTGGGAATTGCGAGACAATGGAGTGGGTGAAAATTTGCAATTTTGACCCTAAAGCCTTGGAGTAATGTTAGAATTTTAATATATCGAACCTAAGCTATTGTCAGTTATCATATAAAACATAAGGACACGTTAATTAGAGAACACGTGACAGGAAATTGAACATATGGACGCCATAAGGTCATTGTTTTGTCTCCAAAAGTAATCAAATTGCCTTGATCTATTTACGTTAATTGTTGTTTCTTGGTAGGCGTATGTAATGCTGGGCTGTCATTGAATTAAATTGCGTCAGTCTTACCCTAAAAAGGAAGAGTAATGATTCATGTTTGCCTTAAGTTGCATGCATAAATTTCACCTGCTTATCTGTTCTCCATGCAAGGTTCTTGCTAAGGCGAAGTGCCGGTAAACACGAGAGCTCCTCACAAAACTGTTCATAAAAGGAAGGAAGAAGGGTTAATGTGAGTAAGTATACCAAAACGAAAAAGTATAATCAAAATCGAAATGGCTGCAGTGACTAATTATGTGCATGTTTGGGATGATCATTGGTGTTTTTCCATAACCAAGGGATATTTCTCAAGCGATGGGTATTCAGTAGAAGGACCTGCCGCTAATTCATAGCTGTCATATGTTGATAACTCAGACATTTATTAATCTCTAAAAAGGTCATCCAAACCCACTGTCGATTATGACACGTGTTATTCTCTCAGGTTATTAGAAGGCACAACAATATTTTTGTTAGAGCTCAGTTACCAAATAAGGATTAATGCAGAATTATTCGTCTACAAAGCGAAATATTCTGATGTACTTTTATCAAATATGTTGAACTTTTTTCCATGTCGATGCTATTCGATTATACCATTAGCTAGCCTTATAGTCAAATATTTCTAAGCTGTATTAAATGTTTTAAAAACGTTTTATCCGTTTTTCAGCAAGCGGAATTGATTAAGAGGATTTTCGGCGAAGTTAATTGAAAAGCACCTGTTAGTATAGGTAACAGCATGATTCGTAGTGATATTTGGCATAAATACCACGAGTGATATTTCCAATTTGTTATACGTAATTTCACGAGCCGTTAGGCGAGTGAAATTTGTGACAATTTGGAAATATCACGAGTGGTATTTATGCCAAATATCACGTACAAATCATGCTATTATTTGTTTATAGTACTACCCGGAAAAGGTTTGTAATTTTCACATGTAGGCATTTCAAATTAAGCTGAAATACTACTGCTCTAAGCCAATCAAATTGCAGAAATTTCTCATGTAGTGGTATAAGCTGTGGAATTGACGCCTGTTCAGACTGTTTATGCCAAAGGTATCTATGAAAACCACTTACCTACGGTAGTATTAGATCATTCTAAAGAATAGGTTCTCGTATCTTTTAGAGAGCGTTCATTGTGGGTAAGGACTATGAGGATTTTTCAGTTTGGAAAAACATTTTAAGGGTGGCCCCTAATTTACACGTACCCAATCCTCACCTCCGCGCCCCCCCCCCCTCCCTCCCCCCCAAAAATAGACTTTCATTGGATACAATCTAGCGCAGCCCTCCCCACCCTTCTCAAAAATTTTGTACACCAGAAAGTTGTATTCACGACTTAAAGTGTCTCGTGCTTTGAGTTTTTGAATTTTTGTGCTTACAATTTTTTTCTGTTGTTTTTGTCGAGGATATTGTATGGCGCAAAATTTTTTATAGATCTTTTTTGTTTTTGTTTTAAAGATCCATGAAAACAAAGACTGTGTGTGTGAAACCTCGCTACGCAACTAAGTAAAGACTTTGTCAAGGAGTCTTAATTTGTGGTAACTATGTCATCTTTGACGGGTTATGCCAAGTAGATAACCTTTTTTTTCTCTTTGTCTTCGAGTACGAATTTATATTTTTATTTCCAGAACTCACTCATTTGCTGTTTTTGATTAACACAAAACGTACAGAAGCCAACTAGGATAGGTGGGATTTGTCTTTTATCACATTCTGTAGCCGTTGCTGCATAGAGTGGGATACAGCATGTAGAGCCACAGTACTATTTTAACCTTTTTTTTTTCACCTGGTTCGCAGGAGCCACTTCCACTGGATCCAAACAATATTTTTGTAGATTAAGCAGGTGAAAAAAAAATATATATATATTTTGAGCATTCATCCAAAAAAAAAATCATCATCATCGCGGCCCCTTTCTTCAGTAAAAACGTTTTTTACCTTGTTACAAGTTTCAGAGGAGATGATCGTTGCTTGTTGGACTAAGCAGAGTTTTTTTTGGCCTCTCAGGGGCCTCTAACCTTCGCTTTTCATGAACCTGCTCCAGACTTTGTTTGCTAACTGTTGTGAGAGCCTGACCTTGTCGAGTTTCCTCTTTTGTATCTCTGCCTTCTTCAAAACTATTTTAGCTGCTTTATTCAGAACTTTCGGTCTTCCCTGTAATTTCTTGTCTTCAAAAACCGTCATTTTTCGATGACCATTTTACCACCCAACATTAGGATTTTTCCAGTTTTTTAGCAGTTTCTTCAACTGGTAAGCCAGTAAATCGAAGTATACATACTTATGCTCTCACGTAGCTGAACATTTTTGCGTTAAGAGTGTTTATCTTTCATGATAATCCAAAAAAAAAAAAAAAAACTAGGAAGGAGTTCCAGCAATTCAGGCTACAAAATACAAAAATATATGTGGCGGGATATATACTCGCGCACGCTCACCTTTGGCGCGGAACTACACAAATCGCAAATTGAAGTCAAAAGATGGCACAACAAGTATAAAATATTGAATTATATTAAAAGACGAAAGTTATTTTTAAACGATTTGCTTACAAAGTCCAATCGTACTGAATTACAGACTTATAGAGTAGAGGAACGAGCTTTTGGTACACCCTGTATAACCGCGCTGTAATTATTGCAATCTTGCTTTTGTGTACCGTTTATTCGACGTTTTTACTCTGTTTGCGGTTTGCTGTCTGAATCTAGATTCTACCGTTTTTCATTGAACTTTGCCTCGCTAGTTTTCTACTTATCAGAAAAGGTTGTTGTCAATGATTGCCGATTTTTTCTTTGAATCTCAAATAAACAACACGAATCACTTTTCCACACTGTTTCCAGTTGTCGGTTATTGCCGTTTTCATTTCTTTGTAAATATATTTGCTATTCATATCGCCTTCTTTTATTCGAATTCAAACCCTTAACATTGGTATGTGTAATTGGCTCTTTTAATACAGCCTTAATGCAATGCAGTTTTTTTCTCGCTCGATTGAACTAATCTTTATAAAGTAATTATTCCGAGCAGCCGAAGTAAATCTTTGCGGTATATTTTTCCCGGGGCTTTTAATATCAAGCTCATCAATCTTTTTATCCTTGTTTGACACTCAGATTATGAATTGTCTACCAAGACACAAAAACCTTTCTTTATTCTAAAAGAGAGCTTAATTATATCAATATAAATTAACGAGCTCAAAATCATGTTGTAATGTTTTGTTTTGGTTTGCAATCGATCACGCGCTTCATCAACACGAACGCGTCCTACTTCAACACACATATAGGTTGGAGGCTGAAGTAAAATTTTCCTGAAACTCTTGAATCTCAGTAGAAAAAAAATAGAAATATTATTCACCGGCCTAGGTACGTCGGTCCGTATTGGGAGAAACTGTGCCCTCGGGCGGTACTCAAGACCTTGGGCACAGTTTCTCCCAATACGGACCTCCCAGCCGGTGAATAACATATATCAGTATTTAAGTGCGGTGGTGAGGGAATGTGAATGAAAACGATGCGATGGTGAATGACAAATTATTTTTTAAGACTCAAATTTGTGTTAAAAAAAGTAATGTTGCATGCCTAAAATCTCACGAGGTTTTAGTTTTATGGGAATTATGTACCTTGCTCTGAGATCGCTCGTTTCCACATTCTTAACTTCCGCTTGACTGGGCTGCAGCGCCAACATGGCCATTACGTGAGGAAAATTTTACAATGTTTACTCAATTTAGTTTATAAAGATAAAATAAAACTGAACTGAAAAGAAAAGAAAAGAAAAATCATATAACAAAATAGGAACCTATGCACCCTGTTTGGTACACTAAATTCCAGTCCTCCGTCCTGAATATTAGAGAGGTTAAACGTCTGACGGCAAACGCGAATTTGTGCCTGGTGACGAAGTTTCCCCTATACTTGTCGTTTACTGTTCATTACTTCTACACATACATTAGCAGTTTCATGCAATTTCTTATGCATACGAATTGTTTTGAGCTGTTTTTATCTGCTCATTTTCTATTTTGAGAAATTCTCAACTTGAGTCTGACGTTTGTCACATACTTGAAGCTTAAATTCTCTATCTACTTCCGTCTCAGTGGGTTCCAGTCCTCGCTCCTACTTATTTATTTCCGCGACGGGCACCAAAGTATGGCACAAAACCTCTCCGATATCAATAACTCTCCTTTTTTGAGATCGGCGTGGCGCAGCTGCGCTCCGTCACAGAAATCGCGTCACCACAACCGTTCAACTGTTGTTCTCAGAGACGTATTGGTGGGTACTGGTATTGGTTAAATAATTTTCAAATTGTCATAATGCTCGCTGTCCAGTCTACATACGAGGATTTTAAAATGAGGAAAAGCAGGCCTAATATAAGATAGCCGGGTGCATAATTTATTCATTTACGACAAATTCGCTTTTCATTTTTATCTTATATTTTTTTTCATTTGGTTTCGACTCCATCTTATTTTTTATAAAGTTGTGATAGGTTCGATGCCTGCGTTACTTTCACTACGGTTCTGCACCGTCCTATATCTGCAACATAGCGGAGAAACCGGGATATATTCCTTTTATTTAAATAGCCACTCCTGATAACATCTTAACTTGGAAGCACGCTTCATTAAAAAAATGATAATTAACAGAGGGTGAAGACAGCAATAAAATTGTTGTGACATTTGCTAAATTAACGAAAGAATGAGAGCGAAATTGCTGCTTAACAAATAGTGATAGACATAACTGAGAAGGCTAGGTTATGATGAAAATTATTAGCAATTAAATACATAGTGTAGAGAGCTGGAACTGAACGGACAGCAGTTCAATAAAGGATGAAATAATTAAACTTTGTTTTCAACAAATTATAACCAAATGACAGTTGCATAAAATTCACCTGTTTATGTTAGTTCTCTAGAGACGGGCTAATTTATTGCGAAATAAATACAAAAAGTTCAACTTTGACAACAAAGCAGTGTATCAAAAAAAAAAAGAACATGGATATTATCGGTAAGTTACTTCAAGGAAAAGAACTTATATCACTACCTTAATTGCCTCTTGCGATGAGTTCTTTACTTGTTTTCTTTTTTTCTTCGATAGTCCAAGATATATATCATGTGCAGCAAATTTTCGTGGAAAATGATTTTTGGTGTATTTCGAGGATTTTCCAAAGATCCTTGACATGAAATAAAAATAAATAAATGAATAAATAAATAGATAGATAATTTTAAAAAGCTGCGAAAAACCTTACATCCCACTGACAACGTGACGAATCTGTTTAAGGAGTCTGCGGTAACTGTGTTTCCTATCATTATAGAAGCGTTAGCCCTAATGATTAGCGACCCTTTTTCTCTTTGACTTTGAGTACGACTTCAGAAAAGCATCATTCTGTCTATATTACCAGAGCTTACTCGGTTTTCTGCTGTTGATTACCACAAAAAGTACAAAAACCAAAAAGGTAAGTGGGAATTGTATGGCCAAAATAGGTAGTGTACCAGAAAAGTGATTTTCAGAAGCACAAATGAGCTACGTTTGAAAAGTCATGCCCATACTTGTATTCTCGTGAACGTGGTCTTATCTGAAGTTTGTTATTAGTAACTTGAAGCGTACAAGCCTTGTTAGGTTTTGGTTGGACGGATGAATGAAGAATGGCCTAGGAGATAGCGCCGCCGTAGCTATGAACTCCATGTCGATGATTTATGACAAACGGAAAATATGAATTAAGATAACATCCCCTACGAATAGCTAGAACACTTAAGAATCGTACCTTAAATGTTGCCAACATTAATTTACTTTTCGTTGTTGTCATTCATGTGGAATCCAAGAGTTTCAAAAATTTGTTGTCAAGAGGCAAACCCGTAATGCGCTAAATGAACTTCCTCTCAATTTTTACGCTTCAAGGTATTCCTCAGTTGCTTACTTATAATTTTCCGGTAAAAGAGACCCCGAACTGGTAAAAGTAAACCTTCTCACGGATATTAACAACATCCATGTGCTACTGATCAACCGGAAGCCGGAATTCTATATGAATAGTCAAAAGCTGTGATCAATAGACAATTCTATCGATCGATCGTCTATTACGAAGAAAAACGAAAAAACAAAAAAGGCTTTTGTTATTGATTCGCTCCAGTTTCGGCAAAAAAGGTTCTCTTTATTTGACATGATGTATTACTTGCTCTAGATAAGGGAATCTCATTTAGCGATACACCAATGCAAGACTAACTTTTTTTTTTATTTTTGAATATTCTGCTTTTGACGAAAATATACCTGCTTGTTTGCTTTGCTAGGAGTACTCAGTAGAACACATGTCAACACCATTTATGGGCCACTTGAGACGTCGTCGTTTTATGTTTTTTTTTAAATTATTTTATTTTATTTTTCTTTCTGCCTTACATTAATTTTTTGACTGCTTTTCACTTAACATGCTATTTTGTTTGTATTCCTGTTCAAGGCAAATTTCCTGAAGAAAAGAAGGATACCCACGGTGACAGTAACGCTTAGTGATTATGCAAGAATGCTTGAGAGTTTTTAATGAGACTGGTAGACGTTTTTCTGAAAAAGAAGAAACTTCATAGTAACACAACTTCAGGAGGAATTATATTGGCTGAAACGTTTGCATTTCCGTACGCATGTGTATCTTAATGCTTCCTTGCCATTCCAATCCTCACTGTCTCTTTGATGTACAGTGAAACCCAGCCGTCTAAGGACACCCGTCTACAAAGGAGAGTTTCGTTTGTCCCACAGAAAGGAAAAAGCTCAATAACTTCTATTTTCTCTAAAATTACCCCGCTGTCACAGCGTTTTGGGCATCCCCGCGTTTTGGGTATCCCCATTCCCATATCCCTAGCGTTTTGGGCATCCCCGCTGGGGGATGCCCACAACGCTGATCACTTCCACTTTGCCTAAATTATTTCAGACTGGGGAAAAGTCGGGATTGTTAATCACGAATTTACGGCTAAATAGTGTAGATGCATGTTAGAATTATATCGTCCGAAACTTTTTGCCGGGTTAATTGCGCAGAAAAAAACCCATAGGCAGTAAACGTTGGCTGAAAACATGACGAAACTGAAATTTACAACCGCATAACATCGCTTCGATGCACAACACTTCATTGTTTGCAAAGCTTTCAATTTTATTTAATAGAACTGTTTACAAGCGAGCAATGCCGCAATCGCCGGCAGCTGCGATCGTCTGATTCCAAACAGCCAAAAACAAGAATACTAAACAAAGGAATTAAAAGGTAAACATGAATAAAACTGGGTTTTGCGGTGTTGCATTCATAGTATTCATGACATTTGAGGCCTGTACAACTTAACCCCGCAGCGCTACTTGATACAGGGAAGGCTGTCACACAATTACAGACTGGCCTCAAATCATCAGAAATAACCTCAGAGTGTTATCGCGGCCCGCGTGTCCAGAAAAAGGAGCAGAGTGGCACTCTTCGAAGACCCTCGCTTTATCTTCCTCGGGCGATAACAAGACGTCGAAGCGCTGTGCCATCCTTCTCCATGGCCACGTAGAACAAGGACTCTAATTTTGAGTCATACTCAAACTTTTTGGCGAATTTTCTAAGAATTGTTTTGTCCTGCTTTGTAAAGCCTTCCGAATAAACCTTGTTTTTAAGATACCGGAACAGATTCGTATATTTAGCGGAATCCATCTCTAAAAGGTTTTCGATTTTCCCGCGAAATCCCAAATTGTTTTGGAGGGGATGCCCAAAACGCTAGGGATTTGGGCATCCCGGGAGGGTACCGGGGGTTGCCCAAAACGCTGCAGTAATATGAGAAGGGGATGCCCAAAACGCTAGGGATATGGGAATGGGGATGCCCAAAACGCTGTGACACCGCTTTTCAAAACACGGAAACTCGGTTAATTTGGACATTATGGCATGTCCCGTCGGTGTCCGTATTGACCGGTTTCCATTGTAATTATATCAAATGTCATATTATCCTTATTTCATTGCGATGGTGGACCTGTTTTATCAATGATCTCAGCATTTAAAAGGGAATGTGAATGAAAACGATGCGATTTTGAATGACGAATTATCTTGCAGACGCAAAATTGTGTCGTATCTCTAAAGTTTCACTAGGTTTTAGTTTTCTAGGAATCATGTACCCTGCTCCGAGGTCGCTTGTGTCCTCATTATTCTTAACGTCCGCTTAATAGAGGGTCTCAATGGGGTGGTGGCTTTTACGGTTATCGGCTAAAATTTGGGCTCTTTTACGGCTATCGGTTAATTTTTTTCAGTTACGGTTAACAAAAAAGTTAAAAATTAACTTCTTTTGTTTCAAAAGTTAAATATTAATTAACCTGTATTTTTTGTATCTTTAAATCAAAATAAAGGTCTTAGGATCATCTCGGGGAAAATTTGAAAAATTTTAACATTTGATAGATCATACTTTTTATAAAGTATTTCACTTCTAATATTATTTTACACATAGAAATGTCAATAGTCAATTTAAAAATAATCTCTGTGAAAAAGCAAAAGTGGACACGCCAACGCCCAACTCAAGGTCGGGGTGCGACATTCATTATAACAGAAATGGCCGTTTTCACACTAGAAACGGATTATTCGTGTGAGACGGGTTATCCGTTTGATGATTCGCGTCAGATAGGTAATACTTCTTAATTTGAAAATGGAATAGTTTTAATTTTGAATGAACAATCCGTCAATTTCGACGGACAGTTTGAAGACGGGATTTTCCGTTCCAGATAGCCTGTGTACAGCCACCCCCTCCCCTCAGAAAAAATTGGACAAGGGGTGTCTGTGGGGAGGGCGTGACTGTACACAGACTAGTCTCAGACGGATAATCTATTTCTAGCTCTAGCGTGAAAACGGCCAAAAACAAAATTCCCATGTCCACTGCTTTTAATGATAGCGAAGGACTGTACAGAACGACTGTCTGCCGTTGCCTTGTCCGTAGGCCTCATTATTCCGCGCGGTTAATGCGTTTCGGGTCACGTGGTCCGAGCGAGTTCGCCACCGAAATGCCTTGACCGAGATTGCGTGGGAAGACGCCGTACAGGGACTAGGCCTGGCAATGTCTACCGTAGCGTCAGAGAAAAACAGGGAAATGCTGTTTATCGGCAACGTGTTTTACAAACAGTTACATCTCTGCGTGTTGTCTCATCAGTGTTTCGAAGGCACGACCTCCTGCAAATCACAAATATTAATCCTTAGCAAGAAGCCACACTTTCGCTATGGAAAAAATTAGTTCCCCGAGAGAGTGGGGGAAATGGAGCCTAGGTCTTGGTCAACACCTAAAAGGCGCTTCGCCTAACGTGCGTACGGAGTCACACTAGCAGGGAAATAAAAAACGCAACCATAAATGAGTTTAGCACCTCCCTTAAAAGTAGCAAATCTAGGGAACAGTTTCTTTTACGGTTAACTCTTTTTTACTCTATTTACGGCTAAAAAGTTTTCAATTTTTACGGCTATCGACTAAATTTTTGGCCGTTTTACGCCTATCGGTTAACCCCATTGAGACCCTATTCACAACACTCATAATGATATGCGAGGTTAAAATAATTCAATAATGGGTTCTTTCATGGCTAGTCTAGCGGTCTCACGTGCGATTACGTAATTACCGATAACAAATTCTGGTTTGGCGCGAAAATAAACCATTCTTGCTCAGTTTTTCAGCGGAGCCGCGAAGAGCTGGTCTCTTTTCTTTTGGAAGATACGACCCACGCGATTTTCTTGACGATTTCCTGATGGCTGAGGGTCAACCTCCGGAGCCGAACGTTCAGTTACTTGTCGATCCTGTAGAGCCAGTCGTGAATCCATCGGTCGTGAACCCGCTAGTGGTGAATCCGCCGGTTGTGAATCCACCGGATGGCAACCAGAATGTTAATGTCGCTCAGCCTCAGGAACTGGAGGTAGTTCTCTTTTAGTTGTTATGAATTCTTTCGTGGCATATTTCTCTTGTCTGTCGTATCTTTCAGGTTCTTCACACAGCATGGTGGAGAGAATAACGGAGAGCTTTTGGCCCGATCGCGGCCTGTTATCGAAATCTTTTCGGAAGATTGTCGGGCTATTCCGCGTGGCTAGTTAACGAACTAGCGTTCGGCGTCTGGCTTGTGGCTGGAGGAACGCCGTGGATTCGCTTATTTTGTATTTCTTTCGGCCTTTGTGGTCGTTGGATGGTTACAAAACCGTACGAGCGAGGTGGCCAATTTGTTCGGCGGTGGCTAGTTGACGGATTAGCGGTCGGCGCCTGGCTCTTGGCTAGAGGAACGCCGTGGACTCGCTTGTTTGTATTTTCTTCGGCCTTTGTGGTCGTTGGATGGTTACAAACCGTACAGGCGAGGTGGCCGATTTGTTCGGCGGTGGTTGGTTGACGGACCAGCGTTGGGCGTTTAGCGTTTAGCTAGAGGAACGCTGTGGACTCGCCTATTGTACAAGCGACGTGGCCGTTTTGTTCGGCGGTGACATCTAACTTTTGGCTAGAGAGACGCCGTGAATTCGCTTATTTGTATTTCCTTCAGCCTTTTTGGGGTCGTGGGATGGTTACGAATGGTGACAGCGAGGTGTCATTTGTGTTTTGTCTTTTCCTTCGGCTGTTGTGGCCTTTGAATGTTTGTTATGAGTTATGATAATGGGTCATCGTTCATTGTTGAACGTTGCTAGGTCGTCTTACTTGTATTTTCTCCTTTGGCTGTGCCTGCCGAAGGATGTTTATACATGGTAACGCGAGAAGTTACGTGATGTTTTTGTTTTTTTCACGAGGCCTGTAATGAGGTTTTTTATGCATAACACTGAGTGCTTCGCACATTGAGGTGGGCGGTGATTAAGAGTCTCTTTGTTCCTTTGCAGAGATTGCGTGAGGAGGTGAGACAGTTAAAGCAGTCAGTGGAGGCAGTAACCAACGCGTCGCCTGAGAAGCTCGTGGAACAGATCTTGGCTTGTGCTTCCCGCCCGTTGACAGAGTTTAACAAGTATGAGGTGCTTGAGATGTTGGAGACTCTGCATAACAAGGCCGCTGACCGTAATCATGACAGGAAGAACTACTATCGGCTCGTTCATCAGTCGGCGAGGGAAAAGGTGGAGTTGTCGAAGGACCACTTCAAGGACCTTGTTATGCGCCTATTAGGAGACAAGGACCACGAGAGGGTCCTGGATATCGTTTCTAAAGTAGAAAAGAAGTCAAATCGCAAGAAGCCTCAAGCGAACGACAACAGGGGTGCTGGTGTGGCACGTCCGTCTCGTCTATTTTCTTTGCGATGTTATTTTTGTCATAGGCGAGGTCATATCAAAGCTGATTGTCCTGATTTGAAGTCCAAGCAGAGGAAAACGGATCCCAAATCAGACAAGTAGCTTGTGTTTAGATCTCGTTAGTTCGCACCGGTGTTATAGGTTGAAGGCCGCCTGGACAAGGCTGTGTGTTGTAATATTGCTTAATTCTTTGCGATAATAAACAAACTTTTGTGTGTATTGAATCAATCTAGTGCATATTTTACTCTGTCTATTTTGTCAGCATAGTTATAACGACTTTGAAAAAGGGGTTTCCTTGAGACAAGGGCCCTCCAGCCTCGCTGGTCTTAGCTGTTATTTCTCTGCTGACTTTGACGGGGATGATTTTAATATGGTCTTAGATTTTTCGGCGATTCAGTGTTTAAAGGTGTCTTCACTACCCCTTTTTCCTAGGGAAACATGTGGTGTTGGGAAAAATCTGACTCCTTTGATCTTCGACTTCAGGAGTTACAAGGCAAAGAAATTGAGCTTCCAATGTCCTGGGTCGATTGTTTCGGTAACCCCGTCGAGGTCAGTGGAGAAGTGACAGCCTGTGACCGTGTTAGATTACAGAGAATACAGAGGGGAGAGTTAATTGGTGATATTTCGGAGTTATTGTTCCGTGACCCACATTGTTTTCGAGCTGGAGAATTGCATAACCATTTCGAGTATTGGCAGTACATTGCGCGAGATAGCTCGTCACCCCAACAGGCACAGATTCTTGGGTGGATAAGGGATAAGGTCTCGATTAAGCCGTTTTTCAAGCATTTTAAAGGAAGTTTTAAAGGAGAATTGTTCGATTCAGACGAGCCTCCAATGAAGGTGTTTAAGAACAATGTCTCTTGCAAGCCTTTTGTGTCATTTGTGGAGGAAACGTTAGTTGCGCGCTTGAGATCTGGAGCTATTTCGCTGTTGGGGAGAGTGGGTGTGGTTGACCCTCCATTTATGGTTCTTCCCCTTACAGTTGAGCCAACAAAGCCAAGGTTATGTCACGATGCGCGCTATCTTAATTTATGGATGCGTGATATGCCTTTCTCTTTAGACAGGCTGATAGATTTACCGCGTTACGTGGGCAAGGATACCTACCAAACGGTCCTAGACGATAAGTCTGGCTATGACCATATTCTTCTTTCTGAAGACAGCCGCACGTATTTTGGGATCCAATGGGGAGGGTGGTATTTCACGTATAATACCCTTCCTTTTGGGTGGAAGATCTCCCCGTTTGTATATCATACTACTGGCCTGTTGGCTAGTAATTTCCTTAGAGCTACAGGAATCCCTTGTTTGCTCTACATCGATGATCGACACAATGGCGAACTGCAGGTGGCACTCGATAAGGGGGAATACGCTACTATTAACACTGTTGATGATCGTCATCTTGCGGCGGCTAGGTCGGCTATATTTCTTGTTGCTTACCATCTTGTCAGCTTGGGCTATTTCCTTGGTTTGCAAAAGTCAATATTGTTCCCAAGTAAAGTGGTTCCCTACCTTGGTTTTTTAGCGGATTCTTCTAGGGAGGTGTTCTGCTTAAAGCCGGAAAAGAAGGAGAAATTCTTGCAACTTGTCCGTGAAATACTCCATGCCTCTAAGGTTACGGTGAAAACCTTGCAACGCCTGGTTGGGAAATGTGTCTCTTTTAGTCTAGCAGTACCTGCAGCCCAGTTGCTTACGAAGCAGATGAATGCAGCTATTGCCGGTGGCCAACGTACTCCCCACAGGCTAATACCCATCAGGGGGGATCTGCGTGAGGAGATCTCCCATTGGCTGTTTTTGGAGGGTTGGGATGATCCGGTAACATGGCGGGATGAGCGTCATATTCGTGTGTCCGTTGCAACTGATGCTTCCGCGTCAGGCTGGGGTGCTATTTTGTTAGCCCCTCATCGTGAGGAAATATCAGATTATTGGACGGAAGAGCAGTGCAAATGGGGGATCGCCGCGAAGGAAGCTATTGCGGTCGACATGGCGTTAATGGCTTTTAAAGACAAACTGTTCAATGCTAGAGTTGATGCTTTTGTTGACAATAAGGCCGTTGTCGAGGCTTGGAACAACCAGGGTGGTAGAAGCTTGGAGCTTAATATGGCATTGAAACGGCTTTTCTTCACAACGTCGAAGCTTAGCTTATCTCTGCACATGTCTTACATTCCGACTGGTCAGAATCCTGCTGATGCTCCATCAAGGCGCCTGTCCCACTCAGATAGTAAATTGTCGGATGGCTTGTGGCAGATTGTTCAGAAGGAGTTTGGTGGTAGGGAAGGCCATACTTGCGACCTTATGGCCTTGGATTCGAATAGTATGACGGATGCGCACGGGTATTCTCTCCCTCATTTTACGCCGATTCCCTGTCCCGGATCGTCTGGTGTAAATCTCTTCACACAGGACCTTGCTTTCCTCGGAGCGCTTATGGCCAGACCGTATGTTTTTCCTCCCATGGCCTTAACGGGACCTGTCTTAAAATTTCTGCAGAGTTTTAAACAGTCGTGCACAGTAGTGGTGCTGGACGTGTTTCCCAAGAAGTACTGGTGGCCTCTCCTTATGAATAAAGCTGTAAAGAGTAGATGTCTGGCTGTTCGTGGCGATGGCAACGCTCTCTTGGTCCCGTCCAAAAAGGGGTGGCTGCCTCACAAGGGCATTCCTGGAGATCTCTGGGTTTTTGCAGTGTGTTTTTAGGTGTGTCTTGGCATACATTTTGATCTGTTGTGCTACTGGTTTGTGGTGTATGATAGGGTTCTTCTTTTCTGGTTTGTAGGAGCTTCCAGTCATGGCAAAGCCCAAAGCCCAACCTGTGGACACGCTAATGATTTTGACTTCCGTTTTTGTCAACGTTGTGGCTACAAGCGAAAGGTTATGACAACGCTTGGCAAGGAACACTCTGATGTTATCGTTGACCTTGATGGAATTGAAGTGCGGTTGCAGCAGTTACTTCACTACGATCAGGCAACCAGTTATAAAAAGCAGAAGGATTCTCTTCAGAGGGAACTTGAGGCTTTTCTTGGTGCTCTGCCGGGTTTTGTTACTCTCTCGACAGTGACGCCTAGGGACTTGTGTCTCTTCCTGATCTTTAAAGACAAGCGTGGCAAAACACAGGTACACCTCAATACGTGTGAATTTTTGGGTCAGCGTGGTAAACAGTCATGTGGCTGCCCCTTGAGATTGTCGTACAAGACTGTGGACTCTTACATAGGAAAGTTAAGATCGATTTTCCATTCCATTGGTCGGGACGGAGAGTGGGACAAGCGGCTAGGTCTTGGTAACCCAGCCTCTGATAAATTGGTTAAAGATTACTTTCGTCTTGTCACAGCGGAGCAGTTACAGGTCCGTGTTACTCCAAAACAAGCCACGCCATTCTTTGTGGACAAATTGACTTAGTTATTGAAGTATCTTGAAGGCGAGCTAGCGAGATCAAAGTCGAAACTTGACCGTTTCATTATCGCACGTGACCAAGCTTATTTTAAGTTGGCGTTCTTTAGTGGGGACCGCCCAGGAGATCTTGGTCAGGTAAAAGTTCCGGAGATCCTTCGTTTTCCAAATGATGATGGGTTCTTATTTAATCATATCTGGGGTAAGACTTTGCGGGATGGTGACAGTAATGTCTTTGGTGTTCGCAGAAATCCCCAGTCGGTCAACTGTCCTGTGAAGGGCGTTGAGCAATATGTCGAAGTGGCAAGGGAGTTAGGCGTTGATTTAACAAAGGGATATTTGTTTCGTCCGACAACTTCTAATAATGGTGTCCAAGATTCTCCATTTAGTTCTTCAGCAGCAGATGCGCGTCTTAAAGTGTATCTCAAGCAGATGAAAGCTGATGATGGTGAGACATTGCATGGCTTTCGTTCGGGTTGTGCGATAACGTTGACCCTCACAGGAGCGGATCTGTCTGAGATTATTGAACACGTGGGTTGGGCTAGAAGGCATACCGCCTTATATTACCTTCAGCTGGCCAAGGTTCTGAAACATGATGGCCCGTCGGGACGACTTGCTACGCCTTCTGCTGAGAATGTGGTGGCTCCATGGCAGGATGTGAATCAGCTGAAACGTTTTGTGTGTGATTTTCCAGCTGCTGAGCAGAGGAAACGCCCAGCAGAATGAGGATACTTTGTTTGGCTAGGGTGTTTTTGGAATGGATTATAACCTTTGTACTATCGTTTCTTTAATGAAGAGATGTTGTTATGGAAACTCATACCAGTTTAGTTTGATTATAATTGTAAACGTATAGCTGTGTCTTACTGTACTTGGGGATTAAAGTTATGAGAGAGGTTGGAGGATTGAGGATTGGGAAGTTGTAAGAGGATTTGAGAGTCGGAGTGCAATTATCTAAGACTATTTAAGGAACAGTGAGGGCTGTTGGGCGCTGATCAATCTTTTTTCCCATACCTTATTAGAACTGAGCATGAATATGAATGTATGTGAATAGAATACTATTCACAACACTCATAATGATATGCGAGGTTAAAATAATTCAATAATGGGTTCTTTCATGGCTAGTCTAGTGGTCTCACGTGCGATTACGTAATTACCGATAACAAATTCTGGTTTGGCGCGAAAATAAACCATTCTTGCTCAGTTTTTCAGCGGAGCCGCGAAGAGGTGGACGGCCCACCCAGTCCCGCCCAAAAATCGCGTGAGTCGTATCTTGAACTCTTCCTAAGCCAAGCTGTCCCAGCTTGGCTTAGTCCGCTGATCAATCTTTTTTCCCATACCTTATTAGAACTGAGCATGAATATGAATGTATGTGAATAGAATACTATTAATAGGCAAGTGCTTGTTTTCGTGCAAAAGCGAGGTTAATGCGGGTAACTTCTTGGCAAGAAGTCAAACAAACTGAGTTATCGGAAAATGAGGAAAATCTCTTAAGGTTTAATGTTTCGAGGGGCTCCAAAATTACTTATAGGCTTAAGAAATCATTGTTACGTACCGCAAAGGGAAGATCAGCTCTTCGTCACCGAGAAAAACAACGAGCGAAAGCAGAAATTGTCCGCAAGAGTGGGCTGGTGAGCGAGTTCAATAAAATGCGAAGATGGTCTCGAAATCCTCAAAACAATTAATGTCCATTTTCAGTGATCGTTATAACTTCTTTAAGTAAGCCTTTCATTGAAATGTGGTGGCTTTCGAAAAAATGCAATTAAGTAAAACAACTACTTTTCAGTTGACATTTTCTAACGGAGCGGATAAAAAATCTTGTGTATTTGAAATAAACCAAACAAATACGTTTGGTGGAAAAATATCTATCACGACGGGGCTGAAGATCTGCATAGATTCCTTGCACTGTAAGAAAGTTAAATCAGAATGTACAAAGGCGATTTGAAAGGTATAAGTTTATTTATACATTTAGCTTACATTGTTTATAAAAACATTAAGCTACATGTAGAGAAACGATCGACGTATGCATATTTCAGTCGATTAGAAGTTGAATACAGACTTATTATACAGATGATAATACTAATCCATTTTACAGATATACACACGAGTACAACAGGATAATAAGAAATACGAAAATAAAAGAGAATCGAATATTGACTTTTAAACATAAGCTTAATTTACCATTTTCAAGCTGAAGTTTACTTCTTCTTTTGGCTGCAGTCGTGGCTTTTTTCATGTCTGTGTTTGTTCGACCAGCTCTTTCCACAGTTTTGCTGTTTGAAACAGATATCCCTTCAGCGTACTGGTAAAGTTTGAGCTTTGAAATCTTATTGTTTTCATGATTTGTATCGTTTTCCAACGACTTAGCCGCAATTTGCGTATGTTTGCTTTTGTTTTTGTCAAGAAGTTCACCCGCATTAGCCTCGCAATCATGCTCGTCCCAGGTCCGTCGTGGAATACGAAACTTGCCTATTGGACAGTAGCGCCAACATGGCCAATACTTGGGGAGAATTATACAATGTTTACTCAATTTATTATATTAAGATGAAATAAAACTTAACTGAAAAGATAAATCATATCACGAAATAGGAACCTATGCACCCTTATGTTGATGTTCTTAAAATAGACTTGCCTAGATTTGGTGCACCAACACCCAGTTCCGATATGTCACGCTCTTCACCTTCACCCATAATGGTCGCTCTCCAGTCTAGATACATAGGGTTTTAAAACGACGAAAAGCAGACTCAACATAAGATGGACGGTGCATAATTTATTCGTTTACGACAGGTCTGTAAGAAACCGGGGTATATTTAAATATTAATAGCCACTCCGATAACATCTTAACTTGGGAGCACGCTTCATCAAAAAATGATGATGAACAGAAGGTGAAGACAGCAATAAAATTGTTGTGACATTTGTTAAATTAATGGCAAACCTCTTTTTCCTTTTAGCGCGAACGCGTAATGACAACGAAATTGCTTAACCAATAATAACATGTTGAGCTAGAAAGTTTTATGAGAATTATTGGAAATAATACAGAGTGCAGAGAGCTGGAACTCAACGGACAGCAGTTCAACAAAGGATAAAATAATTAAACTTTGTTTTCAACAAATTATAACCAAATGACGGTTGCATAAAATTCACCTGTTTATGTTAGTTTTCTAGAGACGGGCTAATTTATTGCGAAATAAATGCAAAAAGTTCAACTTTGACAACAAAGCAGTGTATCAAAAAAAAAGAACATGGATATTATCGGTAAGTTACTTCAAGGAAAAGAACTTTGTTTACAACAAATTAAAGCCAAATGACGGTTCCATAAATTCACCTGTTCAGTTGACAAGCTCTCTAAAGTTGGGCTAATTTATTGCGAAATAAATGCAAATTTGAACTCTGACAACAAAACAGTGTATTAAAAGAAAGGAGCATGGATATAATCGGTAAGTTAGTGCAAGAGAAAGAAGTTATATCACTACCTTAAGTGCGATGAGTCCTTAACTTGTTTACTTTTTGTTCTACGATAGTCAGTGATATATATCATGTGGAGAAAACTTATGATATGATTATGATATGATATGATTTTTTAGCGGATTTCGAAGTCCTTCTAAAGATCCATGACATGAAGTATTTTTTCGCCTTCATGTAGTGAATCTTTAACCCTTTCACTGCCAGAGTGCTTGATGGAGTTTTGAAAGGTGACTGTAACTTTTGCGTTTGTGGACGAAATCCTATGACGTGACCATTCAAATGAAAGCTCCCTGCCTGCACTTACACATGGTACTTTTTGTTTTTCAAAATGTTTAGAAAATGAAATTTGTAAATCTGGTCGAAATTTGCCTTTAACTACGTTTGGCAGTGAAAGGGTTAAGTAAGTAAATAAATAAATAAATAAATAAATAAATAAATAAAACAAATCCGCGAAAAATTACTCTACCAACCATGTGACAACCCTGTTTAAGGATTCTTTACGGTAACTCTGCATACCTTAGAAGCGTTATGCCTAGATATATAAAGGCGATCCTTTTTCTCTTTAACTTAGCTACTACAGTGTAGTAAATTTCAGTCTTGTTATATTCCCAGAACTAAATCAGTTTCCTGTCGTTGATTAACATAAAAAGTGCAGAAGCCAAAAAAGATAGGTGGGATGGTACATCAGGTGTACTAACTGAAAAGTGATTATCAAAAGCACAGGAGCTGCGTGTGAACGAAAAGTCATGCCTGTAATTGTAGTATCGTGAGCGTAGTCTTATCTAAAGATTATTGTCAGTAACTTAATTAGAAGCGTGCTAGTTTTGAAACGTTTCTGGCATGAAGTGTTTCATTACGTTTTTGGTTGAACGGATGAACGGATGGCAAAGGGGATAGCGCCGCCGTAGCTATGAACTCCATTTCAACCATTTAAGTGACAAACGGAAGAATGGAACTAAAATAACATCCCCTACGAATTGCCATGTCATCTAGCTAAGAATCGTTCCTTAAATATTGTCAAGGTACGTGTTTTATCCACAAAAGTTGTTCTCAGCTTTGCGGAATTTTTTTGTATTCTTTTATTCCAAATTTCCTTTAGAAGTGAGGGATACCAACGGGCACCGTAACACTTGGTGAGGATAAAATAAAACTGCAACGTTTGGAGTGAGACAGGTAGAATTATTTCTGAAAAAAAAGAAAGAGCCTGGTTTACAGCATTGGTCATCGAGTTAGCTCGAGTTTGTTGTCATCTTTTACTGGTGGGAACAGTGACCGGACTTTTACTAATCTTCGAACCAGATAACCTGGATAGGGACCTGGAACTTAAACAGGCTTTCAGCTGGCAATCATTCGTGTATTTGACATTGACAGAACTATTTCCAGTTGCTTCATTAGCTAATATTTCATTGATTTCGTTAGAAAGGTTACACGCATGCAACACTTTTCCCTTTAGGCATTGTCTTTTTGGAAAGCAGTACTACCTTATCATTGTTTTGTGTAGTTGGTTGTTCTCGTTGACTTTGTCATCTGTTATTGCACTTCTTTGTCTGCGCTTATCACTTGCAAATCCATATGTCAATGCATCTCACACTTTTCTTACCCTTGTCGTTGTCACAGTTTCAAATGTCATAATTTCCTCAACTGTAAAAAACAATCCTCCCTCCTCTAATGCTGGACCAATTCTTTCAACAGAGAGGAAACTAACGGTGACTTTATTTATAGTTACCGTGATCTCTTTTCTAACAATTCTTCCTCGCACTATTTGGCATATTATCCCACCCCGTATGTCAAGTAAGGTCTGTCCTGAAATATTTTATCGGATCGATTACTCGTTTTTTGGACTACATTTCTTCAGTTATATAGTCAATCCGGTAATATATGCAGTAAGAATGCAAGAGTTTAGGAAAGCAGCCAGGAAACTTTTTTCTACAAAGACAGTAGAACTTAGCGCGAGTCCAACCCATATAACCTCTTACATTATATTACATGTGCGTACTCACGCAATACCTGTTGAAGAAAAAACATAGGACATGAGAGATCTCCTTGTAGAAAAGCTCTAACAGGCTTGCTGAGGTCTTGTTGCCACTAGATATCTTTTGTAATCCATAATCAATGTAACAAAGATACGAATGACGAAATCCAGGGGGAGGGAAGGGAGGCAGGGCATGAGGTGGGGATTTAATTGTTTTTTACTCTCCCAGGGGAGAGGATATTTGAATCTTTCTTCGCGGTATCAAAGTAACAGTACTATAGAAGCGTTATTTTCAAAAGCGAAAACAACAACAGGTTGAAAACGTGCAGCTCTGTTTGATTTTCAAGAGGTCTTTTACCCGAGGGATATAGAATCTGAATAATTTAAGATTTTGAATTTCTGTGACCATGTAAAATCTGAATAATTTAGGATTTTGAATTTCTGTGACCATGTAAAATCTGAATGCGGAAGTAAGTGCCCCTTGTCAGTAATCCAGACTTTTAAAAATAAATTTAAGACTGGTAGAATCATCATTTCTGAAAACGAAGAAAAAACCTTATTTGCAATTGGTGTCGTCGAAATCATTGTCATCTTTTTACTGAACGCTTTCACTCTTCCCATCTACACGTCAAGAAATCGTCACTTACGCATGCCCAGTACGTTAATGATTAATCTGACTGTGTCCGAATTACTGGTGGGAACAGTGGCCGGGCTTTCACTAATATTTGTAACATATAACCTGGAGAGTGTCCTGGTTCTTATGCAGGCTTTAAGTTGGTAATCATTCGTGTATTTGACATTGAGTTACCTATTTCTACTTGCTTCATTAGCTAATATTTCATAGATCTCGTTAGAGGGGTTAAACACAACACTTTTCCCCTTTTGGCATTGTCTTGTTGGAAATCAGTTTTACCTCGAGATCATTTTGTGAAGTTGGTTGTTCTCCTTGATTTTGTCATCTATGTTTTCTCTTCTTATTTTGCGCGCATCGCCTGTATTTCCATATTTATCTGCAGCTTACTTTTTTCTCTGCCTTCTCATTCTCACAGTTTCATATGCTATAATCATCTCAAATGGCAAAAGCAATCCTCACCATCCTAATACTGGACTCGCACTTTCAAAAGAAGGTAAACTAACGGTGACCTTATTTCCAGTCACTGTGGTCTCTTTTCTGACCATTCTTCCTATTTATTTAGCTATTCGGACTGTTAATTCCTCCACCGCTTATGGAGTAAGTTATGCCATGCAGTCCTTTTCCGCATCACTTACTCATGTTCTGTGCCAGATTATTTCAGCTCTATATTCAATCCCCTAATATATAAAGTAAGAATGCAAAAATTTATGAAAGCAGTCCGGAATCTTGTTTTTACTAAGACACTTCAATTGACGCGTGTCCAACCCAATGAACAACTTACGTAACATGTTCATACTCACGAAATATCTGTTGAAGAAAAAACGTAGGAAATGTGAGATCTCCTTAGGAAAGTTCTAACAAGCTTGCTGAGGTCTTTTTGCTACTGATATATTTTATAATCTTTAATCAGTGTAACACAAATATGCGTGGTGAAATAAAGGAAAAATAAAAGAATAAAATAGAGTAAAATAATAATGAAAAGAAAAAAAAAGAAAAACAGGTAAACTGCGATGGCAAACATTGTTGCAAACAAAATATAACATTTCATTTCACTTGAGAGTAACATACAACTTGAGGAGAGGAATTATTTTGGCTGCAGCTTTCGCATTTCCGTACACATATTTTCTTTTTGTTAGTTCAATAACCACACAGCAGTTAAATAAGTTACACAACAGATTAATAACCACGCCAGTAGTTCAATGACCACACATTAGTTCATTGAGCGCAAACTATTTGAGCTGACGGAAAAATAGCCACAAATACGTTTATTTTTTAATAAGAATGCGTAGCATTAAGTAAGTGGTAAATACTCATTTAGCTACGGTACGAGAACTAAATTGATAAATAGCTATGTTACACTGTAATTAAGTTCTAGTGGGCTCACTAATATAGACAGGAACATAGACTGATTTTAATTTAAAAATTTTAGTCTGCTCAGAAGGTCTGTCATTCTCATCAGGGGCACAGTGAACAGACCTGGAAAGAGAGTCGTCTCAATACTTCCTTGCCATTCCAATCATCACTGTATCTTTGATGTACAGTGGAACCCTGCTCTGCGGAAACCCGCTTGATTCGGACATTCGTTTTTAAAGGTAAAGGACAGTTGGAAGATATATAAAAAAAGGCTCAACGACATATATTTTTTCCAATTCAAAAGTAACCTGCATTTTAAAATACGGAACACGGGTTAATACGGACACTATGGCATGTCCCTTCGGTGTACGTATTAACCGGTTTCCATTGTAATTATTTCAAATGCCAAAAATAATCCTTATTTAAGTGCGCTGGTTGGATCCGCTGGTTTACCCCTTGTCAGCCGATGATCTCAGCATTTAAGAGGGTCGGAATGTGAATGAAAACGGCGATGCGATGGTGAATAAGGAATTATTTTAAAGGCGTACAATTGTGTTAAAAAAGAAATAGCGCGTGCTTTAAGTCTCACGAGGTTTTAGTTTTATAGGAATGATGTACCCTGCTCCGAGGTCGCTAGTTTCACATTCTCAACTTCAGCTTGATTGGGCTGTAGCGCCAACAACGGGCCGAAACGTGGGGAAAATTATGCACTGTATACTAAATTTAATATATTGAGATAAGATATAACTGAACTGAAAAGAAATATCATATCAGATAGATAGATAGATAGATAGTTTATTAAAATATCGAACATGGCAGTCCGTAGACTGAATTGCGTTGCAATTACTTAAAACTAAGAATAAATAAATTCCAAAAAAATAAATACTAATTGAAATTATAACAAAAAACATTTCTATAAAAATGCGAAAAACTCTCTCTATATAACTATGTACAAACTAGTCTAAAAATTTATGTACACATACTTGGAATAAAAGTGGTCTTAAAACGATTTGTACGTGTACGGGGCATGGCATAAGCCCTGGACTGTCGTAGATTATGTCTGTGTTCTCTCTTAGGAGGTAAGACAGGTACGAGTTTGTGATCCGGGCATGACGTGATAGACTCGAAAAGCTTGCTACACAGAGACTCGCGTCTAGCGTACAAGGTTACTAAATCGAACCTGACCAAACATTCTGAATACGACGCATAAGGACAAATGATGGAAAGCGCTCTCTTTTGCACTCGTTCGATGTCGTCACTAAGATACTGTGGAAGCGCATGATGGAAAACTGGCGCACAGTACTCTAAAACAGGTCTTATCACGGTGCAGTAAAAATTTACAATGTCGCTCAGTGGAACGTTGGCGCTCTTTAGAAGAACAATAAAATAAGGGCGCTTGTTCGCTTTCTTAATGCTCTCTGAGATGTGTTCGTTCCATTTTAAATCTGAGCTAATAGTGACTCCTAGGATTTTTACACTGTTTGATACTGATAGTTCCTTGCCATTTATCACAATTGGTGGAAAATTGTGAGTGTTCCTTTTAAAGTCAATGCGCATCTCCTTGCATTTGTGACCCTCCACAGGATTTTAATTCTAAAGGTGAAAGCACGCGCACGACACGCTTTCACTTTAAAACAAAAGAATTTATTTTAACACGCTTTAGCACGCTTGCAATCTTGCCTCATTAGCAATTTCTTTTGTTTCAGAGGACACGCTTGAGACAATTAAGCGTGAGCAAGTCGAACAAAAGAGCGTGTTAAAGTTTTCAAACAAAAGCTCCCTGCGAAAAAGCACAACACGCTTTCAGTGTGCGCAAAAGCACGCAAGGCGTGTTAGCTATAAGCTAAATAAATTTCTTCTACAAAAAGGAACCGCAAATGATTATGAACGGCACCCTTTTTTGGTAACCATAAGAAAGAAAAAGTTATACCTCAGCGATCGCAGCGATAGTATCTGATTGAAAAAACGTTGTCGCTTGAAAAGTATAAACAGTGAACGGTGTGACCTACTGGATTTATGGGTAGAAATATATTAGCATTGCAAAATCAAAGTTCTTTCCAGAAATGTTTACTGACGAAGCTGTGCAAAGGTTATCTTAACTTTCCTTAATTTAAAACACATTTGCAATTTTCTCAGAAACAGTGATCTTAGCTTAACTGGGGAATGAAATGGAAAAAGTTAAACTTCAGAAAATCGTAAGGAATTTATTAGATAACCTTCGAAAATCAGGCGCGGATCCATACCGGTTTCCACCGTTTTACGGAAATCGGTCAGATTTTTCATTATAACTATATTTGAAGTAAAAAAACTTTAAACTTTCCAAGTTAAAATATCTGGAAAATGGTTTGTATAGTCAGTAAATTTCCTGTCTGAGTGACTCAGAAACCCAGAAAAGGGGACTTTGGGGAGTTAAAATCCAAAAAAAGGAAATCGGCCAGTATTTATCCTAGATCCGCGCCTGAAAATTGTACATGCATGGAACGGTCATCTAGAAATGTTTAGCCTTCCTCAATCTATTGAAAATTCTAGGCAGTTTTTGTTTCTCCGATTTAATTACCTTCGTTCGTCTCAGCATGGCTTAAAGAAATATATTTAACTAATTTATTCAACTTCATTTCTCTGTGCATTACTGCTAATAAATATTCCGGTGGCATAACTATAATTTTCAGACGACATAACTTCAGTGCCTCGCATGCGATAGCAGGCCTCTTTGCGATTCCGGTCAACAGGCGACAGCCGGAGGAATTGGTTTACACTGATCTCGCGTTAATTCCAGGCTAGACCACCATTAAGTCGTGATTTTCAAATGGCCACGGTTACTATCAAATTCCAAAACAGTCTCAACTGGTATATTTGATTCACTTCGACCAGTCATCAATGCTGATTAAATCCGCTGAAAACCCAAGCCATTTTATCATCTTAGCGGTTTTAGTAATTAAGCGTGTTCAGCGTGTCTTACCCAAATTGCACGCTAACCGTGCTATAATTCGCACACTTACCGTGACATATGGCACGCTACAAAAAAAAAGGTCTAGCGTGTTAAATTTGCCAAAACAAAGGCAAGTGTGTCCGTCTTTGTTTTTTCAATTTAATATGCGCATATCCGTGATCTACGGCACGTTAAGCGTGTCGTGCAAGCGTGTCGTGCGCGTGCTTTCACCTTTAGCATCAAATTTCTGTGGAGGGTCACATTTGTCAGCGTTCAGTTCCATCCTATTTTCGATCGACCACGCCTCAACAGTGGAAACTGCGCTTTGTACATCACTAGTCAAACCTCGCGGTATCGTTTGGGCGATAGTCGTGTCGTCTACATCACGAAATAGGAACCTATGCACCCTATGTTGATGTTCTTAAAAATAGACTTGCCTAGTACCTAACCCTCATTATTCAAAGCGGCTTATACGTTTTGGGCCACGTGGTCTGTACAACATACGCCACTATCGATATATCAAAATTCATCATGATGGTGAGTCCAGAGCGACACAAACGAAAAAAATTTTTTTTTCAAATAAATAAATAAAGGAAAAACCATGTTAGTAACTTTGCTTATAGCCTCTTAAACTCTCCATCATGTTCAATTTTAAAATATTTGAAAGAGGATATTCATTTAGTTTTTAATAAGCTCGTATGTCCAAGTAAGGTTTTTCTGATTGTTTTCCCCAGGCGATAAACCATCAGCACCGTGAAGTTTTCTGTAGCTGTTCGTTTATCCCTCGCCCGCACTTTGAGACAAGTTTAGTTACGAGATATGACGACATCATAAGTGGCAGGTGGCCACAAGCCATTTTTGAGTGAAAGTGTGTGTTTTTCAACTTCTTTCAGCAATAAAAGTAAAGCTTGTGGATAAAATGATGCTGTGATAGTACTTACTTATGTGTTATTTTACTTGTCAAGCCAACGATCAATTCTCGTGGTTTTTTCTTGAAAAAACCAAGATGGCGACCATGTGTGGTGACGTCACAGACCTCCAGCAATGCCACCACCCATAAAACATACCTCATATTGAGGGGGTTTCTACTGAAGGCTAAATTGTTTCGAAATACTGGAACATATCAAAAACTGAAGGGGGGGGGGGGGGGGGGTCCATCAACTCCCCTTCTTGTACCACTGTGGGGGTATGCTTTGCGTGTGCCTCCGAGGGTTAAGAATAACTTTATCTGTTGTTAGGCCCCAAAACTTATATTATATGTTTCATAACCTCTCTCAAATAAGCAGGTGTCACATTGATTAGGGTATGATGGATACTGCCAAACTTATATACTTGAAATCTTGAATTAAAATTCGTGTTTACAAAATAAAGGAAAACAACTTGATGGGCAATTTTCACCTGTTCATTTTGAGCTCCCTCAAAGAATAGGAAAACATATATTTTAATCCTGGCGATAATCAGCAAAAGGAAGGGAAAATACAAACAAGGAAATTACGCATTTTGACTACAAAAAGAACTCACTTTTCGACAGTAAGTCCTTATTCTGTTGTTATGTTTAAAATCACTAGCTAGATATTGTCCATTGATTCTTATTGTATGCGACAAACAACCGAACCGTTTCTCACTTAAATTTTGTCTAGTTTTTATCATTAACGGTTGGCAAGAATAATTTGCGTCTGTTACGGCAAAAAAGAAAAAAAAATTCTTTTACTGAAAAGAAAGAAAGCATTTCATCGTCCACATATATAGAAGACCATGAAATCTACAATCCATCATTAATTTTCTGCCTGGTGTAAAGACAATAAAATGTTCTGCAACCCTTGTAAATGTAAAGAGCTGGTTGTTAGAAAAAAATCACAATGTACTCTACTCTCCAATAACAAAATTCCTCAACGTAATAGCTTCCTTTTATTTGGAGTAACTCTACAGAGTGACGGAAAATTTAATGAGCTTGTAAGAACCAAGCTTGTCAAAGCAAACAAGTGTTTACACGTCCTACGAACACTAAGAAAGGAACACTACTCTCATGCAGAGATAGATCACCTTTTTATATCTATTGTTTTACCTATTTTAGCTATGTGCTTTCAGTCTATGGGGCATCGGAGTCCAATCTTACGGTTATACAAAAATTTTTAGACCAATGCCAAAAACGCCGTTTTATTTCATTTCCAGTTTTTATCAAGAACCTTTTAAATAAACAAGGCGGAAACATTTTAAAGAAATTAATATCAACGGATTGTCACCCATGCCACTGAAAGATATCATTCCTGTCCAGAAGATATGTACATAATAATAGGAAAAAATGCTGCGCACGCCCGAAAATTAACACACAGCGTTTTATGAACACCTTTGTAAATAGGTTGATTTTTAAGCTCCATTTATTGTAATGACATACTTTTTTAATATACGTATATATATGTAGATATTTTTATCATAGTTTTTTATCTTCGCTATTATTGTAACATAAGATATGCAGTTTTATCTTTTGATGAAATAAAAACTCATTATTATTATTATTATTACTATTATAATTATTATTATTATTATTATTAGTCGTTGTTTTAATTTACACTCTTTTTTTCCTCCGTTTTCTCAAATAATAAAGTTACATGAATGTCAGAGAAAGCAACGCTCTGGCTGTAAGATGAATCTGAGTACATTTCATTTGAGGGTAAACGAATCCAGTGCTACCAATGAATCTTATGAAGAGCTCATCATTTCTGAAACAGAAGAATGGATATGGTTTGCAAGTTATGTCACTGAAGTAGTTTTCATCGTTTTGGTAAACGCCTTCACACTCACCACCTTCGCAACTAACCACCAATTGCGCAAGCGCAGTACGTACCTGATAATAAATCTGACTGTGGCTGATTTACTATTTGGAACAACTGAAGGTCTGTTATCCATATTGGAACCTGCTATCCTTGAGAGGTACCTGCCACGTTCTACAGAAGAGTGGTTCAGCTGGCAAGAACTTATGTTACTGACTTTGTATTTCCTATTTCCGGTAGCCTCTTTGGTCTATATTTTATTGATTTCTTTAGAAAGTTACATGCTACAATATATCCTTTCAAACACTGCCTTATTGGAGGAAAGGTTTACTTTAGGATTATTGCTTTTAGTTGGTTGCTGGCATTGGCTCTAGCCTTTGTGTTTGCGTTTCTTTTATTGCATTTTTCGTTTGTATTCCCATACGTATATGCATCTTTTACTTTTATCACCCTTCTAATTCTCGCAGTCTCTTATGTTAGGATTATTCTAAACGTCAACTGAAATATCCTCCCTCGGCAGAGAACTTTGGCTCGTTACTTTCGGAAGAGAGAAAACTATCGCTAACGTTATTTATACTGACCGTGGTCTCGTTTCTTACCATTCTTCCTTCCGTTATTTGGGATGCCATAATTGCAGACCACTTGTGGCAGGATAAAGTTTCACCGCCTATAGCTTATCGTATCTCTTATACGTTTGGCGCATTGTATTTATTCAATCCTATCTTGCATCCCTTTATTTATGCTATAAGAAGGTAGGAGCTCAGGAGAGCAGCTAAGAAACTTATTTGTAAGAAAAATTCAGAATCAATAGATATCGAACCTGTTGAAAGTCTTGCGATGTAGCAGTCTGTCCTTCACCCTCGACCCTGTCCGTCTATTAGCCAAGTTAGCCACTTTTGAGCATCATATTCTCGTTAGAATGTCTGTCTTTTGTTTAGTTTTTCTTCCTGCGAAATCCACTGCGCTCACTTGAGTCCCCACAATCCAATGGCTGTCAGTTTATTGCTCCATGTCAGGTACTCCGGATTCCAACCCGGAATCGGGGAAATCTTTGCTCGTGGAATCCAGAATCTGGGAGTTTTTTCTCGGATTTTTGCTTGTACAATTCGAATTCGAGGGTTCTGGAATCTGTAATCCAGCTTGAATTATCAGGGATCCTGCAAACGATTGGAATCCGGAATACAAATTCCACTGACAAGGAATCCGGACTTCCATTGCCTGGAATCCGGAAGCCACAGCGACCACATGAGGGGAATCGAGAATCCTGGACTGGGTTGGATTACCTCGCATGGGACTGGCTGACCTAGATAAATCAGGGGAAACCAACGAAGTTTTCCTCCTAAATACACTGAAAACACATTTTAGGATATCCAGGGTCAGGGTACTTTCAGATCTCTAGGAATGTATTATAAACGGCGCTAAAAAAATCGTATCTGCTCGGCCGGCATCCTGGGGGGAACTTGAGTCTTTTTAGAAATCACAAGGGCTTCAGTATTATTTTCCCGAAAACTTTAGTTGCAATTTTTGACCTATCACGAAAGAGAAAATTTTTCTTATTCCTCTCTTCATCACGTTTTTGAATCTGAAAATTTCAGGTTTCTTTTTTTCTACGAAAAATAGCTTAAACTGGGGAATGAAGTGTGAAAAATGAAACTGCAGAAAATCGAAAACAATTTATCACATTTTAGCGTCCAAGATTGTATATGAATGGAAGGGTCAACTAGAATGTTTTAGCTGTCTGCAAGTAACAGAAAATGCTAGGCAATATTTGCTTCTCTAGATAATTTACAGAAAACAGTTGTTGGGTGCCCCGATACATAACATTGTAGACGAAGGCACTTTTGGTATTATGGGTCAAACCCTCCATAAGCGACCAACCAAAGGCGAAGAATTCGTGGTGGTCGCTTTTCTAAGTAGATGTCCCGAAACACCTACTTGGAAATGGGTTCATTGAGGGCAATTGCAAGTTACAATATATGTAGTTCCATGAGACAAAAGGTTAATAGATCGGTTGGTCGCTTACAAGAGGTGGTCATTTACGTGAGATTCCCAAGTTTTTCTGGTGGAGAGAGGCGACGACCAGAAATACGTCTGCGTTGGCGGGCTATAAAGCTAATTCAGTGGAAAAATTTGGGGGTTTTAGGATAGGGGGGTCACTTATACAAGGCGGTCACTTACAATTTGTCATACATATTCTTAAAGGTAGTCCTTGATTCCAAGTCTCTTCCGGAATTGAAATCTGTTGATCAATTTGGTGCATATGTAAAAATAATAAACAAGTACATATAAATAAGGCCTCAGGTCATAGAACTTACTTTAAATTGACTCGAACTAACTGCATCCCATATCATTGTCGTGTTGAGGAATAGAGCTCCGTGACAAGCCCCCTTTGGAGGAAAGCAGACTTTATTATACATTCGTCTCACTATCTCTTTTCTGATTGGCCGAAAGCGTACAATGAATTTTCGAAATCAGCGCCTGGGACGTCATCTAGCTGCAGTTTATACAATAATCATGTCAAGGTGATGCCATGTAAGACCGCGATGCATGATTTCTTAGGGTAATCATGTCAAGTTCGCGCGCTTTGTGTTGCTTGCCGTCAGACTGAGCAAGACATCGAAAAAATAGTTGAAGACAAGGACTCACAAAACGAAAAAAGGTCGACGAAGGTGGCAAAGGAGCTGTTTGCAGATTACTTGAAAGAGAAAAAAACTGACAGAACCTGAGGAAAAGAAAGAGTTGGCACTAACTTTGAAACAATTTATGTCGCAGCGAGAAAGAAAGAAGGTTCGTCTTACTCCATAGGGAGTTTGAAAACCTTTCGATTTGGCTTGAACAGATATTTTAAATCAACAAGAGGGATTGAAATTATAAATGACGTCGAGTTCAATGAGGCTAACAAAGTTTTTAGAGCTCAATGTGTCCAACTAAAGAAAGATGGTCAAGCAAAGTACAACACAAACCGCCGATACAAGATGACGACCTGAAAAAACTGTACGAAAGCGGCGTTTTCAATTCAGACCACCCCAAGACATTTCTGAACAACGTGTCCTTCAAAATCATGCTGTGTGTTTGCAGACGTGGTCGTCAAAATCTACGACAATTGAAAGAAAGCCGACTTCGAAGTCCACACTGATGCAACAGGAGCCAAATTTGTGTCAAATATCCGCGACGAGTTACTGACTAAAAATCACAGAGAAGACGATGAAGCAGAGGAAGGAGGAGTTATGTATGCTACTGAAGGCGTGTGGTACACTGTCGCTTCTTTCGAGAAATATTTACAGCATCTAAACCCTAAAAACGAGTTCCTATTTCAACGACCCAAGAAAGAGGTGAGCTCAGATGCCATAGTCTGGTACGACAACATGGTAGTTGGCGAGCGCTCGTTGGGCGACATGATGAAGCGAATATCAAAGGAGGCAAACCTGTCACGTATTTATACAAACCATTCCATCCGAGCTACAGCCGTCACTATTCTCGATAAATCAGGGTTTGAAGTTCGTCACATAAATAATGACTGTCAGCTGGCACAGAAATGAAAGTTCAACCAGGGCCTACAGCAAAACCGATCAAACCGCCAAAAGGAGAATGTCAGAAACGTTAACTGCTGCCGTAGCTGGCAAAACTGCTCCCAATGAAGACTCTGTGAGGTTAGGAAGCCTTACAGCTGAAAATATCAATTTGTCTCCTCTTTTAACTCTCTCACAGGAAGAGCACGTTTTACGAGATTTGCACTTTCCTTTCCCACAAATTTGTTTTTTTTTAGTTACGATTGTAATGTTTCAGATTTATTGCTATTTTCTTTCTCAACCAGTTTTTATTCAATTTTTCACATATTGTATAATGCTTAGACTTTTGGTCAATCGAATTATGTGCCGCTGAATAGATTTGGAAATTTTTACACGTTTAGAAATAAATTATCAGTTCCACTTACTTTCGTGACCATTTTTTTTTTCGTTCAATGTATAACAAAACAATTATCGGTAAGGGTTTTCAGCCTCAGCCTTCGGCTTCGGCAGATAACCCCTACCTCGACCTTGATTATTCTGGATATCACAAAAACCTCATCCAATAATTGTTTACAACTGCCTTTCTTGTGCACTTCAAAGAAAATCAGTAGTGTGTATTAGTCGATAAAAAGAAAACTCTAAGAGTAAAAATTACAATAAAGTAAACAACAACTAAAGTGTTGTTTGTTTGTTTGTTTTTTATGATACATGGATGACTTCATGGAGATAGAATGAACTCTTTTCAGAATGAAAGTCATTCCGGTTTCGTGGGAATAGCCCCTTTCTTGCTGTTGCGGCGGATGATAATGTTATTTTGTTTGTTTGTTTTACGAACGAAGCCATGGCAGCCCATGTCTCAAGATATTTGCTACGTGATTATCGACGACTCACGTGGCTGAATGTCGCCGGAGCCTGACATTGTGGACCTTAAGGACGGTGCCCACTATTGCTACTGCGCACATTTTCTGCGCATGTCAAGGTAGTCGCGCGCGACGCGAACGAAATGCGCAACACGTAGGGCACGCGCAGTTTCTAGTTATTTCTTGTGGAAAAAAATGCGTCGTTTTTCAACAGATGAAAAATAATTTCTATTTACCTTGTCAGTTCTTTGTAAACCGAAGAAGTATGCGCATGTTGCTATTTCTACCGTATGATCGATCTGACCGAACATTTTATGGTCAAGCAAAAGTCAATTCTAAAACACAAAAGTTTTTGCTTCAAGATGTTACGCTTAGAACTTGGATATTAAAAAATCCCTTAATAGGCAAGGATCAGTAAATCAGAAGGAAGCTCTATAACTTCCCAGTTGTGCTGATATTAAAAAAAAAAAAAGACGTGTAAAGAGCAGTTGTTTGTTATCATTTGTTGCTGATTTTGAAACTTTGTTACAATTATCATTGCATTTGTGCCAGTTCACGTGTACACTCTGAAATTTGGGGAAAAATAACCTTTTATCATTTTTCTAATAAAATGCCTATTCAGCGTTTTTCTCCATATTGAAGCGCAGTTATCTCTGAAAAATGCGTGGTTACCTCCCAGTTTTCTTTTTGGATTTCAATAGCCCCTGATATGATCTACTTGTCTCACATAGTCATTAACTGGGAAAAAAATATTCCCATTAGTGGGCACCATCCTTAAGGGGGTATTCGGGGCCAAATACGGGGGGACTTACCCAACCTCGTCCCCAGGGCTTTTCCCTTAAAAATGGGTGGGGCGGGAAAAGGCCCTGGCATCGGCTGGTCACGTGTCCCCTCGTACACCCTAAAATCCTGGGTGTAATAAATTAGCGCTATGTGGAAAGCTAAAATTATGCGTAATCTCACACCGCGCGACCTTGGGCGGCCTTTTATATCTCTTGATGATCGAAAGGTTTTACAAAATTTCCTTTTTCACAGATACTGGCCATGGTAATTTTTTAGCTTTCCTTCGATTTCTATGAAGGGGGCAGCGAGTAACATTTCTAAACGTCTGTTGATAGAGCGATATAAATGATAAACAAGCTATCGTACATGCATAAAGTATGTACTGGAAAAGACCCATTTCTCGACTCTTCTGATATTTTATTTCATTTCTTGCGAAGTGGGCCGCCGTACACAGGCTAGTTCTATTCACCTTAACTCTCAGCCATATCATAGCGACACGCGTTGGTTTAGACTTTTAAAAATTCATTGACCTCTGCGATCAAACGACTGGCAACAAAGAAAGACTTGGGTCCATTTATAACTGACAGAGCTGTAGTTGATTCCAATCGATCCGTCAATCTTCCCTTTCACACAAGGAAATTAAAATCCTTTGTACTTATCCTCAGAAGAGAAAAGATATCAGAGGTCTTTCAAATGATTCAGATCGGCGACCTGTCATCGTTCCTTGCTGGAGGGCTGACTTGCATCCGGTGCGGAGATTTGTAGAAGAAGCACTTTGATGAACAATTCTATTTCAATCAATTTCAATCCTGGAGGCAAAGGCCCGCATTTTTGTTTGACATTGGACAAAATCACTTTCCGCTTGATCGTACAGTAATTCCACAGTCACGATGAAGTTTAGTCAAAGTACTAGTCGATAACAGCTTGTCTCAACTCTGAAGCATTTGACATATTTTGTGCGTGACAACGTAGAGCCGGTACGCCCTTTCATAAACTTGTAGCATTTGAATTAAATGGATCTTAAGCTTTTGAATCGCACACAAGCGAAAATATTGACATAGTTCGCGATGTTAGTATTTTCCATTGTTACTCCCTTCTGTCAGCGCAAAACCAGCGGGTTGCATATAAATTAACTTCTCAGGAATATTTAGGTTGTGCATGTGACCAGCCGATGCCGGGGCCTTTTCCCGCCCCACCCATAAGGGAAAAGGGAAAAGGGAAAAGGGAAAAAGGGAAAAAGCCCTGGGGACGAGGTTGGGACTTACCGAGCCCATAGGGTTTGCCTAAAGAACTAAAACCCTGAATCCGGAACCAAGGCCCAAGCCGAATGACTCTGAAGTTTAGTGATAAGGGTCAGGAAACTGGTGCAAACTGAACTGAAACTTGATTCACTCAGTCTCCTAACCCACCGTCTTAGAGCTAACTTCCCTGAGACTAAGATTACAATATACAACTTAAGGAATAAATCTCCCGCAATGCCTGCCATTCACACGGACCGTTTTAAGAATACATTCTTTAATAGAATTGTCTTTAAGTATAACGTAGCTTTGTAAATAGTGTACTTTCTGTGGTGGATGTGGCAGAGGGGAGTTGTTAAAGAAGCAGAGCTCTTGCAGCGATATGTACTGACACACTGTCTCACATATTTGTTTAGATTTCTCACGTTAGCTTGTTGCTGTGTTACACGCGCACAGAAGCTCTCTCTACTTATGTGTGGAAAGCCTGCAATTCAGAGAGTTAAAAAACCCATTTTTCAGTTGAAATTTTCTAACGGAGCGGATGAAAAATAAATCTTGTGTATTTGAATCTCCGAACAAGTACGTTCGGTGGATAATCATCTATCAGGACGGGGATGACGTTCAGCATACGGTTGGTTAGCATTAGATAACATCCAGTGAAGCCAGATTGGACACCTTATGAATTTTACACAACGCATTCTTTTCATAATGGAACGAGACTGGAATGTAGAATGAGGGTAGAATAGCTGAAGAAACCAAAACTACAGAGCGCCAGTTATGGAGAGAACACAGTAGAGAGTTAAGCACTGATCTGCAGTGATTAGGGTTAAGCACTGAACTGAAAACGGTTAGCTTTCAAATATTGTAATGGGGTACGGCATATATAAGAACATGTATATTTAAAAAAAAAATGGATTTGGCAGCTAGTCCTTGATGGTGTAGTGGATATGGATGAAGGCTATAAATCAAGTTACCCGGGTTCAAAGCATCACTGTGGAGTTTTTCGAACGAGACTGGAATGTAGAATGAGGGTAGAACAGCTGAAGAAACCAAAACTACAGAACGCCAGTTATGGTGAGAACATATGTACAGTTGAGAGTTAAGTACTGAACTAAAACGGTTAGCTTTCTAATATTGTAGTGGGGCACGGCATATATAAGAACATGTATATTTAAAAAAAATGGATTTGGCAGCTAGTCCCCGATGGTGTAGTGGATATGGATGTAGGCTATAAAGCAAGTTACCCGGGTTCAAAGCATCAGTGTGGAGTTTTTCTATTTCTCTTTTACATTACACAGTAAAGTTGCACTTAAGTTGTTTCATGTAATTTTACTGAAAGAAACATCCTAGACGATAAAACATCAGCACCTGACGTTTTCTTTAGCTGTTCGTTTCTCCCTCGGGCGCATTTTGAGAAAAGTTTAGTGATGGTCAGCTACTCTGGTTACGAGATATGACGTAGCAGGTGGTCAAGCCATTTTTAAATTAAAGTGCATGTTTTTCAACTTCTTTCAACAATAAAAGTACAGCTTGTGGATGAAATGATGGAAAGTTTTTGTTTATGTGTTATTTTATGTTTCAAGCACAAAAAATGACCGCTTAAAGGGGTTTTAACCTGATTTCTAATTCTTTGTAAAATCCAAAATGGCGGCCAAAATGGCCATCATTGTTGGTGCCGTCACAGGCCGCCAGCAGCGCCACCACCCATAAAATATACCTCATCTTGTTGAGAAGATCAAAGGCTTTCCACTAAAGGAAAAATCGTTTCGAAATACTGCAACATATCAAAAACTGCAGGGAGGGGTTCCTTCAACCCCCCTACCCCCCCCCCCCCCCAACTCCCCTTGTGCCACGGTGGGGGTATGAATTTCGTGTACGTCCGAGGGTTAAGAGGGCGTTTATTATTTACGGTTGAGGGCCATGAGGATGTTTCAGTTTGGAAAATATTTTAAGAGTGGTCCCCTAGGGATCAATTTTTTTTTTTACTCTGGCCTGTCCCCAGCAAAAAGAACTTTCTCTGACGCTCAGTGGATACAAAGAGCAGTTTCCTAGACCTTCTCATTCTACTTCGTAACTTTCTACGGCTCATCTTTTATAGACATCATCCATATGTATAGAAACAACACGGACAACAGCAAAAACAAACAAACAAACAAACAGACAACAATAACAATAACAAAGACAACGAAGCAAAACAAAACAACAATATATTCAGCTGGGAAGGAAACCAATTGTAATATTCAAATTTACTGTGTAATACATACACATTAAATAAAATAGGCATTAAATAAAAAAAAAATTCAGAGAGTGAGAGTGAGAGTGAGAGTGAAGAGGAAAAATGTTTGAGACATGGGGTGAGCCTAGAAGTGAAGGCGTGTACAGTGGAAGCAGCGATGCTGCAAGTAAGGTTTATGCAGTGATCTATAGCGGATACTACACAACGCACAACGCTACACTCGTATTATGAAGAAAAAAGGCAAAAGAAACTAACTAAATTAATAAATAGTCGCAGTACCCTAGCTTATCACGGGGCAGGTAAACGTCTTTGTGAACGTCTTCGAAGAAGACGTATCTTATGCCTTCTTTATGTCTACAAGTCTCTTAAACTCTTAAACGCTTAAACTCTCATCGCTTATTAAAAGTAAAAGATGTAAGTTACGTAGTGCGAATCTGATAATGAATTTGACTGTGCCTGATGGTGGGAGTTGAGAGTGGACCTTCTCTCACATCAATCAAAAATCTTGGAGATACATCTCAATCCTACAGAGGGTTTAACTCAGTAAATACAGGAAAATACTGATATTTTTTAGTGTTTTACTTGTTCCCTGGCGTTTTCGAAACCTGGCAGCTCTTTTGCACTTACCCAGAAGAAATCGCCAGCTACGCAGGCTGCCATCCCCAGTCCCCACTCCGTTTCCTTAGGGAATATGGTCTAGAAAGTCAAAGTCCATATTTTAAGGATTTCCTGCTTCTATCGGCGCCAGCCAGAGCTCTCGGTATGTGGCGCTGACCAAAAAGATCACAGCTCTGGTAAGGAGAATGGTGTGTCATGACATGGCCTTATTGTTCCAAACATTTGTTTCGATATCGCTTCTCATACTTGTTTGTTGCTAGTTGCTTATAGAAACAAGAGGCCATTGAGGGAAATAATCAACTGTCATGTAAAATATTAGGAAACATTTGATGGGGGAACTTTGATCAAATAACGAACATATGGCGACCAACATAAGGACAACACTAACTGAAAGAGTCTCAGAGTCTCAGGCTTGTCTCCGATATAAAACCGTTTCTTGAGAAGTCAGATGACTTTTAAAGACAAACGTACATATTATTCATATATTATTCAACGCATTGGGCTGTCATTAAATTTAGGTGCAAGCGCTAGCCTTACTTAGAATAGAGAATTAATTATCATGGGAGTTACTGAAAGCTGCATAAATTTCACCTACCTATCAAATTTCTATCGAAGTAAATGCAAAAGGGTGAATTGTATTATCAGCTACTCAAAAGAGGAAAGAAGACGGCTACAGCGAGTAAGTATACAAAGAGGAAACAACTACAATTAATCGAAACCAGGTGT
>OZ037993.1:7037704-7047704 GCA_964035705.1 Porites rus
ATTCAGGAAAGCAGCCAGGAAACTTTGTTGTTATAGAGAGTCGATGCGTATGGAGTCCATTGAACTTCCTGCTGTATAGTACGTAATGAAAACAAATTGAGAAATAAATTGATTAATCAATAATGATTGAGTGGTAGCAAAAATATGGAGATTGACTTAGGTCTAAAGAAAAAACTTTGAAGAAACTTTGAAGATTTCAAAGAACACGTTTTAAATTTTAGTAATTGGCTAATGAGAAGTGGAGTTCTTTAGCGCAGAGAAATCCTTTATAATTGATCTTGGATAATAAAAAATTGATAATTGATAATAAAAAATCACCTTGTCGAAAAAGCTATAGATGAACTGCAAACTTATTTCTCAACTCGCGCTTCTCCCTTCAAAATTCAAATTCACTACATTTTCAGGCTAAATTGGCAGCCTAAGGAAACTTGTTACTCCGCAAAATTTAATAATCGCCGCTAATTGTAATACTAACACAAAATGTAATATAAAGAGTCGCCGCAAAAAGTATACTAACAAAGTCAGTCGAATAAAATAGCTGTTGTCGAAAACAAGGAATAAAAACGCTTTAATCAAATTTCAAAGCATTACTCAAATGCATTTAGAATAAATGAAATTTTGCAAAGCGCCGTGCTTAAATCGAAATCGGCGTGGCAGTAACCTGACCTTTGAAACGGGCCTAATAGTGAAAAGGCATGTAATAAAAGATATCCGTTCTGTCACATTTTTTTTCACGAGAACCAGATAACTTTGGCTGAAGTTTACTTTTTGCTAATTTTTCACTTAATGGAGGCTCTGAATGTGTTCTTAATGCTGTATTTTTATGTCAAAATTTCTTTTATTAGGAAGTTCCCAAGCTTTATAGAGTCCAAACAGTTTACCTGGCAAAGTAGTTGTCCGGCCTAACGCAGACAGCGCAAAAAATTTTTGCTTCGCCCAGCAACGGATTGTTTTTTTTTTTTTGGAGTAGAACTGAGCTGATGACACAAAAGTATTGTGTTTGCCCGGGAACGCGCAAGTTGTATTGTTTAGTATGTTTTAATTGTTTGAGTGGTCAGAGATATACTCACACCAATAGCCGGAGGAATACTCATTAACTAGAAATATTGTTTACAATAAAGTCAAATGCTTTAGCGAGCGTCAAAATATCATAATGGGACAGGTCCTATTATGGCTCTTGCGAGTGTTTATCACCATACGAAATCAGCCATTTCATCTCTCGACGCATATCCCCAGTTGTCAACCTAAATTCTGTCTTTTGTAGCTTCAGACACCTAACAGAAAATGTGCAATAATTGAACGGAAGAATCTACAAATGCTCCTGATTTTGCACCTATATTACATTCAAACACGGAAACAAATATACGATTCGGTTCGCTATAGATGTTTGCATCTCCTTATTTCAACTGTTATTTATTTATAATATTTATAATAATATCAATATTAATATCAAGAATAATATTAACAACTAGTAATAGCTGACACTACAGCTGCCCCCGTTCTGTATATTGTCGGTCAATAGTATTCTTGCTGGTTGTGTAGCTCTTTGAAATATACCAATTCATAATGAAGATTTTCACACATATTCCATACAATAGGTGAGATAAATACAGGAAACGCAAGGTTCCATGCACCGTTTCAGCTCGCGATCGATTTACACAGCTTTGATCAAAACATTCTCAGTTTCGAGAATAGTTTATTCTAAGCCATAAGAAAAGATTTAATTAGAAGTTGAATTTTTCGCTATTTCTCTTTCCCTTTTTACATTCAGTTCATTTTCTTTGCCGGAAAGTAAACCTTAGAAATTAAAAGGACGTTTCATCGATTCACGCTAGCGCATTCTAGTCTTATTTGAAACTTTATAACGGAAGGACATCTGTGAGCAGGGAATAAGTCAGCACAGAATTTGATTGTCGGCGAATTTCTGTAAATGTCCATCAATCTGCTAGTGATAAGCTAGCCGTTGTTCACTCGTCTAGCTTGTTTGGGGCTGAGTCTTATTCCGGTCAAAGAGAGAGAAAGAGTGTCTGGCAAGGTTTCCAATATAAATCAAAATTTGTGAACTCGTGTCTGGCAAACTCTCCAAGTGTTTATATATACACAGTTAAACGCACCTTATAACCTCCTCTGCGCTTAACGAGTTTCTTTTGGTCCATAACTTTCAAAACAACTGCCTTACAGAATGTCACTGCGTAACGCAAAAGAGTATCGAAGTATGACTGCACAATAAATTTCACAAAATCTACCTAAGCAGTCCCTTCGGGATTTTCTGTCTTAACGTCATCCTAACCATTTCGTACTTGCGGGCGCAAACAAAGCAAACGTCATCATTACCTACCGATTCCTCGCGGCCCCAGTTCGAGCAAATCGAGCTTTTTTCTAGTATAGACTGTATATTTGAACTGTAAGTACTGTCCTTAATATACGCGCGAGTTACTAGGGTGCCTCCTCGGGATTTCGCCTCTGGGCGAAATCCGTGCGGGGGCAATAATAATGATAGCGAAGCTCCATGCGCGCGCGAGGCGCGCGCGTGGGCGGCGTCCCATAGCTAAGGTAATCTACCCATCCCAGAAAATTTGGTAATCACGTGACCGACCGACCGAGCGACCGTCCGTCCGCACCACAGGCATACCAATGTTTACTCTCACACTTTCTAGCCACTTTGGGAGCCCAGGAGGAAGCTGATTGCCCATCAATACTGTCATCAATTGACAGCTGTCAAAACAGGGTTTCCGCTGACCAGTATCACCTGACCGTATCGCGGGCTCAGGTGTCGACCCATTAAGGTCGAATATTTTGTTGAAGTTATCCGCTGACAATTTATTCGTTTTCAAATGATTGCAGGCTCAGGTTTACTTTTTTTAAAAAATTCATATCAAATATGTTGTGTTTATGTCAGTATCGCCCCGCACTATTACGATTTTGATTTCAAACTGACCTCAGACGCAAAAATTCAGCCAGGTTTTTTAAAATACAGGCGGGGAAGACCTTTTCTTACCATGGTCACATGTTAGTTACGCTCCACGTCCAATTTTTATGTTCTGATTGGTTAAAATTTGACAGGTGATTTCATGCGTAAAATTTATGTAGCATCTTAAAAGTTGTTTACTTTGACAGCTGAAGCTGACAGAGCTTTGAGTCAACTTGTGATGTTTTTAACTGCTTTTTTTCCACTGGATGTGCAAAATGAAATACAGCTGCTATCAATAGTGTTCTCTTATTCATGGCTGGTTTGTTTATTGGGTTTTTGGTTGAGAAATGCGTCGCTTGTCAAAGCCAATAATCCGATTTCGGAAGGCATCGTTTTTGTTTTTCACCTTGCTGGATACGTGCGAGAATTATAAAGGCTCAAGCGATCCTTGCCTTACTTCATTGCTTCCAGAAGCTACATCTCGAAATATGGTAAGCCTGAGTAATTATTGTATTTGTATCTAATTTCACGAAGTCCAGCGGCGCAGTTTATGAAGCTAGTTTATGCACGTTTGTATTAAGATGTGACTGAGACACTGATCTGACCTAGTATGAGGTTTGATATAAGCTTAAGGTTACAGAACTTTTAAAAGCCTTTAGTCGATATTAATTCACCGTAAATAGAAAGAAAAGACTTTCCGAAGAATATTTAGTTATAGATATATAGTTATTTAGCTGTAGAAAGAACGCTTTGAGCGATTTTCTTGTCCTGAGTTCATCTTTGAAAACAGCAAACAGGCCCGGGAAACTGGCCCCTTAAAACATAAACTTAATCTTTAAGCTTACTCGTAAAGACTTCAGGATTCTTAGAGACACTTAAATACTCATTTGTTTTCGGGAATGAAAGTTGTTGTCTCTGTAAATGTTCTACCGAATTATATTTCTTTATTGATTGTTGGTAGTCTCAAAAGTGTAATTTTCATCGCTTTGCCGTTTGTTTTCAGCAGTTCATAAACATCGCTTGCAGGAGTACTCAAAATGCCGAGCGTATCAAACGCTTTTTAAGGTTACACATCGTTATAAAACCATGAATAAAAAACAGACTCAATAAATTCTTTATCACGTTGAAGCGTAACTTTTTTAAAATTTCTTCGCAAATTTGGCGCTTGTCAAAAGTTAGAACCGGCTGGCCGTATAGGTGATTTTGGGAATTTTTTGAACGGTTTCGCTGATTAAAAGTCCACGCGTGCTTCGATGGTCCTTAATATTGAATGAATGCAATTTGTCTTGAAAAATTGTGAAATACTGCATTTTGTACGAGGTCTGTATGATAAAAACAGCGCCTCGTAGTACTCTTTCTACTCAGATGTGGTGTATTAAAAAAAAATAAAAGATTGGTTTGCACGCACCCAGATTTATTGGCAAGAATTTGTGAACTTGTCGATCGTAAAAAATTCGGCCTGATTTGTTTCCCACGCCTTATCTACTGTGATCAAGAGCCACTATTGCTCTTAAATTTTACCGTACACCTTTTTGGGTGTACATATATAGAGGATATGACACGGTGGCGACAAGATATGAATTTTATGTTCGAGTGGCAAGAACAATCGCTCACTCGTGAGATATTGTTCTTGCCACGAGAACATAAAATTCATATCTTCGAGCCAACGTGTAATGTTCTTTTTATTATATGGAGAAACCAATTCAACAAAAGGAAAAGGCGGGAATCGTGACGTCATTGAACGATACGACACTCACAAAGGTGACATACGGAAAATACGCCACTCGGGTCCCGGAGGAAGTGGCGTATGGAATCTACGAGTGGTTTAGTTCCCAGTAAAACACTCTCCTCCATATAATAAAAGGCTATATCAACTCGATACAGGATTTGTTTCACTCCAAAATCACTTGACTTTTCAATGGGAGCTTCGCTTTTAGCCGTGGCTAAATCTATATATTAACCTATAGTTTAAATGAAAATCTGAATTCGCTACTGATTACTGAGCTAGCCACAACTTCGGATATATTAAATTTTACGTTTATAACATCATGCGCTCGAAAAGTTATCGCATTTTGCGTTGAAGATTTTTGCTACATTTTGCGGCGTAGCAAAATTATTTAAGGAAAGGTATAGAATTATAGTTTTTAACATTTCTTTGGCCAAGGAATAGTATAGTAGTTTTTTTTTCACGTTACCGCTTCTTTTCATTTTAACATTGTAAAAGTCATTTTTAACATTGTAAAAGGGTGAGAAGTAAAGCAAAGTAGAACAATGTGGATTGACTGTGGCTTGTTTTTAAAACACCGAGGTTTACCTTTAATTTTGACCAAGTTTAATCGCTGGTTGTTGACTGAAAACGATATATAGTGAATAACTAACTTAAGTTATCATAAAGACGCAAATTGTGTATGTCGTATAGGGCTCAACACTAGGTTTATCATGTAGCCTGATGGTTGCTCGCTTCTACATATATCGACACATATTTATTAAATTCCGCCTATAGCTTGATAGGCTGTAGCGTCAAATTTACCTGGAGATAATTATGCAATGTGTACCTAATTTGTTAATAAGGTGAAATAAAGTGGACTGAAAGCAAATCCTGCTCTTCAAAATAAAAATAACAAAATAGCAACCTATGCACCTTTTGTTGATGTTCTTAAAAGAGACTTGCTAAGTACCGAAGCATCATTGACATTCGATTCCGTCAAAATATATCTTCGGTTTTGATTGGCTCAGATCCCACGGGTTACCGTAAAATTCCGAAAATAAGCCCCTCCATGTATAAGCCCCTCCAAATATAGGTCCCCCAAGCCGTCAACGCAAAAAAAAACCCTCCACTAAGTCGCCTCTCCCCCTCGGGGGCTTGTACTTGGAAAATTGTCCCCAAATACAAAGTAAAACAAAGCAAAAACGGTAAATTTACTTCCAACTGTAAGCTTAGCCCAATCGATTTTGAAAGGAAAATTTCCCTCCGTAGATAAGCCCCTCCGAATTTAAGCCCCCTGCTAGTGTTGAACAAATTTGGAAGATGTTTTCGATATCCGGAATAAAACGTTAATAGAACAGGGTAATCACCAGAAAAGTGAGGGCAACCGAAAAGTCCTGGGGACCAGGTTTCGCTATTTTGGTAAAGCAGTAGAACCACATAGAAAATGGTGGAACAGCTTTGCGAAGAAGTAGCCGAACTACTGCCTCAAAGCATAGCAAAAACAGCAAGCATACAACTCGAAGGACAACTGCTACTTGAAGAATATCTGCAGAACTAGACATCCCTTTTTCTTAAAAACTGAATCATTGGATAATGCAATTCTAGAGCTCTGATTGGCTTAGCCATCACGGTAATATTACCATTTTACCATGCTCTCCAAATTTTGTAACTGCACGCGTCAGCTCAAAATTAAAAACAATATTTACATTTTGTGGGAGTTTTTAATAAAACAATTATTCCACTCGCGCTAGTTGGATATGAGATGATTATAGCCAATTCGGCGCTACGCGCCTCGTTGACTTAGTACCATCTAAAATCCAAAGCGCACTCGTGCAATGATTGTTAAATACCTGAACTTGATCTGGAACAGGCAAATGAAGACCGGAACTTAACATCGAGGGGATGCTTTAGCTTGTTTTTAAACTAGGAATTATTTCAAATCAATAATAAAACAATTCTTGGATTCAGCTTTCTTATAATCTGAAGAATTATGCAGATCTAGGAAGGTGTTATCCGCCTCTTAGTTTCTCGATCTCCAGAAATCTTCATATCATACTCATCCTTATCCAATATATAATCGCTAAATTAATGGTTCCGAGAGTCTTCTTTTACATTTTCGTCTTCACTTCTTTATTATTATCATTTTACCAGCCTAAAAATGAAGAGTAATTATAAAGTTCATGTTTACTAAAAGTTGCATAAATTCCACCTGCTCATCTAGCCTGTTTTCCAAGCAGGGATCAAATTTATTGCGAAGATGAATGCATACAGGTGAGTTTTCTCAACAAATTACTCATAAACGAAAAGAAGAAGGCTAAAGTGAGTGAGTATGTCTACAGGAAACAACTAGTTTAATCAAAAGATAAGTGTCTGCAGTGACTTCGGTGCTAGCCTGCGTAGCAGGGGCTTGGAAGTATTAGGCGCAAGAAAGAACGGGGCGCGCGAGGGAGACACTTCTGACGATGTTTGGGATGATCATTCGTCTTATTCTATAACTAAGGGATATTCCGAAAGGACATGCGTCTAGTTCACAGCTGCGACGCGGTCATGTTAACTCATCCATCATTCTCTAAAAGAGACATTCGATTCACATCTATGGTCCATTATAAAACGTGTTATTCTTTCTGGATAATAAGTTACAAGAAAATTTCCGTTCGAGCTCAGCTACTATAACTGATTAACGGAGAATTATTTGTCCATAAAGCAACATATTTTGATGCACTTTTATGTTGAACTTTTTTCTTTGTCGACGCTATTTGATCATACGATTAGTTAGCCTTAGAGTTGAACATTTCTAAGCTGAATTAAACCTTTTAAAAACGTATTATCAGTTTTTCAGCAAGTGGAATCGATAAGAGGATTTTCTGTGAGGGTACTCTAAAAGCACCTGTTATCTGCAGTATGGAATTGAAGGCTGTTTAGACAGTATATGTCAAAGGTATCTATGACAACCACAGCTTACCTACGGTAGTATTATCATAAATCATTCTAAGGAATAGGTTCTCCTATCTGTTTGAGGGTGTTCATTGTGGGTAAGGGCTATAAGGATTTTTCAGTTGGAAAAACATTTCACAGGTGACCCCTAATCGAACCTATATTTTACACTGACCCATCCCCAGCTCCAAAAAAAAAAAAATAGACTTTCAGTGGATAGAATCTAGCATCGCTGTCCCCACCCCTCGCTACTGAGAAACCTTCTGCACCAGAAAGTTTTATTCAACTTTCACACGGCACCAAAGTATGGCAAAAAACCTTTCCGATATGTGACGCTCCACTTACTAGATCGGCGTGGCTCAGCTTCGCTCCAGCAAAGAAATCGCGCCACCAAAATCGCTCAACTGTTGACTTCAGAGACGATTTGGTCCAGGGTATCGGTATTACACAAATAATTTTGTCATAACGCTCGCCGGTCCAGTCTACATACAGGCGCATTTGATCATATTCAGATTTTAATTTGCGCCTAATAAGAAATAAATTATTACTATTATTATTACTCCATACGTAAGGTTTTAAAATGAGGAAAAGCAGGCTTAATATTGGGTGGTGCATAATTTGTTCATTTACGACAAATTTGCTTTTCATTTTTGTACTTTTTTTCTTTTGGTTTCGACTGAGTCTTAATTTTCATAAAGTTGATAGGTCCTATGGCCGTGTTACTTTCACTCTGGTTCTATACCGTCCTATCTGCCATAAGCCGAGAACCGGGATATATTTTCTTTTCAATAATAGCACTATGATATCTTAACTTGGGAGCACGCTTCATCAAAAATGATAATGGACGAATGTCAAGACACCAATAAAACTGTTGTGACGTTTGCAAAATTAACGAAGGAACTTCTTTTTGCATTTAGCAGGAACGCGTAAAGAAAGCGCGATTGCTTAACAAATAGTAATATGTTGATAAACTTGTAAGGAAGATTATTAGTAAAAATACAGAGTTCAGAGAGCTAGAATTAAACTGAAGAGACAATAGCTCAGTAAAGGATGAAGCTTATCGGCTCTCAATGCGAGGACCAAATTTCTATCGAAGTAAATTCAAAAGGGTGAATTGTATTATCAGCTACTCAAAAGAAGAAAGAAGACGGCTACGGCGAGTAAGTATATATACAAAGAGGAAGCAAGTACAATTAATCGAAACCAGGTGTCTGCAAAGAATTGTGTGCTTGTTTGGTGTGATCATCTGTTTTTTCTTTCACCAAAGGGTAATTCTAAGGTGACGCGTATTATTCGCACAAAAAATTTGTAAAAAAAAATACAGAAGTTTGAAGCGATGAACATTAGAAAACCAAAGCTACTGTTGACGGTAGAAGATGCTAATCTTTCAGCGTAATGAGGAGTATTTTCATTTGAACTATTTATAGCTGTGAGTTTTAATGAATGCAACATTCATTTTACATCAGATAAGGAAAAATATTTAGATGCAGCCTTATTGCATAGGTTGCAATTTTTTTTCTCATTTCCTTTAAATTTGATAAAATGATAAGCAACAATCCTCGTCAAAAATCTTGAAACACTTGCGTGCGTTTCCCCTTCCCCAAATTTGATTAGGGTATTACAGTGGTTTAAGTGCTTCAAAATACGCGTGGCTCAACATTGGGGAGGGAGAGGGCAATATTACATTGAGACCAAAAGTGTGAGGAGTAAATCTCAAAAATTTTTTTGGAAAATTAATTCAAGAAAAGCGGGGTCCGTTTCAACGATTTGTGACGGGTATTGAAGCAATGAAGTTAAATACTTCTAATTTTTAATTTTTATCAGCTTTTTTAGCAAGCGGAACATTAAAAATAGGATTAAGACTTCGGTGAGTAGTTTGGAAATCTTATGAGGCGGTTTATATAGAACTGAACATAAAGTTCGACACTCGTCAGTAGACTAAATGGTATACGTTTCTAAACGGTTGTTGGTTTCTTGATATGCCTTTTATTCCTTACCTACGGTTAGGCACATGGCTTTAGAATGACTGATCAAAACCTTGCCCGTCAAGATGGCGCGGCATAAATGAGTGGGAGTTACAGAGGGTGAAAATTTGTTTAAAGAATAGTCAAAGAAAAGATGACAGACAAAAAGTTCGAAATACGTGTTTGGGTAGATAAAACTGAACGTTTTAAGTATACTGTTGCAATTTGTAATAATCATCGCACCTCGTAATACCTATCCTAATTTCTAATAAATCCATCACACTTTGTAATTATTGTCGCAATTTGTAATAAACCGTGCCGCACTTTGTAATATAAAAGATCACTGAAAGATGTTGCAGTTTGTAATAACTGTCCAACGTATTTGGTAATAAAATTTTAGTTCTCTCATTCTCTCTCTAATGAGAATCGTTTCATGACTAAGATCTCCGTGGAGAAAAAAGAATCAATTGAAATTTTCTGTTA